>CM073326.1:1566742-2059144 GCA_037043015.1 Bryum argenteum | reverse complement strand
GAAACATAGAAGCAGACACAGGGTGTAAACAGTTGGCTTGAGGAATCCCATGGCTACTGATGAAGTCGGTCAGTAACTTGAATATGGCAGCTAGCAATGGAGTTGGGCTGAAATCTGAGAGCTGAAAGCTGTGGAGGTAGCAATGGAGTAGGAGCTGAAATTTGAGAGCTGAAAGCTGTGAAGGTAGCAATGGAGTAGGAGCTGAAATCTGAGAGCTGAAAGCTGTGAAGCTTGATGTACGCAATGGTGGTGGAACTTGAATACTTGCATGAATGATTGGTACTGCCACTACTGCGAAACTTCTTATACGTTGGCCTCGGAGCACGAACGAGCATGCAATCGCAGAGAGGTCTTCGGAGTTAGTTTGAAAGGAGTTCTCCTACGCGACTTCAAGCCTCAAAGTCTAGCGCGTCGTTTACTCTCGCATCCTCGATCAGGTCAGCCTGGGTTCCTTTGTTCTTTCGTTGCGGCAATCTTTGGATTAGCTTGATTGCTACAGTAGCCTTACTGCCTCGAGCGGAGTCAAGCTTGACTGAATCAATTCATGGGGAAGCTTTGCATCGATTGTTTAATAAGGAAGCTCGTGCTTGACTTGGTCCGATTTTGAGCGGAAGGTTGCACGCAGAAGTTGAAGTGGACTTGCACTCGCCGACGTTGAGGAGCCGGTCCACCACTCAGTCAAGTGCGGCACAGCGGCAGTCTTAGACAGCTTTTTCTGAATTTTTAACTTGCATTTAGTATTATACTTCCTATTTTGATTGATTCAACAGTGTTATAACATTTATTACTCAAAGTTTTGACTTTCAGTACCTGAATTATTCGTGAAGGTGTTTCTTTGGTCGTGTCTACAAATTTCTATGTTGTTGAAATATGTACACTGAATTTCTATGTTGTTGAAACATGTTAGCAATTTGGACAATGTCAAGTTACATATAAAGATATTCGGCCTTTCGGTTTTGTAAATTGCTCACACAAAAGTATCAACAAAAGAGTTACTTATCCTCTAAAGGTCCAAGTGTGTTTTTTGAGTCTTGAAACCAAAAACTGCGATTTATTGACCACTTTGTGCAAGTTGAGGTATGATTCAATATATTTTTGCTTTTTGATATTTTGATATCGATCATAATTGGTTCCTAAGAAACAGGAGTATAGTGGGACGGTTACACTTTGAAGCATATTTGAGCCCGTTCATCCAAAAAAATCAAGTACAATCATCCAAAAAGACAGTATATACAAAGAAGAGAATCATGCGAAAACAACTCAAGTAGTGATATCTGCGAGAGTGTAAAGTGGAGCTACTAAGAACATGTAGCAACCGAGAAAATGGAAAACTCAAATCGATGATCATGCATTAACAATTTTTCGAGGCATTTGATTAGAACATACGCTCGAAATCGCACATAACAAAACAAATGATGACACATCGAGGCTTCATCATGCCGATCGATTCACGCTATAAATGACAACACGTTTGAGTTTTTGAACTTAAGAATGAAAGTTTCCTACAAAATTGATATGAGGCTAGGGACTTCATCCCGAAAAAAAATTATGAAGGACGACCATCTCCCGGCTTGAGGACCCAAGCTCCACCTCTGGTGTAGCAGAGCTCTTTCATCACCTGCAAAACGAATGACAAATGACTTAGCCACTGTTTCCAGATTGACAATAAATCAACGATATAATAAATCAACGATCATATAATAGATGATTTTCCACTTTACTTACCTTGAGGTAAACAGGAGCTGGGGCATCTCTCCCTGTAACTCTAAACGCTGCATAAATATCGGTTTTCCGAAGTCCGGTGTTCGGACCCATCTTCTTCAGCAGCGCAATGACGACCTCCCTTAAAAGTGAACATGGCGTAATCCAAAAAGTACAAATGATTCTTAAGTATCAGGAAATGGGACTCACAGTTGAGCATTAAAAATTTGCGGTCGAAGATTTGCGCTGTGGGTTGTGAGGATCCGGAAGAGGAATGATCTAGGAAATCTTTGAAGATTCGCGAAGCGTGTGGAGTGAAATGTACGGGAAGCAAGATTGGATGCGCGTGCGGGGAGATGGAGGGGGTGATGAAGGGGGTGGGATGTCTGAGAAAAGGACTAAGGATATATATATATTTTTGAAGCTACGGCCTAGGTTGGTAGTTTACCTACCACGGCCGGCGTGTCAGTGGCCATGGCTGATAGTGGCTGACAATCTCCAATGCTCTTTTGTTTTTCTTTCGTCCAGCAAGCAGTCAAGGACATTCCTTCACGCAGAGCCTTCACGATTGGGAGCTTGCTCTGGTAAATGTAAATAATACCTTCTCTACGTTCAAAGAATTTCATCGTGGGTTTAATTTTTTTGTTCTTTTTTTAGCTTTTGTCTATCAAAGTGTCAAACAGATTGTACCATTGATCTGAATCTGGTGACAAATTTGTGGGCCTTCGAACCTGCTGAGTGTACTCTAGGATTTGAAGCAATTCTGCTTGGCAGATAATTCCAAAACATGAATGATGTAGATTCTTATGTTCACAAAGTTAGGGATCCATTTGCCTTTAGGAGTGAGAAAAAAAGCGTTCAAATTAGAATGCATCCATAATGCTACATGGGGGCAATAAAAAATGATACCGAATGCAATGAACATGCTACAAATTGGCAATGAAAATGCAACGCCGAGTTGATGCAAATCGCATCATTCATAAAAAGAACTAATGCTTTGCTTACAGTTTCACTTACTTTCTTTCAAAACCAATACTTTATTTACGATTTCACTTACTTTCTTTAGAAGTGACCCATTTCTCTTTGTGTTTTTCATCCATTTTATGAATCGATTCATAAACAGATTTCAAACCACAAGATGATATTACGTCATTACGTGTATGGAATCGTCAAATTGTTCAAATTAATGTACAAATTGTTCAAATTTTTCAAATTGTTCAAATTAATGTACAAATTGTTCAAATTGTTCAAACTTTCGGTTCATGAAGTTAGGCAATCAGTTCTTTAGCCATACTAACCATGTTGAATCACCAGTTCTCCTCTTTTCATACCAGCAGCTGTGAACCTGATCAGCATTCAAATTGTGCATTAAAAATGAAACCAAAATGCATTGATATTGCAACTTAATTAGTCTTTCTGGTTCATTTTAAAGTGAACCAATGCTTGCTTTTACTCAAAAAATCAATGACTTTCTGTTCGCTCGGTAACCCAAAATTCTGAGGTGCCCCAGTTGACTTTGACATGTACCATATTGACGAATATCAACCTTCAAATGATTTCCCCACGTTTTCTTCTTTTCGTACCAATTGCGGACCTCCAGTGTTCTATCTCTCAAGAATGAGTTCTAAAACTCATAATTCAGAACATTCAACTGCTATTATCCGAATGGATATCATGCATTGTTCAGTCACAAGCTTCTTGAAAGAATGGTTGACATTTCAGCACGCTCAAATTCCTGCTTCAAACCTTTCTTAGAAAACAGAATAATCCACGAGACCCGTCCTCTTCTTTTTTTCTTTTTCTTTTTTTCTATTTCTCTCCCCCCCACCCCCAAAGTATTAGGATACCGCACACATGAATTGGCCTTAGTTACCCTACTGGAATTCTACCCGAAAGAGGCGGTACTAACTACCTCGAATTGCCATTCATGATACTTTCTGCGCTTGGAACCTTCGAACGTGGAGTGAGACAGTAAGTGTATCACACAACATGGTTGTGCGATCTGCTTGCTTTCAAGTCTAGAGCAAGCTTGCAGTACTCCCCTCACTTGTTGGTGTCACATCTGGACTTTTCTTCGAATGCCATATCTGTGAAAAAACCGAGAGATTCTCTCTAATGACGACAATGCAAGGGTTGTTCTCGGCCGCCTGCAACTTGACATTCCCCTTCCACCAACAATGAAAGCTCCAGTGCCGACGTGACTGGACGCACCAAAACAGCACCATAAGCGTCGACATATCGTGGTCGTCGTCGTCATCATATGGTGGACGGAAAGAAACGAATCCAGTACGTTTGGTGTTACCGATATAGCACTAGTTACGCAGTAGGGAACTCCGCACCGCAGTAGTTACGCTTCAAATGGCTCCTTCCGCGTCGAATTTCAACAATCCAAGTTACCACCGGTCCACGGGTACCCACTGGTATAGTGCTACGTAACTATCATGTTTCACAAATAATAATCGCGCGTGGTGTAAGGTCAAATAGGGCCAGAAACAATCATGCGTCTCCACCAGTTTTGTAACGGTACTGGGTTTCCAATATTGCATGCATAACCTCGTTCATGGGCGTTCATGGGCATGCAGCCCAAGCAATTCCCCTCTGAAATCTGGGCCATGTGATCAACAGCCAAAAAGAAAGCTGACGTCTTAACACGTACATACCTCGATTTGATTGTAATGCTATGATCGACAACAGCTTGCTTCATGTCTGACTTCATGAGATCATCAACTTCCTTCCGTCCTTGGCCGAGCATTCATTGGGAACAGATTACTACCGAAACCGCTTGTCATCATTTGCCTCACAGAAAAAATCCTGGAACCTGTAGGATTGAACAGAGTGCACACGGATCAATCTGATGACAACAGAGTCTGCGAATCATAGGCTTCAGTGCTCTAAATCAAGGCTCTACATCGTCATAGTTACATCAACAGCCCATCCACATTACCGTGATGAAACGGAATTGACGACTTCGGTACCTCGTAATTAGTAGTGGCATGGTTCAATTATGAGCTCAACCTCAGCACGCGGACCGTCTTGCTCGCAAACATGAGAGAGTGAGTGACTACAGCCGAGTTGGAGATACGAAGAAAAGTTCTCGTTGAATTCGAGGCTCATATCCATCCAGTGCATGCACTCGCCCTAAGCTTAATATGCAGATGAGCATTGAATTCGTTCTTTGGAAGGAACTGTCTAAACTCAAAACCACAAGCTAGAAAATCGTCCAATGAACTACAACTTATTGGCATGCTCCTCTGTGGTGTGCACATGGGGCTCAAATTCTCTCATAGCAAACCGCCCGGGGATGATTGAGACTCAAGATATAAGTGAACTACGTCAACATACCTACAAGTAACTTCTACCTCAATGTTTTGGGCTGCATGCAGCCCATGCGACCCAAATGTCGATCCCTAGCGGACTCGTGTAACCCATCCCAAATTTGGAATCCACTTATCTGAATTCCACTGCTTATCAAGAGACTGAGGCTACAGACCGATCATCAACTTACTTGTCTCCTTGGGATGAACGCCCTCCTTGGCCCACGCATTAATTGCAACATTCAGTTGGTACTCCAAGCCCACATGTGCCTGGGAGTTTCATTGATCACTTCGCGCACGCACTGCAGACGCCTTGAAAGCCAGCATGAGGGTCATAATTACCTGCAACACAGCAATTATGCTGGAATCCCAAGGCTATGGAATCGATTGCGCATGAATCAAGCATTCTTGTGTAATCGAATGACAGCCTGTATGCGCTTAATGCACTGTATGCTCGACCGGGGATACTAGAAACAGGACCTACCAGCTCTGCCCCAGTCCTACCAATCTCTCTGCTCCTTTCGGAAGCGCATCACGTATCGGTAAACGATTTGCTATCATTTTCTATTGGAGATACTGCCCGACTCTTGTTCTAGCATATGAATCCTTGCACACTACCCGGGACGCAAGGTTCGTTTCTTGCATGAATCCTAGTACGTTTTTGGAAATATTGTTGAGCGACGTAATCGTCCAAGGGATGCGGGTCTAAGCATGAGCATGCAACCGCTCACTCAGTCATTCACAAGTCCGTGTATACCGAAGTCAACCATGTTCTAAAACATGTCATGAGACTCGGGAACGCACGTCATGAGTCTAGGCTTAGTTTCCACAATCCCGAATCAAACTCTATCAGTTGCAAAAACCCGATGAGTACTGTACAATCCTGCACATGCTTGAAAATGTGATTATTCACTCCACGCACGTCGTCTGGAGACGCCCCAGAAGCCAGCTTGACGGTCATACCTGCAACTTGATAATGCGGGAGAACATCGAGGCGGGACCAAAGTGCATATAACTTGAGCATTCCTGTGTAGTAGAATGTCAAGCATGTGATAATGGCGGATGCTAAACTTGCTGAGGGTACTTGAGAGAAACATCGCAGGTCGACGCTGGATGAACAGGTCCTCCCAACACCTCTGCTCGTTTTACAAGCGCAGCAGGTATCAGTGAATCCATGACTATCACCTCAAGCCTGTGAAGGTGATTGTCGTGATCCAGCGTTGGCACTGGACAACCTGTCGCTCGTCGGGCCCAGAATGAAACGGCCACCTATTGCTCGACTGGGGAAGAGGACCTACCAGCTCTGCCCCAGTCCTGCCAATCTCTCTGCTCCTTTCGCAAGCGCATCATGTACGTTTCGGTCAACAATCTGCTATTGGAGATATTTCCCGACTCTTGTTCTAGCAGATGAAACCCTGCACACTACCTAGGACGCAGGGGGTCCGTTTCTTGCACGAATCTTTCTTAGTACGTTTTTGGAAATATTGTGGAACGACGTAATCGTCCAAGGGATGCGGGTCTAAGCATGAGCATGCAACCGCTCACTCAGTCATTCACAAGTCCGTGTATACCGAAGTCAACCATGTTCTAAATAATGTCATGAAACTCGGGAACGCACGTAGACTTTCTAGGCTTAGTTACTTGAAGAGCAAGGGTCGGGTATGTCCTCGGCGTGGCAAACTCATTCTCCAGATTCTTCTTATTTATGACATTGAAGTTACGGCACGAATATGCTGCGGACAAAAAAAGCGCCATCTCAACTACTAAGGTACGTTTTCGACTGTAACAAATACTTGAAAACTGTAATACGTATGAGAGTGTTAATCCCCTGCCCAGACTCGCGAACGGGACTGCTAGCTCGTGACAATTCGATTCACCAAATCAATGCGAGACCAAACAACAGCGTCTACATATGCCGGCAGAGACAAAAATATAAGAAGGCCAATCTATCACAACCTAATAGATCCTATGTTGACCAGAGACTTGAATAGTCCTCAACGTACAACCACACATACCAGAGAATGATCTTACGATTACCTTACCTGTTTCCTCGCCCTTGCATCTCCAATTGATCCGCACGAAGTTTTTCGATACTCTGCACACCCGTCACACAGCAAGGAATATGACATATTCAGACAACAAACTTCCATGTTTATCGGAGTCCAAGTCCTCGAAATTTCCAAGACCTGGAAATCTTTGGTATTGGCACTGGAGAACCTGTCGCTCATCGGGCACAGAATGAAGCGGCCACCTGACTCTTAGGGGCAACATTCTGCGAATTTACTCTGTAAAAACACATGTTCATCTCTCCCGTAAGCCTCAGCTCTTATCGCCACAATGGCGAAGATCGGCCCCTTACGCAGATGCACAAACCTCCTCCGTCTCTGAGAACGCCATCCGAAGCACTCAGGAAATGAAGCGAAGTGATCATTTCATGGGTGCTACCGTATTCGAACTCGTTTTCCCGCCGAATGTGACAGGTGACCGGTCGCCGTCTACGAGTCGTCCAATGAATGCGGCCGTCGGCCGTCAGCGTCAGAGGCCGGCGGCGTATAAATTACGTATACGATGTACGTATTTTGTTGTGTATACGTATTTCAGTATGTATACATATTTCATCTTTGACTCATGGTTACAATGACGGTTAAGGGTGTTCAATGGTTATTGTTCTTGAGATCTATTAATCCTCTACTCTTACTGCCACTTAGGGAATACTATGCTCCTCTCTTAATTGTTTCTTAATTGCCATATCCATTTAGAGTATGAAGATTTGATTTCCATTTAAGTTATGGGTGTAGACTTCTCATAGTTAATTGGTCACTAAAAGAAATCATGGAAATAGTAAAACCCTTTCATTTCTATGTAACTTAGTACAATTTGTTCGGAAGCATAAAATAAGTTCGAAACCATTTACTCAAACTTTTCTTACCTCAATCCGTAAACACGGGCCAAGCTCTTTCAAGTCAATGCAAGGCTCTCATAACACTCTTGTAGTACAAAATGAAGCAATTATAGCAAAGGAGATTCTAAGATTTCAAACTTGTAACAATAAGATCTTGAAGTTAGTTGACCAATAACCCTATTTATTATATTGACTTGAATGTTTTATTTATAAGAATGAATGTAGTCATGAAGATCATAGGGTTTGTTGAATGTTTCGCCAAACTTCGGGGCTCAAAATGAGTGATTGAAAGTAGTCGGGGAAGTTTGAGCTCAACAAATGAAAGAGAAGTTTGATTTAAGGTAAACAAATAATAATCAAAACTTGATACTATAATTGTCACTAATCAATCTTTGAGAAGTTCACAAATCAAGAGTGTCTTAGAACTACATTACATAGTGCACGGACGGTTGAACAACCAAATAAAGCTTTGAGGGTCAACGGCCCAAAATTGTACTAAAACCTTAGTTGGGCAAGGGCCACGTTGATGGTCGATGGTTGAGAACATTTGAGAAAGTGCTCACACAAGAGTACCTACTCGTTTGATAAAATAGTATCTTTTTGACCTCCAATAACCCAACTTACAACAACGCGTTATCAATCATTTGCGTCATCTAACATCATTCAACAAGAGTTATTTGGCTTCCACATATTAGTCTTAACATGAGTGACTCAATCAAAGATTGACATCCATCAAGGATATTAAAAGGTATTTTTATTCTCACCATAGTTATCGTTGATGGCAAGAAGATGTGCATGCTTTGTACTACCTCTTGGTTACATGCCTTTGCCTCCAATGGCACCGTGACCAAGCAACACAATAGACCAAATAATCAAAAAACTAGGAATGAACAAAATAGAAAACCAATCAAGGTTTTGATGAACAAACTTGGACACTTGATCCAGTCAACAATTGTGCACACATATAAGATTGATTCTTACTTCTTGAAGTTCCAACCATTGTTGGAAGTAGATAATCTTTGAAAAAAAGACAAATGTGAAGGGTTTTTATTGCAAAAATTACAAAAAAGTACCAACTTTGACACCAAACAAGATTTCACATTGGACTCATTGGTGCAGGAATTGAGGAATGATGCTTCAAACAAGGCAAATCTGCAGATGAAGATTCGCCTACCCAAAAAAAAATAATGCAGTGATAACAGAAGATATTAAAGTATTTAATGTTACTTTTCAAATAATCTGATGAATTTGAATTTGATCATTAATTTTCTTTCAATGTATCGAGATCATAAAACAGAAAAATTCAAATCGGCAAGGAATGGAATTTTCCATTCAAAATTTCAACCCCATAAAAATCACCTGGCCCTGGAGTTCTATAATTCTTTTTTGATTGAAATGGTACTGATGGTAATGGTTATTTTCAATTGATTGATTCACAACAAAATTGAAATTCTTAATCACAGCCTTCATCTTAGCAGTATAATCTCTGAAAAAGAAATTAGTTACTATTCCTTGCTCACTAGATAAGGAATGACATCAATATGCAAACTTGAAACAAATCAAATGTACTTCAAAGATTGTGCTTCCCAGGCACATTGTGGTTGTGATTAACTTAAATCCCACCGGGCCTTGATGATTCTACAAAAAATGATAACAACCCATTTGAAGAACTTTGAAGAAATTTGAAGAAATTTGAAGAAATTTGAAGAAATTTGAAGAAATTTGAAGAAATTTGAAGAAATTTGAAGAAATTTGAAGAAATTTGAAGAAATTTGAAGAAATTTGAAGAAATTTGAAGAAATTTGAAGAAATTTGAAGAAATTTGAAGAAATTTGAAGAAATTTGAAGAAATTTGAAGAAAATTTCTATGTTTTTGGTTGTGTCTACAAATTTCTATGCTGTTGAAATATGTACACTAAATTTCTATGTTGTTGAAACATGTTAGCAATTTGGACAATGTCAAGTTACATATAAAGATATTCGGCCTTTTGATTTTGTAAATTGCTCACACAAAAGTATCAACAAAAGAGTTACTTATCCCCTAAAGGTCCAAGTGTGTTTTTTTGAGTCTTCGAAACCAAAAACTGCGATTTATTGACCACTTTGTGCAAGTTGAGGTATGATTCAATATATTTTTGCTTTTTGATATTTTGATACTGATCATAATTGGTTCCTAAGAAACAGAAGTATAGTGGGACGGTTACACTTTGAAGCATATTTGAGCCCGTTCATCCAAAAAATCAGTACAATCATCCAAAAGACAGGTATATACAGCAAGAGAATCATGCGAAAACAACTCAAGTAATGATACTGCGAGAGTGTAAAGTGGAGCTACTAAGAACATGTAGCAACCAGAAAATGGAGAACTCCGAAACTGATGATCATGCATTAACAATTTTTCAGGCATTTGATTAGAACATACGCTCGAAACTGCACATAACAAAACAAATGATGACACATCGAGGCTTCATCATGCTGATCGATTCACGCTATAAATGACAACACGTTTCAGTTTTTGAACTTAAGAATGAAAGTTTCCTACAAAATTGATATGAGGCTAGGGACTTCATCCTGAAAAAATTATGAAGGACGACCATCTCCTGGCTTGAGGACCCAAGCTCCACCTCTGGTGTAGCAGAGCTCTTTCATCACCTGCAAAACGAATGACAAATGACTTAGCCACTGTTTCCAGATTGACAATAAATCAACGATCATATATTAGATGATTTTCCACTTTACTTACCTTGAGGTTAGCCACTGTTTCCAGATTGACAATAAATCAACGATCATATATTAGATGATTTTCCACTTTACTTACCTTGAGGTAAACAGGAGCTGGGGCATCTCTCCCTGTAACTCTAAACGCTGCATAAATATCGGTTTTCCGAAGTCCGGTGTTCGGACCCATCTTCTTCAGCAGCGCAATGACGACCTCCCTGAAAGGATCAAGTGTCGGGTTGCCAAGTGAAGTTAAGAAGTAAACGCCACCAAGGCATGTAGCCACTCTGTTCACTGCAGCAGTAAGTTCCGCAGCAGGAGCTTTTGCAGCTTCTGCAGCAGCTTTTGCTGCCGCAACGGCCTTGGCGTTGGAGTTTGAGACCGTCCTCTCAATCGCCATATCTCGCAGGCTCTGAACAATGATCGGCATACTGTGCCACAACCGGAGCAAAGATCAGCATTAGCAAATTATCCACACTCACTGAGAATTCTTACTACGAGATTATCCACATTCCCAACCGAAGATTCACCATCATTTCGAGACCCTATTTCCAGATTAATTAATGGGCGAGTGCGAAATTACATATCAGTGAGGTACCAACAATTCTCGTTCAGTGTATAACAAGCTACGGAGGGTGTATGCATGCGTTACCTGCAGACGTGGTGCCTTGCGAAAATCTCCTTGAGGGCACCTGGTAATGCAATTCGTGTTTCCATCGACATGGTTCCCAGTACAGATGTATCACCATTGTCGCCATTACTTGCTTCACCAGCTGGACCTGCTTTGGTTCCTTGAGGTTTTCCAGTCGGTGGCTTGGACGCTGATGGTTTACCAGTTCCAGTTCTGGCAACAGCTTTCTTTTTGTCTCCAGCTGCCTGCGCGGGCTCCACACCATATTCTTCGGGAAAATACGGGTTCAAATCTAACAGAGCGCCCTTGATCGGTGCTTCTGAACTTGCCCATTGCGTGGTCTGCTGTTTGAAAACCTCTTGATGTTTCTTAATGAACGACTTATCTGTATCTTCCTGCAAGAGTGTCATTGAGAATTTCAATAGCCTGCTTCGAGTAGACGGTGTGCAGGAAAGTTGGAAGCTTGATCATTGATATGACTGGAACATTAGCTACATATAATCCTGGAATGAATAAAGCACACGGGATATGACTCAAGCACGAATGAGCGTTCAATTCGATTCTGACCTGAAATTCCCAGCCAACAGAAGCTCGCTGCACTGCAATTGGTTGCATGATTTCCCGTAGAGCCTCCTTGCTCAAAGTAAGGCCTCGGAGTTGCTCGTGATTCACCACTCGGTTCTTACTAAACAGAAACAGAATGTAGTCTCTCTGTGGTCTTACACCACCGTACTCTGGACGGACATGGCTGCCGGACACCCAGCAACCCTGAACTAGAACAGCGAAGTTCCCCAGAACAGCCAGCAATTCTTCCTCACTGCAGCTTACAATCTTCAGCAACCTCTCGAACTGCAACACTTGATTCAGGCCCTGCTCACAAGGACCACCATATTTCTCTAAATAACCTTGGAATGAATAGACTGGCCAGAAATCAGAATGGCAACTACCCTTGGCTAAATATCATGTAGATGGATTACTCTACCGTACCAGTAATAGACCAGAAACACCCAAAGTTGCAGGCATAAAAACATCCATTCAGTTCGAGTTTGGTATGCATGCTTAAGAAAACTAGCAAATCCAACAAACTTGCATACGAATATATCCAGTCTTCTTTACCCAGATATTGACAAGTAATATCGAGTCAAAACTGACGATCCGCGACAAAAAGCTCATCACAAAGTTGAAGGTCATCAAAGAGACCATTCAACCCTGAAGAACGCAACAGCTACCATATGTTGCATAAAATAAGGAAAAAATATAATATCCAGCAAGGTTCAGTACAACTTACCTCTTTAAACACCTTATGAACCCTATCTGGAATGCTGAGCGTTTCCAACTGGCTGCAACCCACGCGTGAGGTAGACCATATCAGTACTTACAAAGATTAACGAAATCTAACTTCAAACATCTGATTTAATATATCCAGATATAATTTTCTATACATAATTAGGAAATATGATTGTAGACTAGTTACTTGGCAGGCATTGATGTAACTGCTTTTCTGTGAAATTCTTATTGGCCAGATCAAAAGAAAGCTCCCGATAACAATCACTGCATTGAACTTGCCGATCGCTTTGAGGAACTCAAAAGGGCCTCGAGGTCCTTTCCACACCCACTGTCATGCGAATTGGAGAAGCAGCATACCTTCTAGATATACCAAGATTGCTCGAACTAACTCCCTTGAGGTAATCGGCAATGCTTGTGCTTGCTCGTCCTGGTACCAAAGTGTTCAGGTAGGCACTCCTGCAAGTCAGTGACCACTGTCAGACTTGCAAGATTATGGATATCATCAAAATACAAGACAAACGCTCAATCGAGTAGCCACTTTCGAGGAGTCAAGCACTCACGGGGTCATGTTGAAGTTGATACTTTCTTGGGTCTTAGTGACCATCTTCTGACGGATGCCCTCAGTGACTGGACTATCTGTTCCGTGGGGTTCAAGAGGAATCCAAGCCTGCAGGAAAAACCGCACCGCAATGAAGCGTTAGGCTATGAGTATAATCTCTACAGCCAAGAACTTGCAAGATTCTACATAGAGCTACTTGCAGTCAGATTGGTATCAACAGGTGACTTTTGACTCACCTCTGCTTCTTCTTGCTGTTTCAAATAGGCATGGGACTGCAGCCGATTCGCTTCTTGCCGCTCAGTTTCCCGCCTCCGAACATTAACCTGATTTCCCATGTTACAGACCAATCACACTGAAGCTTGCCCATTATTGCAACTACTGCAACAAAACTAACAGTAACTCGTAGGCTAAGCATCAATATCATCTATAGAACCTCGGAAAATAGTCTTTCAACTTGACACGCTAAATCGTTGTGTGGTCCCAAGAATATGTTTCAATAACAAACGGTCCAATTTTTTTTCCAGAAATGACTTTCCAAACCAGGTGACAAAAGAACGATAGCTCTGACAAAGGAACCATACCTGGAGCAGGGTAAGCTCTGATTTGGACTCCACTGGTTCGGCATCATACATCTCCTCATCGTCGCCATCGGTAATTCCAGCATCTTTGTTACTTTTCTTCTTGGCTGCATCATGATCATCGATATACTTCATGGAGGGCCGGAATTGTACTACAGCTTGAACTGGATTCAAGAATAACTGTCAAATGTGCCACGAAGTAATTTAGTGTATAAGCTATTATACCACCTGGCTGATCTTAAAACAACACTATCCAACTTCACCCCGAACGTGCCAATAGACTACTTTTCTGAAAACAATCACAAATGCAGCATGAGAGGCAAGGTATCTCACCTGGTTTCCCCGCAATATTCCGATGGCATAGCTAGTGTTCATAGCAACCTTTGAAGAAGCAAGTGTCTGCCAGCCGTAAAGCGAAGCACCACCATTTTGTCAGAATTTTAAACACGATATTAAGGGTAGCATAAAGTACAGAAAATTACAAAAATTCTCGATACTGCAATTGTTTAGCTTTTGCTATAGATTTTGTAAGTAATAAGATTACAATTGTAAGCTAGACTAACAGCGTTCAACCTGATAAAAGACTAAGAACAAAAAGCTTCAGCAATGAACACTTCATGATGCACAAAAAGATATTTTCCACTTTTTCCCGTTAAGTGATAGAATATGACTGACCTGAGTCGCGATCTGTAGATGCTCCTCTCGACCATTGTCATAGTTTTCACTGTCGGTGTCGAGAACAAGATCCACTTCAAACTTTGACAGCTGCGGTTTGATCCGCACCTGAAAGAAACGAATAGAAAATCAAGACCAAGTCACATAACTCTTGGCACAATTGAGGATCACAACTAGAAGATTCACAGCAGTACATGATTGAGCTACTTGTATTTAAGCCCTGATATGAAGTTGCAAAATAACTAATAAACAAGCACATCAACAATCCAAACGAGAAATACTGGAAGTAAGAAGCTGCAAACCTCTTGACACCGTTCCTCCAAGTTGTATGGTCTCCAATATGGTCGCAATGGATATTGCAGAACGTACAACTGCAATCACCTCCAATACCATCAGTCTCAAAACTCCAAACTTGCACATCAGATGAGAAATTACAGAAAAGGAAAGCATTTGGAGTGTACGCACATTTGTCTCAGGATCAACATGTGGTGTAAGAAACACGTCGATTTCGCGAACGATCCGATCAACTCCTGGTGTAGAAACTACTGGCTCCTTCAACACGGGCTCATCAAGCATGGGCACATCAAGCTGCACGGGCTCATCGAGCTCCATTGGCTCATTGATCGATCCATTAACCTCCTCTTTGTGAGGTTCTTCTTTGTGAGGTTCCTCTTTGTGAGGTTCCTCTTTGTGAGGTTCCACTTTGATAGGTTCAACTTTCTTTTCTTCTTCGATAAGCACTTCCGGTTCCAGCTTCGTTTTACCGCGTCCATCATCTCGTGGTTCTTCTTTGACCTTGACCAGAGGAACCTCCTCAACCTTAACAGGCTCCTCTTTGAGAACATTAGGTTCAGTTTTCACTTTCACAGCAGCAGTTGCTGCTGCTGCTGCTGCAGGTCGAGCTCCTGGCCGAGCCTTCACTTTCGGGGCAAACTTCCCTTTGCTTGCTGCTGCAGCAACTGGCTCACGTTTGGATTGCAACAATGCGAAAACGGAAGGCTCCGTAGAGCCTTCCGCGCCATCTGTCGGTTCCATGATAAATTACACTGCAAAAAGAGCAACATAAAATTCAATATGAAATCTCTATTCAATTGGCGCCTTCCTTCAATGGCCACATAGTGTAACTTTGTACACGGCAACTTCCTTCCAGCATAAACTCCAGATTCTATGAACTACAAATGATGAACCTCTGAAATCGCAAGTCCAAAAAACCTCTAAATTTCTCCAGATCAGTACTAAAGAGCGGAAATTTACCTTGACTCAGATTGTGTTCGTACTTCATCGATCACCGCAGGTCGCCCGCTCGTCAGGAACGGGTGAATTTTGCGTCGTTTTCTCTCTCAAGCCTTCCGACGAAATTAGGTCTTGCTTTTTGGGCCATGAGACAGCCTTAAACTTTACGTAATACTGCCAGACATGATAATTGACGCTCAACAATGGTTCTACGAAGACGCAGTATTATGAGAACGGCTCACCAGAGTGCGAGTAATTGAAAAGTTGACAATCCTTGCGACCTCTGACCGAAAAAGAAAGATTTTGATTGCAAGTAGAGCTTCAAATCGACTACCGATTTCTCGGAACTGAAGATTCCTTCACATTGTCCGAGAGGAAATTTGAATTAGGGTTTTATGGTTCATACGGGGTTTTCAGGATCATGTAGTCAGTAGAGTTTCATATTTATACAATCACCAGAAGAAACAATCCCGCTAAGGATTTCCTGCACCAAATCGCCCGGAAAAGCGTCCTGCGGCTGCTCCAAAAGCAGCACACGGCATGATCCTGTCCCAACCCCTACAGTTTCTGCAACGCTCACTCCGCTCCCTCCTCGCTCCTTGCGAAAGAGAAGAAAGGGCCTAGCAACGATTGTCTTAGGATTTGGCTTCAAGCGCCAGGGCCTGCGAATGCAGGGTCCCAGTACCCGACCTATGACCGTATGTGGGGGGAAAAGCCTACGACCGAGGCAACTGCGACCCTCTTTTCTCGCGCCAAACAGCCGTCCTTTGGGACTCTAATAAATTTTTATATTGAAGATTTTTGCCTCAACTTTTTGTGAAAAAAAAATTATATGATTTTCATCCAACACATGAAGTTTGAGATTTGAAAACAAAGAGACCCATCTAATAAAAGGTGATTTTTTAAAATGGTATGGACAAACTACAAATCTATATATTAACAGATCGACGGTCTTTCCTATTCACCAAAGTACCAACCTACCAACATAGAAACCTACCAACCTACCTTCTTTTATGTTTTCTAGATTATGTATAAATTTTTTTTGAATAAATGTAAAAACCAATCATCATAATATATGTTGAGGAAATGGTAGACACGGTATACTTTTTTAAAAGTACCATATAAAGAGCTTCCCGTCGGGACAACGGGGACATTATCTCTACATATAAAATTAAAAAATGTATGTATGTCCTTGGTGATCCATACATACATGGTCATGATCAAGGAAATCATCACCTCTGTGGGTAGAAAGGATCGCCAGGCGGACCCAATTATGTTATTATATGAATACTATCTTCAAGCAAGTAACATCAACCTTCCCCTCACAAAAAGGAAAAAGTAAAAGGAAAAAAAGTGATACGTTCACTTGATAGGGCAATTGGACACTTCTTTGTCTCTTATTCCATTTTGATATATGAATAATGGTATAGCAATTTGAACACTTACAACTAATCAAATAACGTCACTTAATATACAACTGCAGTTCTAATTGAATCAACAAATTCAAGTGCAAAAATAATGTGGATTAGGCCTCCTTATTTACAATATGTAGGCGGACCCTCAAGTATTCTTCCTAAGCCATCTTGATTGATGAAATACCCTAAAAGTCCAAAAATATCTTAAACAAATTGGTATATTTCTTTTGTGTTTAAAAAGCTTCTCTATAAAATTTATACACTAGAAAAACTAACCATGGTGGACAAGTGCAAGGCCAAACTAGTCAATCAATTATGATCAATTGGTTACAAATAAGTACTAGATAATAGAGTAGTGAATCGATTAGTTGCAATAAACACTAGATAATAGAGTAGTGAATCAATTAGTTGCAATAAATACTAGATAATAGAGTAGTGAGTCGCTTGCCTGCAAATGAATATGAATGCTTGTAGTGTTGTACAATTTCATTCTTACATACAAAGAAGAGCTTCAAAATCTAAACTTTAGACAACAACTTTAAGGTTTTTATTGAAATTGGTGTTGTGGTTGTAGTAATATGATCAGAGTTGTAACCAATAGCCACAATAATACTTAAATTATGGTTGTCATAATTGAACATGGTCACTAAGAACTAATTTTTGTCAAAACTTACCACGGATAGCTGACATTTGTTGAGACTAATCAAGGCGTTGGTAAATCTAAGTAAGACTAATCACTACAAACAAATGAATGATCTGGAGAGAATCCAAGAATGTCACGAGCTAATTAAGTGACTTCAGTTGCTTTCTCAAAAATTCAAAATCTACACTCTTGGAATTAAGATATTATTCAAAGCTTATAACTTCTTAACATATACTCACTCTCTCCCTGTACCAACACAACAATATCACTCATGAGCAAACAAATGTTAATATTTCACACCTATGGGGTTGAAATTATGCAATTACTAACTTTCATGAAAGTAGGTTGTGTAGTGCATTCAAGAGAACGCTATAGAACAACATTTACAAGTTCAAAAGTGATTATTACAGAGACATGTTTTGTACTTACTATGTGGACAATTCTTCGCATACATTCTTCCTTTTCCTTCGTAATTTTGAACATTCTAATCTCTGATGTATAGATATACAAAAAATAAATTTAATTGTAAGGATATCTTCATTTCAAGCACAAACATGTAATCAAAACTTGACAAGTACGAAAAGATTCTTGTACTTCCGGGAATCTTGGTTAAAAGACAGATTATGAAATAACTAAACTACTAGATTCGTTCTCTGAGGCAGCTGAGCTGAAGAAGGTAATCTCGCGAGACCAAACCCTACCTCGGATTCTTCTCTAGAGAAATTCGTCACGATCGGAGGCACTCGATCAATCTCTGGAGCTCCATCATCGCCTACTCGATCCGAAATTTTGGAATTTTGAAATGAATCGTGTCGGCGCAGCGAAGTGATCGATGGAGTTTGAACACAAGTAGCTCGGATTCGTCGTCAGGTGAGTGCACGATTCTCTGATCTTCCATGAGGAGAGATCGAGCTCCGGCGCTAATTGTCGCTACTCTGGAGAATTTTGGAAATTTATATAGAGCTTGCGATTTAGCTGCTTCGCACGGGAGTGTCAAGTCAGCGCGAGAAGATTCTTTTGAGAGATTCTTGGGACACGAGAGGATTGCAGTGATCTCAATTTTGCAATGGTTGCGTGACCTGTGGCCGAAATTGATAGTTTATAGGAATTTCATAGTTTGTCTATTTTGGCCGCGGCAGTACGAGGAAGATGCAGCTGTTAAGATCCTCTTGAGGAATGAGGGAGCTGATTAATAAAGATTGTGCATTGTTTATCAATTTCGTAGATCTGATCGCGATAGTATTGCTGGATCAATTCAGTGTCGGGTGAGGGTTTCTGAGGCTAGGGTAGGGTTAGGGTTACATGTGCACGATTGAGTGGTGAGGTGATTCTGATTGCAGAGGGCATTGCGGTGTTCTGTGAGTCATGGAGGATGATATAGCCGAACGAGGCGGCGACTACGTGAGAGTGGACGATCAAGTGGAGTCGAGCCGAAATGCGAAGCCTGAAAGGGAAGGTGGCTACTTTGCGTCGTTTCCTGTGAGCATCAAGTATTTGGTGTGGAATGAGTTCTGCGAGCGATTCTCATTCTATGGCATGCGAACCATTCTTGCGCTCTACTTGGTGCAGCACTTACGTTTGAGCGAGAATGAGTCCACTGAGCTCGTGCACCTCTTCATCGTCGCTTGTTACGCCACGCCACTCTTGGGCGCCTTCGTTAGTGATTGCTACTGGGTACACATATGCTACTCCTGCCCATTCCAATCGCATTGATGTCCATCCGATTTCCACATATGTCCCTGTTGCGATGTTGCTTATGATTGGAGGCGTAAAACAACTCCATTGTTAGAATCCTACAAGATTTTGAATAGGTTACGCGGAAATTTCATCCGCTGCATTAAGCAGACAAAGGACTCATTCTTTGTGCTTTGCAGGGTAAATACCGCACGGTGCTCTACTTGTCGACTGTGTACTGCATTGGGAATTGGGTGATGGCAGCGTCGGCAGTGCCAAAGGCGGACCCTAGCACGCAAGGGACGCTGTTCTGGTCGACGGCCGGGGCATTGGCGTTGATAGCATTTGGCACGGGCGGCATCAAGCCATGTGTGGCGGCGTTCGGGGGTGATCAGATCGAGTACTCGTTGCGGGAGGGCCCAACGAAGGAGCGAGTGCATCGTCAGTTCTTCTCCATGTACTACTTCGCAGTGAACGCGGGGTCCGTGCTGTCGACGCTCTCGACACCAGTGCTGCGCGCCGACTATTCGTATGCCGTTGCGTTCGCAGTACCAGCGGTGCTCATGATGTGTGCGTTGCTTATCTTCTGGTTGGGGCGGGGCACATACGTGAATCGTCCTCCTGAGGGGAACGTATTCGCGGATGTCGGTGGAGTGGTGGTGGATGCCATCAAGCTGAGGAGAGGACTGAGACGAGGCTCCCATTGGCTCGACAGCGCCAAAGCCAAGCATGATTCCTCCGTCGTGGAGGATGTGAAGGGCCTCATGCGCGTCCTCACCTTGCTTCTCCCTACTCCCCTGTTCTGGTCGCTCTTTGATCAGCAGTCCTCGAAATGGGTCTTTCAAGCTAGCACTCTTGATGGCCGCGTCCCATGGCTATTCAATATCACCATCCAGCCTGATCAGATGCAGGTCTGCAGCATTCTGCTCCACACGTCTCAGTAATTTCGTCGTCGTTTCTACCATCATAAATGTTCAAGCTTGTTGCTTGATTCGTACAATCCAAACTAGCCCGTAGTTGATGGAGCTTTCGAGTAGTTCTTTCGCAGCTGGTTTTGGGGGATGATTATGGGTCTCTGATGGTATGTGTTGTTTTTTTGGTTTTTGTGTGCAGGCCCTTAACCCTGTTCTCATTCTGGTGTTAATCCCCTTGTTCGATCAAGTGATATACCCGTTCATCGAGTATCATCGATACTCACTGCGGCCCGTTCCGAGGATGGTGATCGGCATGATATTCAGTGCAGTAGCATTCTTGTTTTCTGGCCTCTTGCAGCTTGCCATCGACAACCACGCAGCGTCTGGAGAGTCCCTGTCAATACTGTGGCAGGTCCCACAGTACGTTGTGATGACAGCCGGGGAGATCATGTTTAGCATCACGGGGTTAGAGTTTGCATACTCACAAGCTCCAGATTCCATGAAAGCTGTTGTTCAGTCTGCATGGCTCTTCTCTGTCTCGGCAGGTACGCTTATTGATGGTAGAAATAGATCAATGCAGAGCTATTTTCTCCCGGGGCAGTGCAGTTTGATCCAATTTTAACTTCTTAAATTCTGCTTTGATTTTGCAGGAAATCTTGTGACTGTGGCATTGGTAGCCATTATTGGCAACCGCCTCTCAAAAGCCAACGAGTTTTTCTTTTTCGCAGGTGGCTGTGTAGTGGCCATGCTGCTCCTTCGATGGGCTGGTTCACATTTTGTCTACAAGCAACGCAGGGGCTCGAACACAGTACCTGCCGAGGACACATTGATAGTGCATGCAGCGGACGACCGTGCATATACGGGTTGAATGAGGACTATAAAGACCGGGGAGAAGCATTGTTCTTTCACATTCAGTAAATTAACATTGTTCATTTTTGAGCTGCAGTTGAACTGTCTTTTTGGCTGGCTCATCAACGTACAGAGAACGTATTTAGGCTGGTCAACATTCGGACGATACTTAGCCCTAAGTATGTGACCTTATGCACCAGCTTCAGGGGGTTCAATCAATCAGCCACATCTGCAAGCTATTGAGACATGCAAGTGGGAGCTGCGACATACAAGCAGGTTTCCAGTTCATGGACATAGAATATTATCTAATGTTAGTTTCATTGAGTTTAATCTACTGAAATCTGTAAATTTCTAACTGCCTATAATTGTGAATATATATATTTCATGTCAGGTAGTCGTCAAGTGCTGCGGAATGGCAGATACCACCGACACACTCCGACTGGGCCGATTTGACTATTGCAGAGCTACACCTCAAATTCCGTTAATAGGATGAGCATGGTTTATTGGACGATGCATAGTAGTGCTATATTTTTTATCAATAAAATAAAAATATATACTGATTGGGTGAATATTGCATTATGTCAAAATTCCAAGTTTGCATTTTATCTTCATAAAATGTACACAAGAAATAACCGCTTCTTCCTTTATATGAGTTCCCATGCTAAAATAAATTTCTTGCTTGTAAAATGGTTATCACTGTACAATCTCTAAAATATTTGTATGCATGAGAATTACTTGCACAGGTAACATCCTTGTAGAAAATAGAGCCATTGTTGAACACAACATTCAGCAGAACTGAAAGTCAAGTGCAACAAACATCTTCACACAGCATTCATCGAACGAAACTCAAGTCGAAATCTTTGTGTGATAAATCTATAACTCTGTAAGTTGATTCAAACAATTTCCTATAATAGAAAATATTGATAAAATTATTAAGTGAAAAGTCAAGAGAACGCTGTGTGGTCTTGACTGCGAGACGCGACTGGGTGGTGGACCAACTCCTCAGCGTCGGCAAGTGCAAGTCCACTTCACTGCTGATCGTGCAACCTTAACCCTTAAACGCCCTTGGGGTCTAAAACGGGCAGCCCAAAATTGGATCACAGCATCTTTTGGACTTGGGTATCATGAATAGTGCACTTTTTGAACTTGGGCATCATGAATGGACCAATCAATGATGAGCTTGCAACCTCCTACAAGGTTATGTACCACCCCAACCTACCTACCACAATCCTTTCAAAGCACAAAATCCTTCATACAAATTGTGATTTGAATTGTAAAAATTCACTTTTTGAATGCATCATAAGATGGTGACCAGTTTGACATCAAAATATAAGTGAAAAGTTGAGTACATTGAGAGCTACAGGGAAGATTCTGTTGGAATCAAGCCCCTCGGGCTTGCTTGGGCGTTTAAGGGTTAAGCTTACCACCACACTGCTCCACATCGGACCAAGTCAAGCACGTCGAACTTCCTCATTAAACATTTCGTTCAAGACTTCCTCACAGAGATATGAACTTACTGAATTAGTCAAGCTTGGTTTACCAAACCCCCAGCCGAGGCTTAAGCCCAGCTATCAAGCAAAGCAAGGATTTCTGGGATCCCACGTTGACAAATGAAGTTGAGGATGCCAGTGTAAACGCCGGCGCTGGACTTCGAGTCTTAAAGTCTCACAGGATCGCTCTTTTCAAACGAACACTAGAGACTTGTGCGGTCCTTGTCTGCAATTGCAAGTTCGTACGTGCTCAATGGCAGCCCACATATAAGAAGCCGCTTCGCAATCCATGCAGTAAGTACTTACCATTCATTCATGCAATTATTCAAGTTCCACCACCATTGCGTACATCAAACCTCAAATCAAGTGCACAGCTTTCAGCTCTCAGATTTCAGCTCCTACTCCATCGCTACCTGCCAATTCGCGTTTCTTAGTAGCTATGGGATTCCTCAAGCCAACTGTTTACACCCTGTGCCTGCTTCTGTGTTTCTGCAGCGTCTCCGGTAAGTTCAATTTCCTACTCTCTTGCTCACCCTACACTTCAATGTCGTTCAAGTATCCAGTCCAGGCATCACCTTTGATCAGAGATCGATCCTCATTGGCATCTTGATCACAATCAAGCTATCGAAAAGTTTCAGTCGTTCACACTTTGTTAATGAATGTGACATGCCGAAATGTGAACATGAATGTGAGGATCGAGACAGAAAATGCATGCAGTGCAATATTTGTACCTTCAGTCGCAATTCACACTCAATTCATTCAACTGATCAGTGGTGCCATTTGGGGATTGCTGTAAGAGTGACTAGCAATGAAGTTGGACTGATTGAAGCGTTGGGCATTGGAAGTGGCAGCAGCCAGGAGAGGACCCGATTCCGTGACGCTTAACTACGTAGTGCACGAAATCAGAACGGGAGCGAACGCAACCCTGATCCAAGCAGCCGGTCCAGGGAGCGGCAAGTGGGGCACACTCTACATGAACGACAACACGGTGCGGGAGAGCGAGAGCACGACCTCCACCGTCATCGGCGGCTCCACGGGCTTCGGCGCCATCACATCCCAGTTGGGCGTCCCCGGCGGCATCCTGTCCATCACCAAAGTCACCTTCAACGAGGCCTCCAAGTGGAACGCCTCGTCCATCACGTTCAGCGGCACGTTCGCCACGGCGTCTCCTCCTTACGAGGTGATCGTTCTCGGCGGCACGGGCCACTTCCGAGGCTACCGCGGCTACGCGCTTGCGTCTCCCGGCGTCGCCTCTCCTCCCGTCTACACCACCAAATGGGAGGTCTTCTTGTTTTAAGGGAGAGTGCTCAGTAATGGCTCAAATTGCAGTCTGCAGTCGTAGTGAAAATAAATCTTGTAAGCAATTTTTGTGCATGGGGAAACTAAGTAGCACGTGAATTCATCATTTTTGGAGTTTTTTACAATTTCCTATAATTTTTTGATTCACTCTGGGGCCTAGGATTTAGAAACTGTCAGAATCAGGCCTAAGTAGTGTTAGAACTCTTCTTATGATGCTTCTAAATATCAAATAACGACACTGAAAGTCAAAGTGTGATTGTTCATGCGTATGCTCCCTGCCCAATCACGCCCAGCTTTTGAATAATATTACGTCCATGTGGGTTCCAAACTTACAACAGAAAGAAAAAAGTGTTTAGTTGACAACAGTTCCACCAAGGGAGACACCTCAACAATCATACAGTATTACACTATGTAATCAATAAACATACAAATGTTTCTTAGAGCTCAGAAAGATCTTCACCTGAGGCAGTGAACCTCATCTCTTTACAGATGTGAGAGAGTATGTCAAAGCATCATTCAAAAGGCGTATGTCAAAGCATCATTCAAAAGGCGTTGAACATCATTCAGAAGCCGTAAAAAAAATTGATGATAATTATGAATACGAAGCTACAACCAAGGTTTGATGAACTTCAGAGCAAGAGAAGCGAAGAGGCCACCCTGGCGATCAGGCCCACGAAAGAGAGTGGAGTTCACTCGCGAAGCGCGCACAAACAAGTCATCACGCTCCCGCTCCAGCTGCTGCTGCAGGCGCGGCGCCAGAGTGAAGAGAAACAGCTGCGCTTCCAAGTCGCGGTCCCGCGACCGGTAGCCCAAATTGGAGCTGCCCACTAGGGACACGCTGGGCCCGTCCTCGGCGCCTGGTAAGCTGCACCACAGCCCCTTGGCATGAAACGTCCAACCTAACCTCTCGTACTCGTGGATACTCAGCCCACCGATCTCCTTTTTGCTCGTCAACTCCTTCTGCAACTCCATCGCCCGCATGTACAGTCTCTGCTCCAGCAACGAGTACGCCAGTGGAATGAACCTTGAGATCCCCGAAGAGCCGTAGAACCCATTCGCCTGCTCACAAACCAGCACACCTCAATTCTACACTCCCAAAACCATGAGAAAACCATGTTCGAGCTGGTGCAGCCAACTCGAACGTGGAGAGGTGGTAGAATGTACTTTCCAACTCACTTTACAGCTTCTAAATTGATGATCTTCTGAGCACGCAGGGGCTCTTCAAAGTTGCTCTTTTGATTCACCCTCTAGATAAAAAAATTGATATGATTTGAACCCCACTGTATAGATAAAGAGGACCTCAGAATTCAAATGGAGCCCGGACTGGAATATGGGAAGGAAGGTTGAGCGGTACCTTAGGGGAAGCAGTGAGTATATGTACAGATTTCTCCCGAGCAGCTTCCAGAATGGCATCCTCGTAAGCGGGAGTGAGATTGAAGTAGGGCGAGGACAAGTGCATGTCAGTGCCGGCGGGGAGCTGCTTCAACAGCCACGACATGGCTTGCTCGTCTTGTCGGATGCCCAGAGGTCCCATTTGCACCGTCGGGAACACCCATGTATCCACTCCTTCCACCGTCTCCGCCGATAACGACGGCGACGTCATATCCTTCACAGAATCCGACAACTCGTTGCAGAAAAGCTCGGACTCTTCCACGGGATCCAAATGCGCAGACCGAGGCTGTAGCTGCCCCGTGGAATCCAGTGTGTATGAGTACAACGCCACCGTGTTGATCAAGGAGCAAAAATGGGACGCCAGGTTCTTGCAGTCGGGAAAACAAAGGTACCTGTTAACCACCGTCCATTCCGTAAGCAAGAGCTTCACATAAAACTGTCATAGTGAACCTACCAAACGCAAAGATCAGAGTGAGTAATGACTCCAGAGTATCTCGATCTGATGCATAGCATCTTAGGAATGTAATCAATCTTCATGAAATAGGAGATGGGGTGTAAAGGGAGTTGGTGTGCACCTGTCTTGGCGGACAGTGAAGTAGGAGGTGCTCATGTTGGCGCCGGTCATGATCACATTGTCGTCGAACACGAAGGCTTTGAGGTGGCAGACGCCAACAATTTCCTGAGCGCGGGCAGGGAGGACCATTTTCAGGACTTGGCTGAGCATGGGAGTGTGGTAGAGCGCAATGCGCACGGGCTCCTTGGGCCGGTCGCAGGTGGTGGCCTTGCGCCAGGGAGCTCGGTCGGAGAGAAGGATGTTGGATAGCATGGCACCACTGGACGGGTACACGTCTGCCGAATCTGATGACGGCCGCGTGGTCCGCAGCGCATCGCAGAGAATTGTTACCTGCAGATTTGGTTTCCTCGCGAGCGAATCTGCAACGACATCCAGCTGCCGTTACTGACCTTAAGAGCTATTCTTAAGCGCTTCCTCCGCATCATCAACTCCTAACAGACTTAGCTATCAGGGACCAAGCTCTCCTTCACTCGATATTATATTTGGCAACAATCCGAGCATCGTAGCACTCTCAGAACAAACCCTTCGAGTAGGACTTTCCAAATTCACGAGCTATTCTCCACTTCCACAGCGTGAAATCCAACACACAACAATAAGTCATCACCACGAGAATCCAGACTAATTGAGCCGGAAATCATGAAGTCTGATCTACTGAAAGCATCAAAAATCAAGATGACATGAAGAAACATAAAATTTCGATGAATCGCTTCTTTTTCATCTGACAATTTGATCATCAAGATGTCAAGAAAACTATGATGACCTCCACAAATTTGAGTTCTATATGTCATAGAATTTCAGGTTGAGACGCAATGTAGAAAGGAAAATTTAGCAAGAAGTATGTGAAAGCTATGCGACTAGAGTACAATGCAGGGGTGAGGGACTAACCAGCTCTTGCTCGAGAGTGCCGGTACCGATGTAGAGCGAGGCGAT
The DNA here is from genome assembly GCA_037043015.1 of Bryum argenteum. NCBI lineage: Eukaryota > Viridiplantae > Streptophyta > Bryopsida > Bryales > Bryaceae > Bryum > Bryum argenteum. The sequence continues at coordinate 2,032,366 of CM073326.1, read as the reverse complement.
CACGACACGCGACCGCGCGTTTCGGACGCCTTGGAGCAGCACATTGTAAAACTGCGACGGCGTTTCCAGAATCTCCACGCTATCGCCTTTGATAGGGAAGCCGCGCGCATGGGCGGTCATCCCGCCTACGAGCGACTTGAGCACCTCTGACTCTGAGTGCTGCATGGTCGCCCCGCCGCCCGTCAAGCTCGTGCCCGTGCCCGTCTCCATGTGCCGCACGGACCCTGTAAAACCCCGCCATCTCTTCCAAACCCCCGATCGCATCGCCATTCGCCTCATGCTCGCCACCGAATTGCTCAAAAGCGCTCTCCTTCCCAAATTGCCGAGCAAAACCTCATTTCCGCGTCTCCAGGCTCAAAATTTGACTTGATTTGAAAAAGAATGAAATCGATTTGAAGAGGAAATTGCGATCGCGCTTGGAATGAAAGGGAAATTTGAGAGGGATTGGGAAGAAAAGTGCGAGGGACCAAAGGACTTTCCAGGGGGGGAGGGTGTGGCTTTCCATATCCCCGGACATGGCTTTCGACGAAGCCCTCACGAAACCCTGTGACGGAGCATTTCGTTCGTCGGGTAGTTGGTTTGCCCTTCCGGCATATCCTTGGATTATATGCTTCGGAGGAAACTACTAGGAAACTTCCTTTTGCAATATAACTTTAGCAGATTTTGTCATGTGAAGCTTTCAGTACCAATTTTGGTGATTATCGTATTTGCCAAGGAAGCACCAAAATAGTCCAATGTGTACTTGAGTTCAAAAGTTGCCGGAAGGTAAGATTGTAATCCTAGTATGATTATTAGGTGGTTGGAAGTAGTATTCCAAAGTGAAAATAAAAGTCATCCTACTGTAATAGATTTTGGTTTTGTTTTCTATGAGTGATGAGATGAAATTATTAAGATTTATATTGTTCACGATTTTCATCCTAGTTGATATTTTCAATATGATTTATATGATTTTGACTCAATGTTAATTACATTGATGGCATAAGGAAGAGTACTCAATAGTGGTTATGCATGGGGAAAGTATGTGGAAGAATAGCTCAAGTGGATTCATCAAGGACTTCAAGGACTCATAGGAACTCGTTATGGACTTGTAGGAACTCTTTTACGACTTGTCATGAATTTTTGAAGGTAGACTAATAAGTGTTTCTAAAAGGTGTCCTACTTTGACACAATGTAATGTTTGCTATGAGTTCATGGTAGTGTTGAACTGCAAAGCTACTATATACCCATGGAAAAAGAAGCGTAGAGCTTCATCATTGGTAGTGTTTTATTCTAGAGCACTCTCCCTATTTTATTTCAACTTGCAATCCAAGTGAACCGATATAGGGTGACTATCATATATATATATATAAGGGTGTAGTTTGGAATGTATAGCAATTTCATACCAAAGACATCTTCTTCATAAATTCATGTATGAAAGTTGAGATATAACTAGTATACTAATAAATTGCCATAGTTGCATTTAGAGACCAAAATGCAGTACGGTGTAATATCAAATTCCACGTTGTGTAATCTAATAAGCTCGCTACTCTCTAACGATCTAAATGCACTATATCAACCAAGTTTCACATTTTCACCCTACAATTACTCTCAATGTACCCCATGTGTACATACAACACCATTGTAGGATGTCGAGTTATAGGTTAACTTATATTGACCTCTTCTAAATTGTGTAGTTATCATTGGAAGTGCTTGAGAATATCATAAAAATAGGGAAACTTCATCTTTTCTAGTCACTAATCACTAAAAACCAGTAAGCCACACATTCCACTACACTGAATAGGTAGATTAGTGTTAGATTTTTATAAGATTTGAAAATGCTATAAGTTTTTACTTATGGTACAAAAAAATTACCAGGAGTATTGACTCCAATACTCTGGAAGGATCCACATCTTGACAGATGTAGAGGGTAAAAATATTGACCAACAGTAAAAACTTATAACATGTTTATATAAATTAGTGTATCTAACACTAATCTACCTATTTAGTGTAGTGAATTCCTCAAATGTGCAAGAATGTGTGTTCATACCTTTAAAGTGTTTTTTTTCATGCCGTTGTTTTCATTGTCCCCACGCAGATGTGCAAAATCTAATTAGAATCAGTCGTTGCCAGTCAATGTGATCACTGCCACTTCCGATGTGGTAGGTTGGACAACGTGCCACATGGCACACGCACACGTTTCAATGAACTCATGTCAAAACGGTGCATGGGAGTTTATTACCCACATACACTCACTCATAACGTTAGGTAAACAAGCTTGGATTCTGTGAACAAGGCTCCTCTTCAACGCGCTCTCTCTCTCTCTTCCAGCCTTCGATGATGCTTCCAACAGTCACACAAAGGTACACTAGGTACTAGTACCCCCTGCTGAAATCTACTCCACAGGTACAGCCAGGCAGAATACCCCTAGCGTACCTCGACTCATAGCTTTCGAAATTCTCCCACCACCCATACCCAATCATTTATTTAAAGATATCAAGGCCGGAGCGTACAGACAAACATGTACGAACTCAATCAAAGATCATCCACATTGCCACAATGCATGGATTACTTAAGCATTGCTCTGTTTGTACAATACCCAATTCGATTCCCGTCACTAATATGTAGTTGCAGGAAAGCACGAGTTCTTGCTCTAGAAATGCAGACATGACAACAGATCGAAAATTGGACGTTGCTACTGATCAAAACATGAGTAAGCGCCCACATACTTAAAGCTTACACAATCCTTGACGGATGCCCATCAAGAGATGAGAAAGGTGAGGGACAAAATAGAATTTGTTAAATCGTGAGCAACAAACGTTTTTTTTTCTACTAAGTAAGCCTTGATTCGAATATCTACGACTGGCCTCCAAGGAGAATACTGACGAGTAGCAAGATGGAAAACAACGACGACTTGGGCTGCGATTGCCTGTGATTACGGGCCCTTGTACCTCCCAAAGCAGAAGCAGCCCTGTGGTTGAGCGCCGTCAGGAATCATGCCTCCGCCTTTGGAAGTATCGAGCGCCTCCAGCATTTTCACCACCTCCGCCATGGAAGGGCGCTTCTCAGGGTTGGCGTCCCAGCACTTGCGCATGATATCAGCCAGCCCGTGTGGACAGCACTTGGGAATCTCTGGCCGCAAGTTTTGATGCACCACGGCCGAAGTCATGTCTGCGAAGGATAGAGTCAAGTACGGCATGTCGCAGCAGTAAACCTCCCACAGGCAAATCCCAAAACTGTACACATCACACTTCTTGCTGTACGGTTTCCCGTCGAGAATCTCTGGAGCCATGTATCCCGGAGTGCCTGTGTCACCCGTCATGTCCTTGGGATTCGATGCTTCCACTCGCGCCACGCCGAAGTCCGCAATCTTCACGTGCCGGGACGTGTCCAGCAACATGTTCTCGGTTTTGACATCGCGGTGAGCGATCTTCTGTGAGTGGAGGTACGCCAGGCCCCGGGAGACGTCCAGCGCGAGCTCCACCACCGTCTTGTATGAGAGCTTACGACGCCGGTTGCGAATGAGATAGTCTTTGAGGGTGCCTCCGGCGAGATACTCCACCACGACGCAACAGGCATTGTTGGGGACGTGATGGAACCCATCATCGCCAGCCACTGCCGATGGGATGCGCAAATCCGAGTTTCCCATCGAGGCGCCGATGAACGCCGTCACGTTCGGGTGATCGAGCTTATGCCAAACTGCAACCTCTTGACGAAACTGATTGCGGTAATATTGTACCTCGCTTTTCTTCATGGTGTTCTCTTCCCCCCACTCGAGCAACTTCACCGCCACGGCTTGGCCCTTGTACTCCCCCTTGTGCACGGTCCCGAACGTTCCTCGCGCTATGACGTTCTTCAGATAAATCTCCCGGGGGTTTATCTCCCACTCCTCGAACGGCGCGGCGTCCTTGGATGGTGACGGCCGGCTCGCGGTCCGGTTCATGTGCCGCTCTAACGCCGTGTCAATGTCGGCCAAGTTCACGAGATCGGCTCGCACCATGCTCGTCTTCTTCTGAAGTGGCCCGGAGCCACCACCGGCCGTTGTCACCTTCACATTTCCGTCCGTTCTCTCTGTCGTGGCTGAAGCCTCCTCTGCTTTACTCTCCATTGTCACACCGGTACTCAATTACTCGAATTAGAATTCCCCCTCAGCCTGGCGCCAATTCTCACTTAGGGTTCCCAACTAAAAAAACCTCTAAACTCAGATCTGATCAAGCTGCCCACTTCATCAACGTCACGAAACGTCCTTCCTGCAAGTGAAGAGGGTTTCGTTAGGGTAATGTCCGCGCTAGCACCCAACAAACTTCTAACGCAGAATTCGAGATCGCGCGCGTATTCTAGCCGAATTTGAACAAATCCGAATACCCCACATCTGCCGATAATTGCACAAACCCTGGAAACGCTCTCACCTGGCAACAGCAATTCCGATGAAGCGGAGCGCGGCACCCTTGGCAATCCACGCCACTCATCCTGCGCGGCAGCAGCATGCGTCAAAGAGAGGATGATGGGGTGGGGCTTGAAAGCGGAAAAGGGGAATAGGGGGGTGGAATCTGAGGGGCAAGGATCGGCACGAAGGGGAGATTCACCTGCTGCTGCTGCTCATCCGGCAAAGGAGGGTTGATACACTGCTGGAGAGCTGGAAGGGTTGACAGCAATAGGCTAGAGAGGAAGGGGAAGAGGGGAACAGCAATGGAAGGAGCAGGGGCACAGGCAGGCGAAAGCAAAGGCTGGGGAAGCAAAGCAAAGCAGGACTAAGGCGCAAGCTCCTCGAAGACCGCTTTTTCTCTTTCCTGCCTGAGCCTCGGACATCCCCACCCCCAGCTGGCTGTTGCCCTCGGGGGGGATCCTACCGGCAGTAGTCCGTAGCGCCACAAGCACAACTCTTGTTGTTGGTGTGAATGATGAGTCTATCTACATTGATCCCAAATTATTTGGTAATCTTACAATTTGGTATTTGTATGAGTAATTTTAGAAATTCAATTTTTTGTACATTAGATTTGTTTCAAAAGATGGGAAAAAAATATAAAAATGGATGTTAGTATTTTCTTTATTATCTTACTAGCCTGCCTTACGGCATTGGCACCCTTACATGAATACCTGTCACCCGTAACACACTGTCCGGTTTCGGGCCCCTTCATTTGAAGAGAGCTCCCGTCCCGTAATGCCCTCTGCCCTTTACAGAGAGGGCATTACGACATAACGCCTTCTCCAATTCTCACCTTACAAAAAAAAACCCGGTCAACACAAAAAAAAATCATAAAAATTGTATGATCGTGAACATTATATTACATAAGCAACGCAAATACAAAGGAACTTGACAAATAGCAACCGAAACCCGGGTAGTGTGTTACGCAGCAGGAGCCCCTAACGGTCGGGGGCTCCTGCTATACAAAAATCCTCATCCCCAACCATCCCATCAATATCCCCCTTATTGTCCCGTTATTGTTCACACATTTTGTGATGTGTAAGTATATCTAGATTATTCCCAAGCTATTTGGTACTTTGTAAATAATCTTAGCATTTAAAATGTATTTTAGCATTGGAATTGTTTGAGATAAAAACACTCGGCAATTTATAATAGATGACCGTATTTCCTTCCTTTCTTATAAGTAATCAAAATTTTGTATCACAATTCTAGTATCTTATTCAGAAAAAAAAACATTGAAAATTATAATTTTAATAGATTATCTACATATATATAGATAAGAGAAGTAATTCAATTCCAAAACCTTCACCAAGAAATTTTAGATTTTAAGTTGAAAACGGTAAATATAGATCTCGTTTTTTTATTTCTTTTTTGAAAATATATGTTCATAAAAAAATCACTACTCAAGTTTCAACGTGACCCAAGTTAAAAAATTACCGATTTTACAAGGGCAACCTCCAAAAGTTACAAAAACAATCTTCACAATTTCTAGTAATTTCATGATTATTTCTTTCAAAATTCATCATTATTTGGAATTTTCGAATTTTTCCAAAAATTTTTTTTTCAAAATTCACAAACTTATGAAGGCACCTAGAAAATTATTTGCATGAAGGTTATAAAAGTGAAATGAGTCTCTTAAATTTTGCATGAGGGTAGCGAACTATTACCTACATGGAAAAAGTATGATCAAGATATTTGGGTTAACAATGTTCCCTTTGCACCATGGAGACAATGTCTCACGAGAAATGCCCAAGAAAACTTTGCACCACCTTTGAATATTATGATCTCACGACTGGGGTAGATCCAATCATTATAATTTTACATGGTAGTATTGATAGTAGGTGGGTTTGAGATCCCATGGTTGACAGTACAAAAGAACTGTAAAAAAAAGTGTTTATACCTCAATTTCAATAAGGTGGTAAAAAATTGTAGTTTTTGGTTTTAGAAGCCCTTATATCGCTTGGATTTTTAGGGTTTGAACACATTGGATTTTATTTCCATATAAAGATCTATAAAAACAATAAGGGTTTGTCTATTGAGGGCCATTTCTTCTAACTTGATGATCACATGTATGATTGTTGTAAATGATTGTTTTAGATTTTGCACCCTTGTGAGGGAACTTGTATTTTAAATAAGTCACAAGAAAACTTCAATAAAATGTATTACAAAATTTGAGTCAATCTAACTAATATGACTATGTAAATAGAAATATTAACATCTACAATTATTAGAAGATTTTAGAGTACTACACTTGATTCAATCATAAATGTTATTTATGATTACATTGACAAGTTTTGTTTCAAAATCTAATAAAAGTCTCCTATCAAAGTAGGTAAGAGGAACCTTAGGTGAATGAAATAAGCATCTTTATGTGATTTACTATTTGACCATTCATAGCAAGTAAGATAGGTTACATCAAAATGTCTATCTACAAAGTAAAATGCAATTTGAAATCACATATGAAGTATAGAGTATCACATTCTAAAAAAGGTACAAGACTACTTCGGTGCTCAAAAGGTCACACAAATGGAGCCAACACGCCGGTATCACGTCAAAAGTGAAGGTTGTTACAAAAGGTGAATAGTAGGATATACGTTGGATGCAACTCTACCTATTTGATATCACTTAAGAAGGACCGATCATTTTCACGGTCAATTACCTGTTTGATACCACTTGAGAAGGACCGATCATCTTCATGGTCAACTACCTGTTTGATACCACTTGAGAAGAACCAATCATCTTCACGGTCAATTACTTGTTTGGTACCACTTGACAAGAACCGATAATCTTTACAGTCAATTCTGGTGCAACTAGATTCGTTAGAAAGGTGAGTAAGAGGACAATGAAAGACAAGCTCCACTGGGCTCCACCTTTTTGCTCTTATTTACTTATAAATATTTCTCAGGTGAAATCAAAATACCAACAAATAGAAATAAAATCTCCTGTTGAAGATTATATAAATACAAAACTAATATTATGTTCAGTACATTTACCCTCAAATATTGCTAAAATTAATCATACACATTGTCATAGAAAACATAAGAACCCTTTGTTGCTTCCAAATCAAATGCAACAAAATAGAGTTGCTCAAAAACTTAGATATAGATATTTATTGATTTTAGTGTTTTCAGGAAATGGTGTGAGTGACCCTTTGAGTTGCAAAGGGATATGCTATGCCATGGGATCAAGGGGGTGAGATATAAACCGAATCGCCTCGAGACTGGTGCATTTGAAACCTCATTGACTGAACATTTTTGTATTCATACGATTCCTGGTTTGGTGCAATGAGGGATTTGGATGACCTCAAAATCTTGGTCTCATTCATGTTATGAATATCAAGTGTTAAAAGTTGGTTCCAGTTTTTACCAGATTTTAATGAACACCGAAATTCAATACTCAAAGGGCTGAGAGTTTCAACGAGAAATGTTCCAAAATGAAATGTTGATAATTTGATGTTCTATGGGAAATTATGGTAAGAGCTAAATTTTATGACATATATCTTCATCCTCCACTCACTCACTCCTCTTCGTCCTCCTCTTAAGATGATTAAAATTTAGCCTATCAATGATTCTTTTAGCCCCATGATCCCCTAAAATTTAGTTGAGTTTCATCCAAAAGAATCAACTTCAACCAAGAAATATTTTTCACTATGGAAAATCTAGCATATGTTAGAGACTTCAAACTTAGTGGTCTTTCTCCTCTTTCCAAGGTAGTGTGAAGGTAAGTTGAACCAAGAACACTTTGTTGACCAATTTGAGGGTTCACAAAGCCATGGTAAGTGTTTATGGTCCATATGATAAGGCATACAACACGGAATGACATTTTGTAACTCAAGAAGTGTTCTTTAAAGTATGACCATAGTAGAATGGTCAATAATGGCACAGTGCCGATAATGGATCTCAAATAATCTTCACTCACACGCACATAATAGTTTCGCCATGCAACAATTCCACGTACTCATGGCAAACATGATAGGAACTACTCAAATACTCTTCACTCACTCACTACAAACATTATAGGGTGTCACTTTAGGACGACCACTCACTGCAAACATTATAGGGTGTCAATTAAGGGAGACCATTACAGGGGCACCTATATTTCCAACTTCAAAATTTCTTAACTCGCTATACAAACGTCCAAAAAATTTCCCCATGCACGAAAATTGCCTGCTTGCAGTGGTAACATCCATAAAAAAATTCCACACCAAAAAAATTAACCACCTTCCTGTAGGCCTAGGTTTAGGAATCATTTGCAAGAACGTCGACGGACGAGTTCAGCTGCGTCGCTGTTCACTACAACACAAGGGTAGCAAAAGAGGGAATTTGCTTAACATGCAACTTCACGTTTAGCGATGAATCAATGGACTTGTGGACCTTTCGAGTGGCCGACGAAGATCCCCTCATCTTTGCCGAATGTCTCGTGAGGTAACTCCATCTCATGTGGCACTCTCACAATCTCAGGTCGACACTGTTCCAGCGAGCGTGGCTATCCGTTTCGGTCACATATCAGCAGTATCACCGGTTCGACCAGGCTACTGGCGTGTGCAGCTAAACGACATTTAAGTAGGCCGTCAACCACTCGACAGCGGAACCTAACCAAACACAGCGCAGCAGTCGCACTCAGAAAGACGGCACACAAGGGAATCTTTGCATGAAACTGTGATTTCATGGCCATAGTTTTACCGTCAAGGCCATAAATCATTGTATTTACTCATATAATCATGTTAGGGGAATCAAGTCCCCAAATTACGAAAATGGGCCAGACTAATAACTCAAGATTGGCCTATAGATCTTGTTTCATAAGCCAGTAGCTCTCCTATGCAACTTCAGTTGCACACATCTATAACTCTAGTTCAGTGATGGAACTGGAGAAAATTGTCACTGGTCTAGGTCCAGTGAGACAAAATTCCATACTGATACATCGTTTGTCTTGAATTATATCCCTCTTCCGAGGAAGGCAGCACTTGATCCTTCCTCCCTGACAGGCTTTAGATGAAAGAGGTCCAGTATACATGCTCCACCATTTCTCCAGTGGACGTAAATTACAAGAGATCGTCGTAAGCAACAATAGCTCGCCCTCTGTAATCGTTCATGGGCTCTATAGCTGGAGTCGGATCCATGGAAGCCAGGACAGCGTTTGCTTTCGCCGCCGCAGCAGCAGTTGCAGCAGCCAACACTGAGGGCTTCACTACTCCTTTTCGTGACCTGTGGCCACCTAACAAATCCTTTCCTGGAGATACCACGAAGCCTCCGATTCCCTTCTTCCATTCCGGAAGCGAACCAAGTGCCCATGACACATAAACCTGCACAGAAAACAGAAAGATGAGAATCGAGGCCATGTCCGTGAGTACGGAGTAAACAACGACATGCTCATAAAGTCAGTCTCTCCAGGAAGATGAGAGTCGAGGCCATGTCTGAGAAGTTACTATCAGATGACATCCAGTAAATGAGATGCTGTCAGCGAAACTTCCATGTCAGTTTCGGCCTCCCATGAATCAGACGAACATTTTGTGCAAGGCTGGGATTATGAAGGCCAATCACAACAAAATCGATACATGTCTACGGTATAGCTATCAGTTTTGGTCTCTCAAGAATCAGAGGTGCATTTTGTGCAAAGCTGGGATGACGGCATCGGTACAACATGTCTGCAAAGTTACTATCAGATGACACCCAGTAGAGTGTGGTGCTGTCAGCGAAACTTCCATTTCGATGAATGCCTCCCATGAATCAGGCTAGCATTATCGTGCAAGGCTGGGATTATGAAGGCTGTAAACTAGCGAGGAATCAGAAGGCTGTGATGTTCATGTCTGTGAAGTTACTATCAGATGACACCCAGTAAAAGAGGTGCTGTCAGCGAAACTCCCAATTCGATGTGAGCCTCCCATGAATCAGACTAGCATAATGCGAGGCTGGGATTATGAAGGCTATGATGAAATCGGCTGCATACGTGTTGTCATTACATGTCTGCGAAGTTACTATCAGATGACACCCAGTAAATGAGGTGCTGTCAGCGAAACTCCCAATTCGATTTGAGCCTCCCATGAATCAGACATGCATTATTGAGCAAGGCTGGGATTATGAAGGCTAACAAGTAAAGTGATCACATGATCTACAGTCGGAAAACTCCGAATCTTTCGTTTCAGGAGCGGATCTCTGAGTAGCGTCTAGACCTAGAATTTCGAGGTTCAGAACAGCAGACGGACAAGTCAAGTATTCTCGGTCCGAGAATGCTGAGTGCTGTCTGTAACTTTGATGACACAGAAGCTCATGTCATTGAAGTTCAAGGTTGCATTGAGGGACTAAGAACGGAAAAGAGGAAGAACTGGAAAATTTGGAGAAGAGGAAGAGTTGGCACCTGTTTGCCGTTGAGCAGCTCAATGCCGTCCTGTTTCTGGCCAGCAGCGATGGCAGACTCCGCCCACTCACGCTTTTCGAAAGTGACGAACCCGTAGCAATGATTTTCCTTGATTTTGGAGCTAAGAACGTTTCCGAATTTGCAAAACAAGCCCGTGAGCTGCTCCGCCGTGGTTTCAGGATCCAAGTCACCAACAAAGATCGTACACGCCTGCTTTTCCTTCTCCTCTATCCGCTTCTTCTTCCTGTCGGTACTGGCCAAACTTTCGTAGCTCGTACCTCGATCCCGGGGAGCACGGCTCCGACTGCCACCACGATGCCTCGGCCTCGAACCTTCCCTGTCACCATCCCTCGCTCTTGACCCTTCCCTTTCGCCATCCCTCGCTCTTGACCCTTCCCTGACGCCATCTCCCTCTTTCCTCGAGTCCCGACCCCGCTTCCTCGCAGCATCCCTTTCTCCGTTCCCGGTAGCCTCCCGCCCCTCGCCCGTGTGCTCGCTACTCTCCATAGCGGCCAGCCTAGGGCACAATGAGCAAAGCAATCAAAATGTGCTAGTGAGCGAAATTTGCGAAGGAGATGCAACTAAAGCTTGCAGTTGTAGGATGGAGCCAGCTAGGGTTTCTGGTGGTACGATGAACGAGGGAATTATATGTAGGAGGCAATGTGAGAGGGGTTGGTGATGGAGATGGTGGCCTTGAGAGGGGGGATGGCGGCGAGAACGAGGCGGCCAGGGCTCCGCTGTCCTGTCCGACAATTTTACCGTTGGCGGAGGGTTCAAGGTGACGGAGGGACGACTGGACGAGGCGTCTAGTCGGTCAATCGATGTTTATTTGACCTAATCTGATTTAGGGTTCAAATATCGCTCTTTTCAAAGTTAAAGGTTCGACAAAGTATCGGATATTTTATTGAAATTAAGAATTTTCTTTACTGATCTTCGTGAGAAGAAGATTTAGTTCATATAGTTTTGATAGTATCGGATACTCCCTCTGTCCCATTCTAATTGTTCACTATCTTTTATGAAATCTCCCTCTCGACGTAGGTTTTAGAAAACCTATTGAACAATTATAATGGGACAGAGAGAGTATTATTCTAATATTTGTTGCATGTGTAGATGCAAAACTCGAAGAATGGTCATTGGTCGCCTCAAGAAGACCACGGTGTCTTACTTTTGTTGGAATTGTGTATAAATAATAAAATATCATTACAATCAAGTAACTTGTCACCCAACCTTAGAAAGAGATATAGAGAAAATAGTAATACTCAGTTGTATATTCTTCGCCCACCAAACTACCATTGATGATATTAAGTCATAGTCTTGTGGTGTTCTAGTTACATGTGTTTTATGATGCTTTAGCTACAATGAACTTAAGGGCATTTAGAATCTCAAATCCAACAACATTCTTATATTTCATTGGAACCAATTAGTCTTATGTATATTTTCAAATGTATTCTTATGTGATGCATATCAATCAAGTTGATTTTCGTGTCTTATGAAAATCAAGTCAACTTCAACTAGTCACCCCGAACATTTTCTATCACTTCTAAGTAGCTAAAATGTGATGATTGAATTTAAAAAATCTAGTTAATGGTAAGTAATAATCAAATCTATGTTTGGTACCTTTATAGGCTAAAAATTACTCTAAGAGATTATTTAAATTAGATCCTTTAACCTATGTAAAATTTTGCCTCCTCACATTCTTCCATTCATCTTCCAGAGCACATACAAACATCTATAGGTTTGAGATTTTCATATGAATTTTTTTGCTATGCAAGCTTTATACAATGATTTACATGGCCTATCATCAATTTATCTAATGTTGATATTTTCAATGAAATGTATGTTAAATAGTTGGAAGGATCATGCTTGACGTAGTAAGTGTAAAAATCTTATAAAACCAAAAAGTGCAAGGGAAGCTATATCATCCAAAAGCTTTCAAGTTAAAAGCAATTAACCCCTAAACGCTCGAGCCTGTTTTTAGCAGAAAAGCACATTTCCTTAGAAATCGTCATAGATGAAAATGAAGAGAAGCTATTAAGATCTTAACCGTACAAACTTGTAATAGACTTATCGAAGATCATGTGGACCAAAATTTGAGTCATGAGGCCTTATAGATTGAGAGATCATAACATAATAATACTAAAAACAAACTGCAAAATTTCTTCATTTTCACTTTGAGGTGGAAATGCTACCAATATACCTATTGGAATGAAAAAATCACCAACTAGAAAGATGTTCACCTTCATCTTAATAAGTCCTTTACCCAACAAAAATTCATCAAAAAAATTTCTTGGCTCAAATAAAAGCCATGCAATGGTAATAACTACCAAACATTTTACAAATGAAAAATAGTCCAAAACTAGACCCTTTGCATTCAATTTCATGCCTTATCTTCAAAACATCTTCGATCTTGTTAAGGTTTCTACCACTTAGACTAGACTCTAATTGGAGACCATCCCAAAAAATTAAGTTGAAATCCAACGGTGGATGAGGGAGATATAGCTCCTCAAATATCATCCATTTTCTCACTTTTTCTGTTGACAAAACATCATTGCAAATCCAATAGCAAAATCGTTTGGATCAAAAAACTTCTCACTACAAAGTTGTTAAGAATCACCTTAAGATCATGACCATGAAAAAAAATCATGAAAAACTATTTTTAATTTCACATAATTGGCTTGCAATGGTAATAAATGCCCCATGCTTGGAAACCCAAAAACAAGAGCTGTCTTTACTAAAGTGCATTTCATTAATTCATACTTCATTGTATGGGCTTGCAAATTTCATAACACAAACTAGACTTGATTTGGAACCTAACCCAAGTGATTTCATCCAAAACGGACCTCGGATGAAGAAGATATGGCTCTTCAAAGTTTCTGGATGTACATCCACAATGTCATTTTTCGACACCGTGGGCGTTTAAGGGTTAAAGTTACATGTTGGGTGTTGTGATGAATTCTTAAACGTCCCAGCCTAATTTTAGCCAAAGAGAAAAGCTTCCAAAAAAATATTATATATTAGAGTTAAAGTAAGTAATTTAGATCTTAATTGTATAAAGTTATAATAAAGTTGTTTTAAGTCATGTTTACCAAAATTTGGGTCATAACGTCTCATAGATTATGAGAGAATAACATACGCAAATCACATTACAAAATGCCATCAGTTTCACTTTGAAGTAAAAAAACTAACAACAAAATCACTTTGACTCCTGGATAAATCGCCAACTACAAAGTTCTTTGTCTTCATCGCAATAATAATCTATTTTTCACTTTTATCATTGTAGAAATATCATTATCATTTCAAAATACCAAAAGTATTAGTTTCTAAAATCTTTCAACCAAGAAATTCTTAAATTTTATCCAAGATCACAATCATGTAAAATAATAAATCATCATAAAGTATTTTAATATCACATAATTGAAAATCGACTACACCTTAAAGTAAAACTATATAAAATTTCTTTTTACAATAATATAAAGTTGTATCTATACTAGAAACTATGATTGGAATGTGACTCTTACCTATTGCCTTTCAAAATTAATATATGGTATTACATGCAAACTCTCAAACTCCACAACAATTTGCTTCATCCTTGATAATATTATTTAGGATAAACCAAATGCCTCAAAACAAGTTTAATTTCCTCACATACTTCTCTCACTATAAATGAAGCACTTGATTTTGAAATACCGTACAAATCACCAAGTGTTTGCAAAGTATCGCAGGTTGGTATCTGCTAACGTATCACCAAGTGTCAAATAAAGTTTACACTTTATTAAAATACAAGTCTTAATCTTGTATCCTTCTTGCTCAATATGGGTCCAAAAGAATGACATACTTGAAACGCCCATGGGGTCTGAAACGGGCAGCCCAAAATTGGATCACAGCATCTTTTGGACTTGGGCATCATGAATAGTGCACATTTTGAACTTAGGCATTATGAATGAACCAATCAATGATGAGCTTGCAACCTCCTACAAGGTTATGTACAACCCCAACCTACCTACCACAATCCTTTCAAACCACAAAATCACTCATACAAATTTTGATTTGAATTGTAAAATTTCACTTTTTGAATACATCACAAGGATGTGACCAGTTTGACATCAAAATATAAGTGAAAAACTCATTACAGTGAGAGCTACAGAGAAGATTATGTTGGAATCAAGCCCCTCCGGCTTGCTTGGGCGTTTAGTGGTTAAGAGATATTCATGGTCAAAGAATTTAAGAACATGAGATGACTTTTTGGGAAGGTGTAGAACAACTTTACAACCTCCCAAACGATCCAACTTCATCAGATCGACATATAGTTAAGTAGAAGCTAACCAAAGGCAAATCGACATGAATTGGGTCAAATACTTCTTCAATTTGTCAAACTCTCTTTTGATTCTTCTCAACATCAACATAGTGAAATTACGTGCTGCTACAAAATCTTGCATTAGAGAAGGTCCTTCCTTTTAGAGGAATTTATGAAACGATGATGATAGGAATCCGTCTCTCTTGAATTCCAATGACTGAGAGCATCCGCACCCCTACTCGCACAAGGTCTGACACACGCAATAAGTGGATGAAAAATGCTGAGGGCTCTTCAAATATGCCTCTTGACTATCTACTTTGGCGCGTCAAGAAATGGCCCTCCAAATCTAAGTTTAGTTGACTAAATTTGACATTCTACTTGCTATTGGTGCATTGACTATTTCACATGCACTTTTGGTGCTTGAGGGGCCTTTAACGGTGGGGGAGTTTGAATTCAAGGGCTCTTCAAATATAGATGAGCATTTTTAGCGACTTACCTTCAGCGAGTCGGGGTGGAGATGCTCTGAGGAAGGTATTGGCTTCCATGTATTGGTAGGGTCATCACAGTTGTGGATTGCAACGGTAACTAGAGTAATGCATATAAAGGGAAAATGCTCAAATTTCAAATTTACTAGTATGTAGTGAAGATAATATTCAAAGCAATTTTCATGCATGGAGAATGTAAGTGAGAGATGGTCAAAGCGGATTCATCATTTTTGGACTCTTTTATTATTTGCTATGAAAATTTGAAGGTAGACTTATAGGTGTTACTAAAATGTTGCCCTAATGTGACACTCTATAATTTATGGGATGGTACATGATATCTTTAATTGTAACACCGTTGTGTATATGTAGGTGAAGAAGCTTAGCCCCCAATTGGTAGTATTGCTCCATTTTTGAACACTTTACCATAGTTACTGTTCTATCAATATCTAGAAACGTTTTGGAACGTTTTGGAATGTTTAGAGGTGCATCTAAACATGTCAAAGGGCCTCAAGAACGTACTCATGCTCATACCCTGGCCACACTTAACCCTTAAATGCCCACGGGGTCTAAAACAGAGAGCCCGAAATTGGATCATAGCATCTTTTGGACTTGGGCATCATGAATAGTGCACTTTTTGAATTTGAACATCATGAATGAACCAACAATCAATGATGTGCTTGCAACCTCCTTCTAGGTTATATACAACCCCAACCTACTTACCCCCATTCTTTCAAAGCACAAAATCATTTATACAAATTGTAATTTGAATTGTAAAATTTCACTTTTTAAATGTAAAATAAGAAGGTGACCAGTTTGACATCAAAATATAAGTGAAAAGTTGAGTACAATGAGAGCTACATGACAGATTTTATTGGAAACAAGCCCCTCGGGCTGGCTTGGGTGTTTAAGGGTTAAGGAAGAAACTGAACGCTAGACTTGACGACACCAGCTGAGTAAAAGTATGTGCTGAAAATAGGCTTAGAAAATAAAACATCAAACAACTATCAACCTCTGCTTGATTTCTTCAAACACCAGTTCGATTATTCTCTTGAACGCAAGTTTGTTTGTGTCGTCTCCACTGGAGCACCATTCTTATCATATTAATAAATCCTTGAGTACAATAGAATCTTGGAAGTATGGCTCTTGTAAGTAGCATACCTGCCAATCTTTGGACTGAAGCTATGATTATTGCCAACTATCTTATCAAATCACTGACTGTAATCTTACTATTTGAAAACTATATGTGAGAATATGAATTCACAAAGATAGCATTTTATTACAATTTAGAAGACAATTTTAGAACAAAATAGGTACTAGGCAAGTTAGTTATAAGAGTTAACTATGGTAAATATTCAAAGTAGTTAGGGATAGAAAAGAGAGCCTATCACCATGGGAGACTATAAATAGTCTCACAAGGTTTGCAATTCCACACTTGTAATTCAATACAAGATACTCTTTCTTCTTCAAGGTTTTGTTATTAATATTCTACAAGCTCAAGCAAGATTTTATGAGTTCAAGCAATATTCTACAACAAATGTACTTCCAAAGTATGTCTCAAGCTAAAATAACTAATGACAAAATTGCTCTCATAAACACATAAGTTGCTACACAATTGAGAAGACTATAAGATGAACTTGTCTCCCATCATAAATTCCATGTCATCGTTTACAAAAGTTTGATTTCCAAGTCAAGTGGAAATGAGACTATCACCCGTACTCTTATCATGTGCTTTAGGCATCAAGTTCTTATTTCAACATGAAGGCACTTTATAATTCAACATAAGTATATAAACAGAACGCTTGCTAAGTTTGGTTTGGATTAGTACAAATTTGTCCACGGTCTCATGTTAAAAAAGCTAAAACTTGTTCCCGAGATGAATGCTTCTTTTGTATAGATTACGCATTACTAATAAATGGTTGGCAAACCCACACACACATTGATATACCATATACAATTAGTGTAGTCACTAGATTTATAATAGATCTGGAGGAATTTCATATTCAAGCAGTAAAACATGTGTACGGATATCTCAAAGGAACAATTGACTTTGCTTTTCTCCATTGTCCTACGAGAGAGGAGTGACCAGAAGGGCTTCAATGACGTCGACCGAGCAGCACGTGCTCAAAATAAGAAATTGACACTAGTAGAAAATTGTAAGAAAATGATGGTTGTAGTAACGCAAAAGACCCTATTTAGATGTGTTTTTAAAATATTAGATTAAAATGTTATATTTTAAAATTTTATTTAGATTATTTTATGTTGTAATAGGTTATAATATAGCTTATTAGAGTCACAAAATTTTAGGGAAAAGTAGAAAATATAAAAAATTAATTTGGATGTTTCTAGAAGCATACTTTTAAGCACTTAATTGTCACTACAAATGTCACTTTTTTGCCATTTTCTCCTGAAGACATTGGCCAGCCTAAATTTTACATGTAATCTTGTATATCATGGTAGAATTAAGCATATTGAAGTGATGACTTAAAGATTACTTCTCTCAGCAAGTTGGAGCTATCAAGAAGTTATCGTAGGTGTGTTAGGGATGGTGATGGTGCCGTATTTGGCTGGCTGTGACTACTAAATGCAGAAGTCTGATGAAAGAATCCGAGTCTTCTTATCGTATGATCCAAAAGTATCAAGATCACGAGAGTGAGGTCTTGTATGATTATTCATTGCTATGCGCACAATCACCTCCAACCGATGACGACTGGTTTTAGTTCCACTATTCCACAATCGGTCTCTCCCACTAAGTTCCCCCTGGAACTCGCGCTGTGCGGCTTGATTTCTTATCTCTCAACTCTCTAGTGCTTTGTCGCGCTCTACTTCACACCGTGCATATGAAAATAAGTCATCCAAATTATAGTCAATAATAACATTCTTCTACTGTCATATCAACAAAGTAGGACGGAACCGGTCAACTTCTTCAACAAGAACATCCGATAACGACCGAGACTGCAAACTTCTTCAACTCGCCATTCAAAACGGATCCATGCCTCTCAACATTATGGAATCATGACTCTAAACCAAGCATAACTGTAAGAAAATCTTCACTTCAAGGCATCATAGAATATGTTCATCCCGTGCATCCCTCGGGTTAGAGAGGTAAGGCGTTGCTATGACTTTCAGAGGTGATGCGCTGCTATGACTGTGGTTTTGGTAATTAAATACACGGACGCTTGTCATGCTGCTAAACACGAATTGTCCTCCAGGCAACTCACGTGATCTCAAATTCATACAAAGCATTTGAAACCTTCCTAATCGACTCAACATGGCGGAGAATTAGTCGGAACCTAGGCTTGCACCATGAGGAGGTAGCGATTTCTTTGTATTCTATGCACGAATTCCTCAACAATGGGCTCGAATGGCGACAATAAAGAACCACATCACAGAGGTGAACTATGGCCAAAGAAGCACTACAAGGTAACATAAGCTTCTAACGGAAGTAATGAGTGCGTAAGTATGTCTTATGAGCGTACTTCTTTGACTATCAAGAACTTCTTGAACAACACTTTTTGAACATTTGCACCAACATTCACTCAGCGGGGGTTAGCACCAAAAGGTTATCACGAAAGTAATGAGGGTTTACTCTCAAGTACTAATCAAATGGAAGATCACAGCATACACAGTCACACAACGATGCACTGAAGTCAAATCCCGAATGTCTTAGACCAATCTTCACGGAACAATCTTCACGAGTTTTTTATGACACCAATTCTTCTAAAGTCTCTAAGTTTGCCATTCAAATGATTGAGGAGATGAAGCAAATTGACCATAAAGCGCCAGTTTCATAGGTCCCATTCAAATTCGTTTCCCCCCAATTGTTACCGATGATTGAGTGACCGGTCCCTACCTCGTTCCATGTATTCTCTGTGCACGAATCCCGAAACAATAAACAATGGGCTCAAATGGCGGCGATAAAGAACCATTGTCACGAAGGTCACCCACGGCCGAAGAAGCAGTACGAGGTGATAGAAGCTTTACTACTTCATCAAGGAAAAAATTCATTTAGAAGAGATCAATCTAGAAATAAAAGCAACAATTGATGAACCACGTACATTATGGCTAAAGCCATAGGACAAATAGTCATTGAAGACTGATAGGAAAATTGGGCTTAGTAAAATTTTTAAAAACTTTGCAGCAACCGTGCTAGCATTAAACTCATAATTACAATTCATAGTTCCTAGGATCCTGATCCATACTTAGAGGACATCTTTCAAGCTAGTCATACATAGAAAAGCAATTGTTCCACCCTGAAACTAGAAAATTCTATCCTAAATATTTCTCCTCCATATTCTTTCTGACAAGAAGCCAAAATGAGCCAACTCCCAAACCCTAACCTAAAGTGCTTGAAAGATGACTCATTTGACGTTGAAAAACATGCCGATGATTATGCGGCAAGTTAAGCAATACCAAGTCAACGCCTTCTATCACTAGTAGAAATTGGCAAAAAAGTAGACTTGTCACTTGTCTATATAAAATCCAAAGAGAAGTGACTAATATGATATTTGACTTTGATGTTTTTAGAAGCACAGTTGAACATGCTCTAATGCGTCACATTTAAGTGCAATTTTCTACAGTCAAGTAATTCTTAAAAGGCTTCAAATATCGGCTCCATGTACGATGTAACAATGGTGAAGCAACCGTGATATTGTATAATCACTCACCAACGCAAGCCAAACCTTCTCCCCCGACAACCACATCCGAAAGAAAAGGTATGGATTTTCCAACAATGTCACTTGCATTTTCAGAGAAGTCGTCACGACCGGAAGAAGAAGTTTGGATTCTATCGCTAGGCCAGCAGGCCTCCCCTTTGCAACAAGGACTCATCCTCACCTAAGGAGCCAAGTAACCATTGCTCTAACAACCCAGCAACACCCCCAACAAATTTGTGTATCGATAACCAAAGGACCAAGACAAAAGTCAGCTACACCGAAAGATAGCAGTGACTGCAAGTTTCCAATCAATCTCCGCTTGAAAACCATCATCGTGATTGATAGACGTGTAAGCACTCGCCAACATAATTCGCAGAGCAAGAGAGGGTGTTGGTACCCCATTCCAATATCGGAGCGGTGCGGTTAACCCCCAGATTAGAATGGAGTTTAATCTACCTTTACGAGTGACAATTGAAACTCATTTTAAGGAACAAATAGTGAGGTTAACTCACCGGGATGTATGAATAACCTTACAATGTAAATTTCATGCCCAATCAGTTCTACAATCAGCTACACCATGAACGATCCTTCACGTGCTTCAACTCCTACACTATATATAGTAACGTGAAGACAAAGTTCAATAGCCAAATGTGTGGATATGCTTCACTTCTGTGACTCTGAGGGTCAGTTCAAACTACAGTGGAGAAGCTTGTCGGTCAAGAGCATCAAATTACATTCCAAAGAGTCTCAATTTCATCCAATCACATTTGAAAATTCTTCTTGATTTCTTTACAGTGGGGTAAACCGGCTCTGAATTGCTTGCTCAGAGGAGTCAATCCCTGCCCGGACTACAATTGTCTCTTTCCCGAGCTCCAATCTCGCCTCTCGAGTCTAACACATCACGTTTCGAAGGTGCCGAATTGCAAACTGATCGTCCTAGAAACCTACTTCCAGATTCTCCGAACATGTCGCCTCCAAAGCAACGATCGAATGGATTGCCAATGTCTTTGCGTGATCAAGTCCAAAAACCTACACAGCCACACAGGTGAATATTGGGTAACTTTGTTCTGCAACATTCAGAAAAGACTGAAAGCAAGAATACAAATATTAAGCTTCAATCCGCATGAAAGGAAGATCATGAAGTAACAATTCAATCATCACGAAAGGCAAGATCGGGTTTCTATCGAGCAGCTCGTAACATGCCAGCTGCTTGGAAGCTCTCGGCAACTAAAAACTCCCTCGAGGAATCCAAACAATGTTGAAACATTTGGCATCATCCTCATAGCAGTGAGCTGAAAGTGCGAGAGAGAGAGAGACATATATAGCCGTCCTCACTCAGGTATTAAAATAGGACATGCTGGAATGAGTTATCCTGGTGCCACTGGCTTGCTCCCTCAAATGGCTGTGAGTCGAAGAATGCACCTTCTTGAGTGAAAACTCTTTGGGAAAGTCTCAAAACTGTGCCATTCTATGAAAGGAAACGCCATCACTTAGCAGTTAGCTCTTGTTCCTGGATTGGCTGCACATGCACGATACCTCAGTTACTAAACACACTGAAAACGAAAATAATGGAGTTTCTTATGCTTCTTGAGTGCATGTAGCGGGAGGGTACGTACCGGGAAGCAATGACCCCGATTGTGGCTCGCATGTCACGAAGCAGCAATTACACCGAGGTGCAATTTGCATGCTTCACCCTCGATAATGCCCTTTTTTATTGCAAGGTGAGATGTTTATATTTATGACGTATTTTGAAGTATGTAATTGTATAATTTCTTACTTAACTTGTACAAAATTATGTATACTAAATCTTAACCCTAATTTTTTGTTGTTTGTGAGATCATAACATTTGAGGTTGGAAATAAGTAAAAACTTTCCTCGTTGTAAACAAGGAGTCAGAGCAATGATTTGAGGGCCAAAAATTCATATTTTAAGAAACTTTGACTTGAGACATTTCACATTCTTCTTTTGAGGTGAGTTAGGAATACTTCTACCTCCTCCATAGGACCTATAGATTTTATAGAAAAGTTGGAATTATTACATGGAGGTATATTCATAATTATGGTGAAATTGAAATACACTGGCCCCTAATTGATAATATAAAAGGCATGTGAAACATTATTGGACCGAAAATCCAAATGGTGAGGTACAATGAGGTGCAACCTTATTTACATGTACAAAAACCAAAACTTGAAAAAGGAAAAGAAAAGAAATGAATAATTATAAAATAAAAAATATTGGTGAATCTTTGAATTTTATACCCTAAAGCGCCTAGGTGTTTATTGGGAGGTTGAGACTACAATTCTCTACCTCTATGCATGCTTGGGGGTGTAGATCACTTTTGTTTCTTATTTTATTTCTAAAAAACACTTCCAATCAAAAGACCTTGTAACCAAGATTTTTTTTAAACTATTGTTCCAAAAATTGACCATTGGATGTTTACCATTTGAAAGATCATAACATTCAAAGTTTGTCTCGCAAGTTTTCTTGGGCATTGTGGAGGTTGTTTTTGAGATTTTTGGAGGTTGCCCATGTTTCATTGGAGAAAACTTTTTGACTTGAGCCACTTTGGAACTTGAGTAGCGATTTAGTAATAAATTTTTTCTTATAACTGTTTTTTAAGCTGTCTCATTTTGGCTTGCAACCCAAGGATATTCCCAGAAGACTTAAGAATTGACAGTCGCTTTTGCAGATTTTATGACATAAGATTTGCAGTATGAGGAGCACTCAATATAAATCTTGCGCAATAATATTACTTTTCACCCCTTCATCTAGGCTGCCCAAAATTCCAAAATGTCATTTTGGCTTGCTTGGGCCTTCAGGGGATAAAGGCTGCTTTCTACTAGAGGTGAGATATTAAGAGAGAAATAATTTGAGCGAGCGGGAGGTCTAGAAATTGAGAAGCCAAAGAAAGAAGGTTTCACACTTGCAAATTTGAGTCGTGGGACTGGAGGAGGAACATATGACATGAACAATATTTTGTCGTAAACGGCAACAAAAGTGGCAACAAAAGTGTACAATGACAATGGCCCCCAAAATCATAATTAGACCTATCTCAACAAATGAGCTTAAGTATAAATTGAGGGGGGCCATTGGCCTAAAAAAACACAAACAATTGTCTATTATATTCACAAAAATTATATTTAATATATTGATCATTTAGAAAAAGCTCCTCCTGAAAGCCTTTTGACCTTCTCTTGCTTTTCACTTGCTTTTCACCACATCCAAAGGCCATGGCTTTTCAAGCATTGGCCTCTCAAGTAGGATTATGGCCCAAGTAGAGTCTAGTCAAAGGCTTCTTGTTTGTTAGTGATGTAAAGCAGGCCTAAGTGAGTATGTATCAGAGATTTGGATAGTTTGCAACATGCCCTTATAATCTTTCAAGCTTTCACACACAATTTCTTGGTCCTAATGTGTGAGGAACTTTGAATTTTCCTAATCTATATCGTGCATGGGCCACTCTGAAATTTGAGCCATTATTGAGCACTCTCCCTTACTAGAAGGGAGAGGGAGTAGGGTTTTGGGAAATAATTTCATCCTATAATTCCCTTGTCCAACTGGTTTTAGGTGAAACCATCTCGGCAATTGTCTCATTTTATACTGAGAAGAGAAATTTTCTTGTAATTTTCATCAGTTTTTAGCCAATGTTTTCAAGAATCATCCGGCTAATGGGTTATTTCCATAATTCCATCGGCTGATCATTGGGAGGGAGCGACTAGGCAATGCAAGCCATAAAGCAGGGATGCCAGAAATCCCTCCGTGTCTGGACTGGCGCCACAATTGTACATTCCCTCCATTCCAGGTCAGCAGGGCCACGTTCCCTCCCAATTTTGCCAACTAGCTCCTGCCTGGCAACCCTCCCGCTTTCCTACTGGACCATTTGACCAAATCCTCCCCTTCCGCCCACTTTCCATGCACTTGCCTCAGACCTCTATAATATCACCGCGGCAATGCTTCAGTTCCTTCGATCATGTGATGATATTAGAGAGAGGGCAGTAGCCGTCCACCACTGTTTCCTGGCCTCAATTTTCCTCATCAGAATATTGAGGTGGGAAAATACTTTAAAAGCGCGCTCATTTCATTTTCTATTCGTGAGAATGCGGTGGCCTTGGGGGAGTGTGCCAAGGCTGGAAACCGGATCTCCTCCCGCTTCAATTCAAGCTTAAAAGTCCATTTTTTCTTCTCAGTGTCCACTTTCCATGAACTGGTCTTCTCATAATAAGAATAAGATATCAAACATAAGTAGTAAATTAATAAATGAACAAATTGAAAGGTTTCAAAAAATAAAATGATACAGTAGAAGAAGAACAATACAAGACTCCTATGGATTGGTGCTGTGGGAGAAGAAAAGCAAAGGCCAAGAGAATTTGTGAAAAAGGAAGAGAGCCAATGCATAAGTACTCTCAAGGGTAGCTGCAACTATGACTTGAGAGTGTCACTTGACTTGTAATGAAATGGGAGTGTGTTATGATTCTAGAAGCTTCCAAGGTTGCTAATCTCAACAAATCCAATGTCCTTTTGACGTATCCTTGATGGAATGCGGACATGACATATAATATAGCACATCAAGTGAAGTGCATCTTCAATAGAGCCTTGTGTGATAGGTAATGAACATACTATATGTTTTGTAGTGTGGTACTCTAAACTTGTGCGCCTCCTTATGAATTAGAAATGGTTTTTCATGATTGTTGCAAAATGAAGAAGTTGATACCAAGTAGTCTTTTTGGCTCGATCTCTTGCCGATTACATTTTACACCATAATTTGGCTGACATCTTCTTCAAGATGATGTTAGGATCCAAGGATAATCACATTTCCTTACAATTTTTTACACTTTTATGTTGAAACATTATCATAATTTTCAGATGTGGTTACCGAAGTACATGAAATATGCTATATTTGTTCTAAGAATCTCAAATAGAAATACATATTTTTTGTATTTCAAATGTATATAAAATAATCGGATTATATTCATATGGATTTATGAAAAATAAGCTACAAGTATATATAATTCTTTGGAGAAATACGCAGTCAAAATTTGAAAGTACAAGAATATTCCTCTACTCCCGCTTCCGCTTTGTGACAAAGTGAGAAAAGAGATTAATTGATCTCCACCTCCATTATTTTATTTATTATGTTTGAAAAGATCCACAATCTGTTTATTTTGTGTGATGTGGCAACTTCTTAGTTTGCATTAAACCATCAATAAACAGTATTGGTACTCGTGCAAAGCTATTAATTGCAGGGGGCAATATGTGGGTTTGAATTAATTGGTAATCATGAATTGGACCTTCTTTTAGTGTTTATCCTTCTCACCCACTTCTGGTCAAAGTTACCTACCTGAGGGTACCCTTCACTATTAAAAGTAATTTTAGCATTTCTTTCGAGCCCCATTTTCGCTGCAGTTGACCCAGTCCTAAGCAAGGAGGTGCCTTTTGGATGAGAACTTGCTCTTTCCATTTGTCTCGGTTGTGAACAGAATGGATCTTTGGGCGAAAGTGAACTGGAGTATTTTTGCTTTGTAAACTTTTTGGTAGTTTCATCATTACAAGGCTATGATTTTAGCTAGGAATTTTTTTCTATAATTTTTTTTGGTATAAGGGTGTTATCGAGATGAAGGTGATCATGTTTCTAGTAAGAGACTTTCCATTTGTTAATAGCATTTTCATCTCACAGTGAAGATGCTGAAAAAAAAATTTTTTTGAATACAAATACATTACCATCTGAAATTTTAATATTTTTTGAATTCAAATACATTACCATCGTGCTTTTCTTCGATACACATACATCATGATCTTGCAATATGTAAGACCTCATGACTCTAAATTTGATTCTCTTCATCTTTGATAAATCTTTGACAAGATTGCATGATTGACATTTGAATATTTTACCTTCATTTTCGTTTATGAATCTTCAAGTATAGGGAATTTTGTTTTTTGACTAAAAAGAGGGAGGGACGTCTAGGGGTTAAACACAAATATACAAAGAAATGCAAAAGCAATCATGGAAAACTCTAGTATTTGAATAAGGTGAACAACTCACTCTACTATAATTTTTTCTTCTTCTTTTTCTCTTTGTGCACGGAATTTGGTGCACTCCACTAAGCTTGGAAGATTTATAACTAACTTGGTGGACTTGTGGAAATACCGCTGGGGAGCATGAGAAATACCACACTGTTACACTGGTGGTATATCATTCATACACATCATACAATCTTCCTGTATGGATTTGAGGTCTCTAATTTGATAGTTCCCTAGAAAATTACCAAATTTACTATTTGGATTCCCACCTCATCCTCGGACTTTCTTCCACTTTCACCCCGCCTGGTATAAGCCCGGGAGGTTCCATGGCTTGGTAAAAAAGAAACCATCAATTTCAGTACCTGAAAATAACTCTTTGGATGGCTCCAGGCCTCCAGCACTTGCTTGCAAGCGAGGGTGGGAGGAAAGATCGCATTCTTTTGGCAAATACGGGCGCAAAGGGTGGCGCTTATAATAGGAGGGACGGAAGCGGGGAAGTGAGAAGAATGGCCATGTTTCGCGCCCCCTTTCCTGATCACTGGGGGTACCCATCACCATGAGCGTTCAACTATGGTAGAGAACAGAACAGCGTCGTGCTAGATCACCACCCTCTAGTCCTGCTCATGCCGGAAGATAGCACGAATTCTTTATTCGGGCGGGGAATGCTCCCTGTTTTGGCATTTTGACGATTCTCCCTTGTTCAAACTTCAGCTGAGGTGGTTGGTGCCCACACATTGACACTGTCGCCTCCGTATTTTTCCCCCATCTCCTGTTTTCTCTCTGCAGGCTTCCTTGATCGATGAGGTTCGGGGAGCCACGATCAGCTTCCTCTCCTCATGGCTGTAGTGTCATGGTATCGAAGTGGAAGCAGACAAAACTATGAGATTGAATCGTTGTGAGACAATCCTCCATCGAGATTTTAATTCGAAGGTCATGGATGGAGACGTCTCTTCACGAAGTCTTCATGGGTCTACCACCGGATTTCGCCCGAGAGTCGCCCTTGCGTGGAGGGTGCTCGAACATTCTGTGTCGAATACTTGCAGTTCATCATTGACGTTCAGGAGACTGTGAGGCGGGCGTCCAACATTTCTGTAAAGGTAGGTCGCGAATCTTTCTCGTCATTGTTTTGGGCTGCTTACAAGGATTTCATCGTGTAGTTTAGATACGGCTTGCATTCGAGACCTGCTTATCACCGCCAGCAGACAATGAGCTCGTGTCTTCACGTCATTCAGAAATGTGAGAAGTGTGCGAGGGTTGTCTTCGAACTCCCAGAACTCTCCAACACTCTTCATCGCTGTGTAGGGCCAGAAAACCAGAATCTGTTAGCGATGGAGATGCTCCCTGAAGGTGAAGAGTCCGCCCCTGCAGCTATGGAGGATTCGGTGCCCAGTACTTCACAGCTGCTCGATGATCACTCAGAAATAGCGGCCTCTCTGTTCGCCCTCGCGCCGCATCCCAATAACTACATGGTGAAGTTTCTGACTGATGCAAATGGTGAGAAATCGCCTATACTTGAGGAATACTTCGGTGTGGCCCTCGCATTTGCAGCACTTGGGGCCTTGATCCGGGAAACCAAAGTCACGTCTGACACGCCGCTCAGCTCCAAGTTTCAAAGATTGGGCCTGCCAGTCATGTTAAAGAGTGCCTTGGACCGCTTGCAATCTCTGGCTGGCGATGCACAAGATCTTGAGCAGAAGTTGAAAGACAGCAAGGAAGTAACACGGAGAGATTATGAAATGTGGGAGGCTGAAAGACAAAGTCTTGTGCAGAAGCTTGGTGTGGCTGAAGCTCAAGTGGCAAGCGTGGAGAGAAGTCGACAGGAGGATGCCAAAGCCAATGAAAGAGTTGCTGCGGTGTTTTCCTCGTATGAGCAGACCTGGAAAAACGAGAAGAAGAGGCTGAAGCGTGAGGTGGAACTTCTTCGGGAAGAGATTGTTGGTTTGCGTAACCACATCTCGCATGAAGAGAAAGAATGTGAAGATTGTAAAGCAAAAGCACGAGAGCTTGAGAAGTTGGAAGGCCAGCTTTGTGAGAAGGAATTTCTCATTGCTTCGGCGATAGAGGAAGCCCAGGCCGATCAGCATGAGCGGGACCAGTTGGCTGCCAAGCTGGACAAGCTCTCTAAAGAGGTGGAGAAAAATGCTGAGCTGCAAGAAGCGCTCGCCAATGTCATGAGGAAGAATGAGGAGATGGAAAACAGGCTGAGGTGCGCGATGTCAGAACTCAGAAATGAGAAAAGAGACATGGAATCCATATCTGAAGCGAAGATGAACCAGAATGCCATCATTGAGGAACTTTTGGATAACCTAAAGAGCCTCCAGAGCGACGTGAACGAGAAAGAGGAGGTAATATCTGTGTTGATGAAGAGGTCCAACAAGGACCGGAAAGAGAAGGAGGAGCACTTACAGCAACTTGCGCAGGCGAAAGCCAAACGGAAAGCCGCGGAGGCTGAGAAGGATCGGTGGAAGAGGTTGGCCGAGGAGCGCGCACGCAACATGGTCCCCGCAGGAAGAGATCCACGATCAAGGCGAAGCTTGGGCAGTAAAGGTGAATTAGACAAGCTCTCTGAAATTCAGAGAACTCATAACGAGGAGGTCCACGGCCTCCGGTCTATGTACATGGCCAAGCTAGAGTCGCTTCAGAGGGAACTGAAGAACTATGAAGAGAAGGTGACGCTGCTGGAAGCAAAAATCCTGGTTCATAGTGCTCAGAACGCACAGAGCCAGAAGCGAAAACCTAAGCACGAAGAACGAAGCACATCGGGGAAGAAATCTAGAGAATCTGTAAACTGTTATGATTTAGTATCGATTCTCGAATCTGTTGTGCCTGAGGTGGGCGTGATGCAGATTGACGGCTTCGGTTCTGAAATCCAAGGTGAGAATGCACCCCGTAGTAACGAACTATAATCAGTTGCGCGAGGCGCATTGACGACTTTACTAATGTATGCTTGTATGTCCCTATCAGAGGTTCCCATGACTCCCGCGGCGTTGAAAGACTGGCTCAAGCAGTGGCTCGAGGTCGTCATGGCTCACCACGCGCAACGCCTTGAGAAGCGACATAACAAAGAGGTGGACGCGTTTGAAAGACAGATGCGGCTGAAAGATGAGAGACTGGAGAATTTCCGTCAGCAGTTGCTCAACATGCAGTCCGAATTCGGCGCAATGAGGTCGGACCTTGAGGAGCTGAAAGACAAGCTGGCCATGGCCCTGGAGGAGAAGAGTAGAGCAGAGAAAGCGGTCGAAATGAAGGACAAGGAGCTCCGCGTAATGTTCAAAACGATGTTGATGCAGAGCGGCGAAGGCTCGCCTCTCGCTGATGTCATGGATCTGGATCAGCTCAGCCATCAGGATGCTCAACAGAGAGTTCTGATCACCCTGCAGAAAGAGCTGAAGGATACCAAGTACGTCTCACTAATCAAAGCTTCTTCAGATAATGAGAGATGATGCCATTGTCAATGCTGGAACATTTGTCCTCACCGTTCTGAAATTACAGGAGAAAACTGGAGGAGGTCGAAGCAGAGTGTCGAAATAAGCTCCTCAAATTTGCAGAGGACACGGAAGAGGAGCTCAAGCTGAAGGACCAGTTGCTGGCTGTTGTAGAAGCCAAACTATGCCAACTGCGAATTCAAATCGATAACGAGAAACGTTCCACGCCGACTAGAACCCCGGAGGCTTCTCTTCAAGCGGTGAATACAAAAATCATTCGCAACTTTGAGTTCAACGATACACTTCCTTGGATGGCTCTTGACTTTTCTTCTCTGTGCAGGTTCCTGACAAGATATACACGATTTCCGTCGTCGGAGCCGAAGAAATGGACATCAAGAACGCAATAAGCACCGCCTGCAACGAGGTAGAGAAACTTGCGAGTAAGATCGCGGAGGTACGAAAACAAATGGCGGAATCAGATGAAAATTACGACAACGGTCTGGAGGAACTCATGGACCAAGCCACAGCCGTTTCGAATTCTGGCAAAAAGCTCTCAATGCTGCGAAACGCTATCTCCATAGAGGAGCTCAACAACACCAAGATCACATTATTCAAAGACTTCCAAACAACCACTGTCGCTGTCACTACACCCATGAAGCAAGAAATCCTCGAGCAATCGCGCGTTCATTCCGAAGAACCTTCTACCTCAGGTTCGCTAAAACGCCCTCTCTTCTCTTAGACTGCAAAAGGAGCCTATTAAGATTTGCTGAAAAAAAATTAAAGATTGTAAATACATTCGAATTGCCGGACCACATCTGCTTTGAGTATTCTCTATTGTCTAGACGAACAGACACTCTATCAGAAGCCAGATCGCATTCTAGAGTAACTTACTAAAGTGTAGCTTCAAGAAACGAAGAGGCTTCTTTTCTTATACGATTTTCTCCATTTCAGGTACGAACTCGGGGGCGCCGGAGGTTTCCGAGGAGGGCATGATGTCCGTGGACGTCGGCGAGCCTGAAGTAATTTCGAAACGGCAGCAGGACGTCAACGTCGAAATTCCAGTGGAAATAGTAGACTCTGAGATGGATGACATTGAAGAAGAGGGCGATCTGATGATGACAGAAAGCGAAAGAAAAAGGGAAAGGAGGAAGACGCTCAAGGAGTATTTCCTCGACTCGCCTCCGGAGACGGAGAATGCCATAGCCGTGGAGCTTTCGGTACTTATCAATATTGCTTTTCAGACTCGATTTGGATCAAGCTCATAGTGGTCGCTCTGTGATGGTTGAGAGAGCTCTTGTGAAGAATGTTACATGAACGTGTGGAGATGATCTGCATATTTCCTTGGCTCTGTAGTAATTAATGAGTTGTGGTGCTTGATGCAGGTTCCGGCGAAAGATCCGCCAGTATTGAGCTTCTCCAGTCCAGGCGTCCTTCGGACTCTTGAAAGGAGCAAAACTGTCTCTACAACAACGTCATTCTCTGAGTCATTCAAGGAAAATGTAGCTCCAAAGTCACCGATGAGCATATCTATGTCATCAATGAGCATCTCTAAGCCATCGATGAGCATATCTAAGTCACCGATGAGCATTCCTAAATCACCGAGGAGCAACCCTAAGTCGCCTACCCTGTTTGCAACTCCAATCTTTGACAGAATAAAGAGCAGAAGGTGAGCAATCCTCAATACACAAACACCACTTTCTAGAGTAGCAAAGAAAAGCCTCAATTTTATCAAACACGTCTTGGTTATGCATGCATGGTTCTCTGAGAAGAATGGAGTCCGAGAACTTGGTTTGTATAGTCCAGATTGTCTTCACTTTACGAGTTTTGAATTCGGACATCAGTCAATATCAAGGTCTTCCATACCGAAGGCGTTTTATATTGGCATGGGGGGTGTGCAAGCTTGCTCTGAGTGGCTTCATGGACATGTATGTTGCAGGAAGGAGTTCAATAAAACGAGGGAGGATATTCAAGTCCTAGGTCTGGCATTGGAGGTGCGGAAGATTGAGGAGCAGTTGTTTCAAATCGACAGGAGGTCCGCAAGCCAGTCACAGGATGTGACGCCCAAAGTTGGCTCAGCCATTCCCAAAATCTCTCCCGGGAGACTCAACAAGCGGTACACAGCGCTCACAGGAAAAGTGGGTCATTTCGCCAAACAAATGGTACATCTCTAGTCCTCATGTAGAAACCTTCATACGTAGCTACCTCGTTGATGCACCATCTTCCTCACTCCCCAGTATCACTTGACTCACTTTCTCTTTCCTGAAATCGGCAACGGGTTAACCTTTAACCGCAAATGGGCGTGGATTTTGCAGGGACTGACGTCGGCCGAGAAGCACAGCGAGATGGTGACCGACAATCCACTATTCAGCAAGAAGGCGACGTCATCGGAGATCATGAGCTTGCAGCAGCGGGCCGAGGCCGTGGCGCAGAGCTTGGCAACCATAGAAACGCAAGAAGCGGAGTATGGCTCGAGTAGTGACCAGCAGCAAACAGGCTACTCCAAGGAGCGCCTCATTGATACCGTGAAGACGCACCTGTCGCAAGTGCAGCGCAGCTTGAGCGCCCGATTGACACCACCCCTCATCCCCTTGCTCACGCCTCGCCAGTCCTTCGTGCACTCCGCCTCACCCCTCGGCAAGGAGAGAATGTGACTCCCTTCCTTCTGAGCCTGGTCTTCTTCTCCTCAGGCTGACGGCGCCCGACCAATTCAGAGGCGTTCCGGAGGTACGTCTTCATCCTTGAAAATCGTGAACTCAAATGCATAGAAGAGCTAACTTGCGATCTGAAAGGTTTTGAAAAGTTTTCCACCCATGCTATGATATCTTGCTTCTTGTTATTTTCCATTTGATGCATTGTATGACCATCACGTCGTGCTGCATCTAAGTGAGGATCCATCTGTTTGTGGCAGGTGAAGTCCGTTGGTGTACAGAGGTAGATAGATTTCGTTCGGACAGAAATGATTTTAGACAATAAGGACCTTCGCAGGAGTTCAGATCAGCGACGAGTATTCATAACGATTCACTTCATCTCAACAATTTGATTATTTTCGACAACTTCGACAACTTCGACAACATTCAAGTGCAGCATGATTTTTTGAGCCTCTCCGAAAGTAAGCGCGAGGAGACTTCTGACAGTTTGTCTGGCCAAAGTGCTCTACATCTCCTTACAAACCGCGTAGATGGCGACTAACAAAGTAGCTTAGGAACCTGGATTTTTTGACCTCATTTTTTTGTACATAGCAAATTCTTGGCCAATAATCTCAAATGGTCGTTACAGATGCTTTTAGGAAGTTAGTAGTATTCTTTTTAGTATGACGTCAACTGTGTTGACATCTCTGACTTAACCTTAGATGTAAACTATGAAAAGTAATTGTTTATTACGACGATGATTTTTTTGGGATACATATGAACAATGTGTTGGTTGTTCGCTACCAATCGCGCTCTTGCTATGGTTCTTATGAAAGTCACGACTGAATTTGTGACGAACTACGTAAGCTCAACAACAAGTGACGATGAAATTTAGCCAATGGAATGGCCAAGGCAGCAGTGTCAGCATGACGTTCTCAGGTACTTCATATATAGGGCAGTCTAGATGCGAGAAGGTTATTAAACACTTTGAAGCTCCTCCGGATTACCAACAATCTCGGCATTCACCTCCAGAACATGCATGTCACGGACAAACATAAACCTGCAATGGAGAGAACGAGGACTTCAATTTATGCAGATCAATCCTTTCATTGCGTTCCACTAATACGTCAAAACCACGTAATTAAGGGATATAATTGTCAGATTATGAACTTTCTCATTAGGAAATTGTTGAGGCTCAGCCCGATAATTGAGAAATGCTGGTAGACAGCAAGTAACCTAAGAATGTCGTAGAATGCCTCTCGATTTGAAATACGCCTACTCTGATTTGAGTAATTACCTCCTGTTCTCAACAGTTTCCAACAAGTTGTACTCGTATAGAAACACGATGGAGCCTCTGACAGCTAAATTGTTTCTCACTTTGTCGTTGAGTCCAGTCGCCAACACTGCGTCTTGTAGATGCTTGCCATCGGAGAGAACTATTCGAAACTCCTCCATCGGGGTATATATTGAACTTATATCTGTAATTTGCATGGGGCCACTACAAGAAAAGGGGGGGTTTTGTGATGTGAAGCACATGGCAAATCTAGTGCAAACTTGCAATGTACAAATTGAAGGTTTGCCATGTGCTCACATGACTAGCACATGGCAAATGTTTGCCATGTGCTAGGTAAACCATGTGGAATCACCTAGGTAAGATAATGAAGTGAAAAATGTAAGTTTAAAAAGTGCTTGCCATGTGTCGAAGTATCATGAGTTTCCAGTTTAATACATTTTTCTCACACGCAATGTACTTAACACAAAGATTTTTGAAATCTACTCCTAATATAGATTATGGAAAAGTAGTTTATTCAATGGAATATGTACATTTGTGTACATTTGTGTACATTATGTGTAAAATATACATTTGTCTATCTAAACCTAAAAATGTCTGCATTTGCTATATTTGCTGCAGTCACTTGCAAACCAGCAGCTGCTCCAGAATCTGAATTCATAGAACACAATGATCAGCCCATAGTTTACTCAAGAGAGCAATCCGTTGAGATCAAGCTTGCAGGTAAAATCATGTAAAGTCAAGCTGTTAAAACCATCGCCTTCTGTGAGAACCCCGTGCTCTCTTGTGGCCATGATGTAATCGAAAATTATTATTCCCTATATATTCAAGAGCACCACCAAGCAATCCGTATTCAGTGTCGATCTTTCGAGTTGATCAAATCAGCAACTTCAACTCTCACCTTGTGTACCAAAATGAGGTGGAATATGAAAAGCTGACATAACGGAATAGATGCCAGCATGGGACGTAAACACCTGCAAAACTCCCAAATACACATTTACATATAAGCAGGCTAAGAGTACGATACTTTGAATAGGTTAAATTTGCGCTAGTCTAAAGATAGAATTGTTAACCTGTAAGAAATTGGTATGCATGTTGAGAAGTTAAGACCTGTAAAGAAACACCATCTCGTCCACAGTGCTACCAACATTTTCGTTCTTTTCCTGCTCGAAGACGCTCATAGTGTAAAACAAGATGTTCTGAGAAATATAGCAGGGAAAAACCAGGGAGAAATATAGCAGGGAAAAACCAGGGAGAAATATAGAATAGTTAGATTGCTCTAGATTATGAGCTTGAACTTGATCCCAATCTCGTAACGAAGTGAGTACATCTCAGTAGACAATTGAAACATATTATACTCAATCAAAACAAGCTGACAACTCTCTGATAATTTTAATCAGATATAAAGTACCTTTGTAAATAAATCTCATCGAAGACTTAACAGTAGTGTGTACACACCGAAACCTGTGTCAAGAGAGAGAGATAGAGGATGGGTTTTCCAATGTTATTGAAGCTTCCTTACTGAGAATGAGTACTAGGATGTCAAAAGGCAGGCTTACCTTGGGCGGGATTTTATGACCACCAGCTAGTTGGTGCAAGGTTGCAAAGGAGGCCCACACCGTCTATGAACAACAAAAATGGGGATTACTTCAAGCTATTTGATTCTATGGTTTAGTATTCCATTACAATCTTACAAGCTGATCAAATGTGAAATTATGCTAGAACAAATATGAATGCTATGGATACTCTGATTAACAGTTTACGTACTTGGGAAAAAGTGCCATTGCAGAATTTGTCAATGATACACAGGGTCCAAAAGCTATCACTCCTACATGTCAAGTACAGCTGTAGTGATCAACTCATCCAACATGTTCCAAATACATGCCTTCCGTATATTTTCACTCAGTATAATGACATCTTCTTAAGGGATCTTACCGCAACATGAAGGTTGTTTAATGGAGATCAATCATGAATGCAGATTGTTGAACAGCGATGGTCTCTTTGCTAGAGACTCTTGTGAAGATTCTGCAAAATTCAAGCAACTGAGCATCCTAAAACAATGCTCATCAATGATGTGCCCCTTGTCCCTACATCCTCCTAAGCGCGACCGGTCCACTCCTACACCGAGACCAGGTAAAGCTCAATATAATCCATGTAACCAGCAATTCAGATTGTGTTAACGGGGAAAACGGGGAAAACCAAGTGCATGAATTTTGACATGAGCAACTGTCAGTAAGGCCAATCACTGCCGACTCTGCCGGGGCGAAGCTTCCTATGTGTGCCAGGAACACAATAAGAGCAACCTGAAGACAAAGGCAAGATTTCAGTGTACCCGTTCTATAAGAATTGCGATATACGTTAAGGTGCCGCTTAAATCTCATGCAAAATTCGATCCAAGCCGAATCTCACATGGACTGGAACAACTACACATCCTCTAAGACAGAGCAGGGCTTCTAAAGCATGGGAGTAACTTGAAGATCTATTCTCTTTAGATATTAACCTGCTTTGCATGAATGCTTTTATCTGAGTAGTTTGTCATGTTAATAACACATCCTGCTCAACGGGTATCACCTTTGATAGTTGCTTTAGGTACTCACTACTCAACAATCTGACTTCTGAGTAGCCAATCAGAATATACTACAAATTTATACGATGCACATATCAATGGAAATTGCTGGTACAAATTAAGATTGAGGCCCCAAGCATGTTCAGCAGATATGAAGAACGCAAAACATTGCTTACCACTAACTCGTTGATTTTGGTGTTATTTGGTACAAACGTGTTGATAGTACACTCCTGGAGTGGATGCCTGCACCTTAAGTATATTCGTTAATAGAGGCGCAGGGGCTGCTCTCAACGCACTCTTGTGGCCCAAATTCAATTGAAAAGTTGGTAACAGAGATTTGTTACATACCTTCGGGCTTTTATCACGACGACGTTGTCCTCCGAAAATTCAGGTCACATGTACTTCTGGTCACAATGCTTATTGCAATCAAGCTTTTTATGTTCCAGAACAGGCAAAAATATCAGATCCCTATAATTGATCAACTGCAAATCCAATAAAGGGCTTATACAACGATTGATGACTTACAGACAAGGTAGTATGTTGCCAGCGTGCTGCACAAGCTCGAAGGATGGCAATCGAGCCCAAACCCTAAAATTTCAAATTTTATAAACAAGATGATTGAGGGAGCAATGCATGTACCTCCGATGAAAGCTCGGATTCTTTTGTGGAAGATGGGGAGAATCGATGACCTCTCCCAGACGGAGGATGATTTGTGGCGAAGCGGAAGACGGAAAAGGGTCCGCAGCTTGCCGAGAGAAGCCATCATAATCAATCAGCACCGAACTCATAATGCGGTCCTCCAGGCTGCTGCGGCAGCTGCGATGAAGATTGCATCCATTAGGCACCTCCACTACGACTCCCGTCTGCCCACCGCAACGGAGCAGTGCGAAGCTACAAGTGCCCTTCTGCGCTCGGTCCTGCGCTCGTTGTTTCATCGATGAGACTTTTGGATAGATGTTACTTCTTTGTCATCACGTTTGACCGGACTACTTGCCATTCACCAAGTACATCCATGCCACGTCGGCCAGCTCCGTGCGCACGCCTTCCTCCAGCACGCTTCCTTTGCAAATAATTATCCGGAGGTAGATTCAGAAGTTACCGACTCCGCCCCTCTTCCTTACTCGACAGTTAGCGATGTGACCACATCACAAAACCCCCCCTTTTCTTGTAGTGGGCGGAACGAATGTAACTTCCAAGGAGTGACCCTATCATTGCTAGTGAAACGGTGATACAATTATTGATCTATACTAATGGTGGGGACGCAGGCAAGCTGCAGATCAAAGCGTAAATTAAAAGCCACTTATCACAATTTCGTCAACTCGCAAAAAGAGTCGGAGCCACTGCGACATATATACACCTGGAGAATGATCACAGGGAGCTGCTCAGCGTCGAAGTTTTCATTGATCTGTGAAATAGCATCAGCTGTGATCGACTCCGTGATGTTACGGAAGCCGCAGTCGTCTAAAGTTTCCCATTCCTCCACAGGATCCAGCCATTCCCAAGTGCCCTCATCCCAATCTTCCTCCTTCCATTCTTCCCAGGCGATGCAGGTTGGATTCCCGACAAGCCTAAAATCGCCCATTATAACCTCGAAATTGACGATCTCAATAACTCTGCAGTGTAACAAGAAGTGAGTGTACTATTCGTGACAATCGAGACTGGTTTGTGCACTAGGAGCCGTTGTTTGTCTGCACTTACAACTTCACCACGTATAGGTAAAAGAGACTAGATATCCAACATTTTGCGAGATGGTCTACAGCGTAGCTCTCGTACCTGTAAAAGTTTATCCACGTTTCAGAAAACACTAAAATGCAGATAGATAAGGTGGCATGCATCAGGAAGAATCAGATTCACAGCAGTAAGGAACTGCAAAGTAATTCCAGAACATGCGTTAACATATTTGTTATGAGAACAATGTTCGTCCGATAAAATCAGACCGAGCAGCCATCTGCCGAGCATATAGCATTTGAAGAAGATCTTGCGGATCAACACGATTTGTATGTTGCTTGTACGTATTCACCTTTTTAGCTTATTGAAGACACCAGCGTACAAAGTATACTCCAGGACACGCACAATCGAGCCCTTCGTGATCGATTTGCACTTGCCTCGCTCAATCAGCTCAGATGCTAAAATTGCTTCCTGAAGGTACATACTATCTGAAAGAATCAACCGGACCTGATTTAGATCGACCCGCGCGTTTTGTACTTCGTAGATATCAAATATCTGCGCATGACAACAGTCACAACAAAATTGAAGGATGATGATTCTCTATTAAATTTTGAAAGATAACTTCAAATGCGGCCATAGATTTATCCGGCTAGACGTCTACGTGTTCATGATAATTATGCATTTCCTCAACTCTCATGATCAATTTCAGAGACGTCCAAAACTCAAACACTTCTAATTAACGCTGATGTAGATCACTACTCATGATTGCGCACGACCGCGGATGCTTCGAATTGATAATGGCGATAGCAATGAATCCAAGGGGAACCAATAAT
Organism: Bryum argenteum; assembly: GCA_037043015.1. Classification (NCBI taxonomy): domain Eukaryota; kingdom Viridiplantae; phylum Streptophyta; class Bryopsida; order Bryales; family Bryaceae; genus Bryum; species Bryum argenteum. The sequence continues at coordinate 1,993,754 of CM073326.1, read as the reverse complement.
GACAGCCTGAAGTACAGCCTGGCCAAACGGCTCGATGACAGGATACACAATTGACTCCAATGAGGTAAATCGTTCTCGAACGGCGTAGTCGCTCCTCCAATCCTTCATGCATCAGTTCCCTAATTTCGAGGCCCATTGCAATCACAAAATCCTCTGTCCACGCCGCTCTCGAGAGATGTAGGCACGAGTCACGTAGAGCAGCATGGTGGAGCGGCGGATTCGAGGATGACACCAAGCTTCGCTTTGAATGAAGGTGAAGCTACAAAGCAAACGGCGCCATGCACGAAGGATACAAATCACGACGAGCGGGAAACCCTTAGACCCCGCCGACTTCTGCCGGATGAATGTCGATATAAAATCATCCATCCACAATATTGATTGACTTCGGTTGTCTTCTCCGAGCAATTCAGTCTTCTTAGAGCAAAACTAAGGATCGTTGCAGTTCAGAGCAGAATCATCAAGAGCTGAATGGTGCTGAGGCTATGAGTGCTGAATATGGAGCCTGAGAATGCTGTGGATCAGAAGAAGCCTGGGGGAGCGACGTCACCACCTTCTCAACCGGCTGGTGAGAAGCCTCGTAGGAAGCACAAAGATGCAGGGTTCAAACGCAGACCATACTATCGACGAGCTGAGGCTGCGAGTGCTGCGGATCAGAAGAAGCCCCGGGGAGCAATGAAACCTGACAAAGCCAACGACGAACTGAATGATGTTGAGGCTAAGAGTTCTATGAATCAGCCGATTAGTAAGGGGCTCCGTATGAATCCGAAGAAGCAGGGAACAGACGCTTATCCAAGTTTCGACGAGCTTTACGAGCTTGAACGAATGCGCGATGAGATGAATGATGTCATAGCTGGGAGTGGAGTCAGTGTAAGGCACGAGGGAGAGCAATTGCCTGGTGGAGTCTATCTGAGTACAGAGCAAGAGAAAATGTCTGGAATCAATGTGGAGGAAGTGACAGAGCATGGTTTGGATGGTACGAAGGAGGAAAGCGGAATGTCGGAAGCAGAGCACAGATTTGTTCAGGAAGAGGAGAAGCCTTCATTTCTGGAGATAGGTCCACTACGAGCGAAAATTGGTGCTATTGCTGCGGGAATTGGATTGAGCAGCGTGAGTGAAGATGCAGAGAGGTGTTTGTCCATTGGTGCCGAGGAGCGACTAAGGTGTATGATACAAAAGTTGATAAGGTTATCGAAGCAGCGCTGGGACTTAGAAAAACACGAACATAGAGTATGTGTACGTAACGACCCTTCAACAGCATACTTGATAGTAGTTGCGGAGAAGAAGGCAGCAATTAAGAAACAACAGCATGAATTGATGGAGAAAGTTGAGAGAGAAAAGCATGAACGGGAGGAGAAAGCGTATGAACGAGCGCGGTATGACCAGTTCTGTAGCTACAATGTGGCTACGAGATTAGCTCTAGGATCAGGTGATGCGTTGTCTAGATTTGAAAGGATAGCAGCTCACGGCCATGCACAACGGCAGGACATTCTTCTCGCAGGAAGCCATCCTTCAAGGGCAGGCACCTCGGACGAAACTGCAAGCAGCAGAGAGCAAGAAAGGAGGCATGAGATCGGCGATGGACCTGCAGTCGGTGGCAAACCACGATCAATAACGTTGAAGGATTTGAAAGCGCTCCTGGAGATAGACGAGGAGCTGACAAAATCAACAATAATGTACAAATTACTCTTAAGGGATTAAGAGACCGAGAATTCAAAGAAAATATAGGTGCTGGTGGTGGTTTTAATTTTGAAAGGTACTGGTAGCCCTGATAGAGATTACAGATTCTGAAGAGTCCTGGGACCTGGCAATGAAGTAGATTAGTAGGATGGTGGCCAAATCTACATCATGCACGGTTTGGTTATTGTGCTTTCGTAGATGCTGAGAGCTGCTACAGCCTAAAGAGAGTTTCATATCTATATTACGAAAATTCATGTAATATCGATTCTCGAATATCACACGGATTCCCTCCCTCGGACTGCAGGTGCGTGCAACCTTCCATTCGATAGAACTTATAATCGATGAATCTTTTAAATACATAGATTGATTAGATTCCAGTATGTGCTTCGTACGCTTTCACTCATCCCAAACGTAAGATCACTTGAAATTTGCCACTCAGTAGATTAGAAACTTTTTAGAATCAATACAAATTCGTGAGACCATGACTTGCGAAAACTTGAACATCAGCGTTACTGTCTTGGATCAGCTGTAGAAGTTTGGGATCATGATCATTACTTTCGAGCCAATGGGCAGTGTCTGGGACAATGCCGAGCTACATCCTGTCATATCTGATTTAGTTGATTTTTTTTTAGTTAGGGTGGTGGTTTATCGAGGCTAATTGCTGAGTGGAGTACTATGAGCATGGGGATTCTAGCTTAGCCATGAAACCTGAGGATCATGGATAAAATTTGTGAGCCGGTGTTCTTCGAAGAATTGCGATTCATTGCTTGCATGCTTGTGTTGGAGTGACGACCAAGTGTGTTTAGATCCGCTTATCTAAACTTGGATTGCATACTGCGGCGAGGTAATGCAGTGCTGAGATGTGACTTGTCATTCATTCTGGGTGAAGCCTACCAAATATTCAGTGACACGCAAAAGGGATTCTTATGACAAGCTCGGAAAAACAGGCGTCTCCTTACTCTCTCTCGTGCACTAATCACTTCTTCGAGCTTTCAATTGTATGGGTTCTTAAACTAGAACTTTCGCATGAAGGTATCCTTTTATTCCTCCTCTAATACATGTTTCAATGTTGACATCAAGGTCTGTGTAGATTTATAATTGGGATTGGAGGGCACTTACTAGGCCTTTATTTGATACTAAAGCTCATTTTTGTTTGTAAGATTCGGGGTAGTAGTTTTCATCGTGGCAAAGTTAACATTTGAGATGATATTATAGTTTTTATTTTTATCATTTTCTATTTTCTACATTTTTTTGTTTTTTTAAACAATGGTGTTGTTGAGATGAAAGTGAATTTTTTTTGTAGTTTGAAATATTTTCAATGTAGTAATTGTGTTAATAGTTTTTTCCACTCTGAAGTGAAAATGATAAGATTTTGTATCCCGTTTTTAATATGTTACAATCTCCCATTCTATATGGCTTCATGACTTAAATTTTGGTTCACATGACCTAAATTAGGTTTACTACAAGTTTGAACGGTTGAGATCTAAATAACTTACCTTCATTTTCATTTATGATAGTTGATATTAGAATCTGTATTTTGGCTGATGGAGCATTTAGGAGTAAATTGGTATAAAACTGATGTGCCTTAGATTAGTTCTCATTATTTCTCAAATTTATTTTAGAAGTAGATTAGAAACAGTGTTTTGTCAACAAGACTACTTGTAAATTTAACCCCTAAACTAGACTAGCCTCAAAACTGCGAGACAATCTCAAAATAAGCAAAAACTATCCTCTTTTACTGCAAAGTAAAAGTTTTTAGATTTTGACATATTTTAAGGTATATAACCATAGGATTTAGTACTTGAATCATATTTGTGTTTGTATATCAAGTCTCATATTCAAAATTCCTTTCTAATTGAGGACCATAATGTCAAAGTTGGAGAATAAGTTTTCTTCCCTTATTGTAGAAAGGTTAGTTAGTTTTTGAGGGCCAAAAAGACAACATAATTATGGTAAAAAATGTTATATAAAACTTCTTACATTCTTGTTCCCAGGTGGTTAGGAACATGTCTATGCAGATTTTATTCTCCTATGACTTAAAAAACCTATAGAAATGCTTCATTATTCGCATGGAGGCATGTTGAAATTCAAATATAAAGGCCCCTCTTTGACTGTAAAAATGATATTTAAAGAATATTAATTGAATTGAGGATCGGAATGGTGAGATCATGCCTTGAAACCATATTACATGTACAAAAAACAAAACTAAGAAGATAATTTAAACTCAATCCTTGGTGAAATTTTGGATTTTCTGTGTTCCGATTGACTTTGAGTAGATTTTGAGAGTAAGCGAGCATATAGTGCCAATTTGGGCACTTTTGGGCACATTTCAAATATTGTTTTCAAACACCGACTATGATTATCTTCTAAAGTACGAGGAGTTTTGAAATGAGTAATAACTTTTAAGAAAGCATGAAGCTGAATATTGTAAACTAGAGGTTGGCCAAACCCTAAACGATCACCACTTGGCCTTAATCCACTTCAGATGTTAATGGTTGGTGATCACTTAAGTATTCTTTAAAGCTTATTCCAATTGAGGCCATATTCCGGTTGCTTGGGGTTGGTGCCTGTGACTTACTATATCTAGCTCGCATGAAGTTGAAGCCTTTTGGAAGTTGGAAAGGTTTTCATACCTTTCGAGAAAGCCATTTCATGCTTTAGGAGATATTCACGGTTAAAGTTTGAAAACACTGTTTGAAATGTGCCCTAAATTGCCCAAATACCGGTATATGCTTGTTTATACTCAAATCCGCCGATATTTGCTCAAACTGCGGTGTATGCTCATTTATTCTCAAAATCTTCCCAAAATCAATTAAATTGCAAAAACTTCAAAAATTCACCAAAAACTGAGATATTACTTTTTTTCAAGTTTTATTTTTTGTACATGTAAATAAGGTATGAAGGCATGATCTCATTTTATAGATTCAACTCCAATCCAATTCTTTTTCACATGCCATTTCTATTGTCAAAGACCAACCTTTGTAGTTGACATTTAACAAACCTCCATGTGAATAATCAAACGTTTCTTTAGGTTTTATAGGCCGCATGAGAGAAAAAATTGCATGGACACGTCCCTAACTCACCTCGAAAGAAGGATGTAAAGAGCCAAAAGTCAAATTTTTTACCAAAAATGGTATTTTTCGTCCTCACAAAACTAGTTACCCTTTTGGAAAAAACAGTAAGGGAATAACACTTTTTCTTCAACTTTGAACATTAAGAACTCACAACTGGAAAGGAATTAGGATATGACATTTGAAATACATATACACATATAAGTCAAGTACTAGATCTTACGATTTCACACCTAATTTTTTTGTCAAAATTAAAAAACTTTCACCTTGCATCAAGAGTGGTTGTTTTAGCCAGTTTCTGGCAGTATGAGGCCCAGTCGACTTTCTGGCAGTATGAGGCCCAGTCGACTTTCTGGCAGTATGAGGCCCAGTCGACTTCAGGAGTTGATTACACGTAACCTTAATTCAAATAAATATGAGAGTGTGATATTAGAGAGTGAAGATATTATAGAAGTGGGAATGAGAAAAATAGAAAAAGTTAAGAGAGTGCTTTTTAGCACACGAAGTCCACCTTTCTGATAGGGTCATCGTCTTCTTTTCGTCAAGTTTGCAGTGTAAACGGGCGATCGACCGCAAAGCAAAGAATTAGGGTTTTGGAACCAATCTGTCGATTCAGGGCCGTTTTCTGTTGCTGCCGTTGTCTACTTTGCCGCTAGCTTAGATTCCGTGCAGACAAGATTCCGGTGTCGTCAGAAAGCAACAAACGCTGCCAGAGCGTCTTGAAGTTATAGTGCTCTCTGCTGGCAATAAAGTCGCTGTAGTGTAACCTTGGCGTTTTTTTTTCCTGGTAAGAACTTGCGCTTGTGCTTTGAATTTCGTACCGGTCATGTAGCCGTGGGGTGGAATCTAGTGATGGAGTCGGTAAAGCAGTGAGTCATTTTTGCGTTGTGAATGGATTGCGGACCTAGTGTGATTTGGAGTTCACTACTTTTTAAGGCGGAGTGAGGAGCAGAAACAGCGGTGAACTTAGCTCATTTGTGTTTTTAAAGATTTGGAACGTGTACACGCTAGATTAGGGTAACGAGCGACAAGTGGACTAATTGTTTTGCTTGCGAGGACCTTACTCCCCGCTTCACGAATGTAATAATCGGCCTGGATTAGCCTTTAAAATTATTACTGGTTGGAGGCTGGCGTTGACGTTATTTCTCCAGACGGTCATTTCTCAGTGGCACTTGTTCGTTCCCCTTTAAGATGCACCTGTGTAGGTTGTTGATGAATGTATTTTGTGTCGGATTTAATCTGTTTTGCGTCATCTGAGATTGTTGTAGTATATTAAGGCTCATTGAATTTGAAGCTGATAAGAGTGGTGACCGAAACTCATTAATACCGGTGAAATCTTGACGTCATCGAGAGGGTGGCTGAGAGCCAGAGTACTGACATGTACTAGTCTGGGAAGCTGAGATTTTGCTCGGTTTTGGTGCTGCAGGATTCAAGCTCTTGCTGTACAGCTCGTGTGTCCACTTCAGACAGGAGTTTTAAGTTTTCAGAGCACCATAGAATTTAGTGAGAAGTTTAATTAAGGGGAACTTGTTAGCTATGGCTGGAAAGAAAGATCCACGAACGCGCATCCAGGTAGTAGTGATTGGAGACGCTGGAGTCGGGAAATCTAGTATGATTATGGCAATTGCGACGGATTCGTTCGCAGATGATATCCCGCGTGTACTCCCACCTACACGCCTGCCTACTGAATTTTATCCAGAAGGCGTTCCATTGAGCATCTACGATTCGTCCTCGAGGTAAAGAATTTACACGCTCATTGCCGCATTAGATTGTTGTGGTTTGCTGTAGGGTTAGCAAATTTGACAGGTATCGTGTGAAGGCCACACGCTTGCAGTGCTGATATAGTCAACAATGCTAACTTGAAGAAGTTGCCTGCGAGCTAGCAGAGAAAGAGAATTAGGGAGAATGAGGTTCATAAAGGGTTAGTCTGTTTGAAACTTTACAACATAACTTACCTTGCGTTAACTCGTTTACAGTCTAGAAGACAAGTCAAAAATGGAGATGGACCTCAAGAAAGCAGATGTTATAGTGTTGACGTATGCTTGTGACCGGCCGGAAACACTTGAACGTCTGTCTAGTCATTGGCTACCAGAACTTCGACGTTTGCAAGTGAGTTTCTCTCATCCTTTCTAGTCAGGCTGAGTATTGTTCTCGATGGATCCCCACTATTCACTCTACTGTGAATTATCCAGTTTTTACTCAACACCCTTCAGACTACTTCTCTGCTAGTTTGTTCGAGGATCTGGTTGCTGTATGAGTAAAACGTTGATGAAAACTTTGGCGGTATTTATGACATTGTACCCCAAATATCATGTTCAGGACTTAGTACCAATATCAAAGCAGTAGACTTCTTTGCTCTCTTATTTATTATCACTGACAAGGATATTGATCTTGCAGCTGAATTTGCCGGTGATTGTGGTCGGATGCAAGCTCGATTTACGTGAGGATCGGCAACCAAGCTTAGAGGAAATTATGGCACCTCTGATGCAGGAGTTTCGGGAAATCGAAACGTGTATTGAGTGCTCAGCCGCCAAACAAATACAGGTTAGTTGAACAACATGCCATACGTTTTACATATGCTTTTCTATGGGTATGTATGATATGCCCCCCAGTATAGGTGATTGGAGTGGTGATTGGAGTGGCTCAACCTCTAAAGATGCAAGAAAGCCGAAATGGCTTTTGGAGTCCCCGCAGGATAAAGAAAATTAAATTCAGCAAATTTTGACCATTATAGTCTCACAAATGAAGACGAAACGAATGAAGAAGAATCGAAAGTTCAAATCATTCCTCTGAGTAAAAAAGGCAAAACAAATTTAAGATTTTACGGTTGGAACCTGTAAATAGTAAATAGTACTTTGATTGAGATTTTTGGAGCTTGAAGTAGAAGGTCATTTTGGTATATTAGGCAATTTTTTATCAAGGAGTTAAAATTGACCTTTCTGAACAGGTAGCCGAAGTATTCTATTACGCTCAGAAAGCGGTTCTCCATCCTACAGCTCCTCTATTCGACCAAGAAACTCAGACTTTGAGACCAAAATGTGTTCGAGCACTCAAGAGAATTTTCATCCTCTGTGATCGTGATATGGATGGAGCTTTGAGCGATTCCGAGCTCAACGACTTCCAGGTAGGCTGACCATATTCTTTGTCAACTCGTCTCTCTCTTATATCTTTTGCACTAAGTCCAGTTTGCGGGTTCATGAATTCAATGGATGATATATTATTTTGGCCCACAGTATTTTTTTTTTTTTTTTTCGAAGTTGTTCTAGTTTAGAGGAAAAGAGGAATACGAAGCAATCCAAAGTACTATCATTTTTAACATGATTTTTGGTCATTATGTACTTGTTCATTAACCTTATAATCTCTTAAGGAACCTATATATGTGATAGAGCTTCCTCGAAACTAACGAGAATACACCTCCTTGTCACGTCAATTGTGTACAACATTATGGCTGCAAAGCCGCATCAGAAACAAATCAGCGCCAAATTCTGTTACTTCGAAGAAGTTTTGCACCACAGTCTGTGTAATCACCGTAATGCCATCTGTACAAATGTGGCATTCCAATTTCGTTCATGTCCTGCTGGAAGTAACCGTATTCTGTAATTCCGCTTAGAGTTCCTCCTCACCTTCTCTTTCGCATGTCTGGTTCAAGTACATTGCGTGGGGCGGCTTGGAAGGTTTCTTCATTTATTTTTAGCAGAAGCAGTTCGTTCTGTCTGATACGTCGTACTCGCTTCATTGAATCTGTTTGATCAGGTCAAGTGTTTCAATGCGCCACTACAGCCTTCTGAAATTGTGGGAGTGAAGAAAGTTGTCTCGGAGAAAATATCGGAGGGTGTGAATGAGAATGGGCTGACCCTGACAGGGTTTCTCTTTCTTCATGCCCTGTTTATCGAAAGGGGCCGACTAGAGACAACATGGACAGTACTTAGGAAGTTTGGATATAATGACGAAATCGTGCTGCGTGATGATGTACTGTCACGTCCCTCTTTGAAGCGAGCTGCTGATCAGGTACGTAGAGTTCTTGTCGTTGGTGAATCCTTTCTCTTACATAGTAGAAGTTGCTGACGTTATGACTGCTTCTTTATATACTTTTATCTGTACTTGTTGAACTTCGAGGATAATTTTTAGCTCAAAAAAATAAAATCACCATGTCTAAACTATTCAAAGTTGTACCTGCTCAAACAGCTCACGGTTGACCTGACACATTCCACATTCTGTTGAGGTCGCTCTGGACCTCGAAATCTTGCTCTAATCTCTGTTCGTGACCTAATATTTCATTACTGCTATCTATTGTGGGCGCTCTGCCATCAACATACTCAGTTAGTTTGAAGTTGTTTTGTGCACATGTGCAGAGTGTTGAACTGACTGATAAAGTTATAGACTACTTGAAAGGAGTATTTTCGGCATTCGATCACGATGGGGTATGAAAGTTGCTGATCTCAGTGATAGGTTCAACTTTATGACCAGTTGACCTATCATAAGCAGTATTTAGTGCAGGATGATAGTGGGCATGACAAGCTTTACTTCAAGTTCTCGCGAGTTATGCCTTTTTGCATGTTCTGGACATCTTCAAAGCTGGGCTGAGTAGACTTTATTTTTGTTTCGCAGGATGGAGCATTGCGACCAATTGAGTTGGAGGAAATCTTTTCGACAGCTCCATCAAAGTAAGATTCGAACTGAATCGAGTTTGTGAATATGAAACAATACCGGGCTGGGATTCTCCAAAAACCCAAGTACTGGATGCGTCGCAGTAAATTTGACCGCCAATAAAGCGGTCTTGAATTCTTTCTGATGTATTAGTGTATCTTAACACTTGATGTGAATTTATTAAAATTTGTCCACGATCCGTTGAGTTGACGGTTGGTGATATGGTGTTTGCAGCCCATGGAGCAATCCAATCTACAAGGACACTATGGAAACCAATTTTGTTGGAGGCGTTACATGGAATGGGTTCATCTCACAGGTTTGAAAATCTTTAACATCTAATATTACAGCGTTGTTGTAGCGTAATCTGTTGAAATAGAGCCGTAAACTCGAACATTTCAGACATGTAGGACTGCTTTGTGATCATATCCAAAGGGCACTTTATCTCCTGGTAGTATTATGCTTGTGGAATTGGGCTCAGCTGTGTATGGTGATCTTGCAAGGACGTAACCTGGACCCTTCGGATTGCAACTTAGATTCTTTTGTGATCGTCGCAGTGGAAATTCATGACCTTGCTGGAGCCTGAGAAGAGCTCAGATATGTTGGTTTACATGGGATATCCTGGGGAAACATCCACCGCCTTCCAAATTAGTCGGCGCAGAAAGCACGATCGGAAACGACAACGGTCACAGCGAGGGGCTATTCAGTGCTTTGTTTTTGGCCCTAAGAAATCTGGAAAATCAGCTATTTTGGATGCTTTGATTGGCAGGTAAGTATCTCTCGTCTAATTTCGGTCCGGTTGCTTCGTGACTGTCGTTAATCGATACTGTTGATGCGAGATCAACGGTCACTACTTACAAGGTGTAGGAGGTCTTATGTACCTAACGGCACGGTTTGGGATGACAAACAAATCAGCACAGATTCCAATTTAGACTTACCTCTTGTTATCCAGGCCTTTCAAGGAAGGAAATGAGCAATCCAGAGGTGATCGCTACGCTGTCAACAGAGTTGAACCAGCCGGTGGGGTAAGTTTTGTTGGCTAATTTACATTTCTCTATTTACCTTGTTTGGTGATTAAGACTCTAGCATGTGGATTAGGTGTCCCTCTTAAATTTGAGCGTTGGGATTCTTTCGGACATGTCCTTGCAGTTTCCGTCCTCGTTTCGCACTTCTGTGACTTCACGGATGACCTCTATTTACAATTCATTGTGCTTTGCTGTTACTCTTGACAGGGTCCAAACAAGACTTTACTTATGAGGGAGATCAACGAAGAGTCAGTTTCTTCCCTTTTGGAGAATAAGGAAGCATTGGCTCCTTGTGATGTAGCAGCTTTTGTATATGACAGGTACGTGACCTACTCTAGTACTTACTACATGTTTCTGTGTTGTCACTGATGATTCTTAGCTAGTCTTATTGAGTGATGAGTTTTTTCACATCACGAGCTTGTGGTTTATGAATCAGTTCGAGCGAGGAGTCATTTCAGCGAGCTGCGGAAATACTGGAGAAAGTAGCAGCTCATGGAGAACGTTATGGTTACGAAGTTCCTTGCCTACTTATTGCAGCCAAGGACGATGCGGAATCCAGTCCCTCTTGCATAACAAGTTCTGCTCGGGTAATTTTGGTTTTTTGTCCGTAAAATTTGTATCACTGATGCTCATTGTGACCTACTAGTAGTGTATCCGGAGTTGGTCAAATGGGCACCTGGACGATTGTTCATCGGGTCATTGTAGTCGCTGCTTTTAATGCTTGTACCTCGCTAATGGTTGAACTACCTCAATGCAGATATGTGCAACAATGGGTTTGGAAGTTCCAATAACCGTTAGTACGAAATTAGGGGATCTAAATAATATATTCCGTAGGATCGTTGAGGCATCTCAACGTCCCCATTTGAGCATTCCAGAGACTGAACTAGGGAAGAGCACTAAACAACATCAGAAAATGGTGCAGCGATCTATCGGCATCGCTGTTGGTACGTTCCTCTCCCTGCTCTCGTATCGAGCATTCGTTGAATGAATGTGGGAAATGTTGTTGTTAGCGGTTTGATAAAAGAGTATCCTGGTTAGAGTGATGAGGAAGTAAGCCTTGAGATTATCAGTTTTCATGTCTATCGTCAGTGAAGTTGTGGGCGGAAATTTCTTCCTGTTATTTTCATAGCCTGTGCAGTCCATTTAACCTTTTGAATTGTTTGTTCACTCTCAACCACATTGAGGTCACCGTTCTTAACACGCGCTCTATCTTGGTGTTCACAGTGGGGGCTGCAATTATTGTTGGCGGGATAACGTTGTACCGATTGTACAACTTGAGAAAACTTCAGTCCGGCAGCTAAGGATCACTTCATCTGCCACTTTCTGCTCACCTGAGTGAAGGTGTGATCAAGATAGTTTTCTGCCAAGGGTTGGATCGGGTGATTTTCAGTTGGTCATGCAGTAAATGACTCAAAGTCGCCTATTTTTATATGGCTACATGCGTGTGTATTTATCTTCATTGTTTGACAAATAAGTAGTAGCCTCATGTGGCGAACCTTTGTAACATGTTCCTGTGTCCGAATTTGTAAATTGACAAGAATGTCTTCTCTTCGCACTGCATAAAAGTTTGCTTCAGTCCAACACTCCAATATTTCCTTTATTTGACATGACGATACTTTCGGATGATTGAACGGTTCGCTGAGTTTAATGACATTGGATATCTCTCTTCATATCTCTCTACATATCACCATGTATACATGGCATGAAGATTTTTAAAGATTTTGAAGAGTTCTGTAAGTGGTATTTAATTGTTATTAAGAGTTTTATAGATCTCAATAATATAATGAGTAAAAGAGATAAGGAAAAGGGAACATGAAAATGGGAGCAAAGGAGTGAGCTAGAGATCAAGGGAACAATGGAGTGGAACTAGGAACCACAACCGCAGGATAGGAACAAGGAATAAACATTGAAAACATGGAACAAATGATGGAAACCAAGAAGGGGATTTGGAGACGGGGAACCGGGAATTGGGAACTGGAAAAAGTTGGAAACAAGGACCGGGAGTTTGAACCATCGACAAGAATATGGAGAATGGGGACTAGAATAGCGGATGAGGAACTAGGAACAAGGGATTGGAGGACATGCTACAAATCTTAAAAAGCAGGAGGAAACCAAAAAGAGGAGAATGAAGGACATGCTTTGAAACAAAAGCAAAGGGGCCATCAAGTAGGGAACCGGGACAGGAGGTAGTTTTTACAGAGCACCATGTAAAGAGCTCACTCGGGGACCTTATTCACAAATTAATTCAAATGTTTACTTTTTTATTTTTTTGGTCTCCAGAGAACTGAGGTATACTCTAAATCTGTCCATATCATATTCCAACTAGTGTGCAGTACAGAATAAAATTAGGTGCATGAACACTGCTGCACACTTGATCATCACGCATGTTCAGGTGTATGATACGGATGTGAAAACCTGGGAGTGTTGGTATCCCAGTTTTTTAGGATGTTGAAAATGGTACACATGTAGAAGCCAATTGTTTTATAATTTCCAAAATCACAGCGACTTTACTTCATGATACTACATAACGGATGCTTGTTGTACGTAAGTACTTGGCGTAATGCACGAATACAAGCTCGAATACACGAATGAACGTGAGCACGAATTCACGTAAGCACGAATTTACGTGAGCATCGCGCTGACTGGTTCTGCAGTTACACCAAGGTCCTGCAATTTCATTGAAGCGGAAAAGACGGAACAGATACGTTGTGTAAAGAAGAGTGGATGTGAGCAGTACAAGCATCCGAAGGTTGCAGGTCACTCCTCCGGCATCAACGGCGAAGTGCCAAAACGGTGAATTTCAGCCCAACTTTCAAACATGTAGGGCGTGTATTTTAGCAATGGCGTGTAGAATTACAAAGATTGGAGGGTACCAACATTGACGTTGAATTCTAGCTGTTGGATTGAAAACCGGTAGACTAGAAAACAAGAGGACTAGCTAGTTAGATTTCATGAGGGTCGGGAGGCCATTATAAGAGAGCCTCACTCCATTAACGCACATGGTGAGACCTTCGGGCCCATCCTCCGGCTTCTCTAGTTCGATGTGCCACGAGCAAAAACAGCAGGGCTTGCTGTCGAAGTTGCCTCCGCTCCACTTGTTGATGGGGCCCTGTATGCTGGTCGTAGTGTGCCCCGACTCCTTGCCGTAGAAGAAGCTGCCTTCGCCGAATAGCACGAATGTCACCGTAGCTCCATCACTGTTGAGCCCCTTCCACGTCCCTATCGCTTCCTGGAACTCCGGTGGCGGCGGCACCTTCGTGCAGTTGCAACCCATTCTGCGAACCCACGTCCCATACTAAAGTATCTGCCAAGACCTGAACGCAAATCCTGCAACTAGAAACAGGATGACTCAAGCGACTTTCTGCGAGACCGAAAATGACGAGCTGAGTCGATTCACTCACCTCGATTGCAAGCTAAGTAGTTGAAGGAGCTGCTTCGAAAATAACTGACAAGCTGTTCGGATCTGCAAAGTGCGGACTGCAAGAAATACAAACTCTTCAGTTCTCGGCTTGTAGAAATTTTAACCGCGCCTTGGATCGACAACTACGGGTTTGAATAAATGATGCCCGATGAGTACGAAATTAGCGCAACACTGTGGACTGTTGGGAGTCAAGGAACAGAGACTGCGATGGGGAAGCGTGACCATACCTGGATGGGGGTGTGTCGATCTAGAAGTGAACTCAAGGAAGATGGAGCTAGATGGTTATATGCTTCGGCAGCAGCCAGTGAGAGATTGTCGGGCGCGTGGGGAAATGGCTCGATGCAAGTTGGCGCCCACCCGCCGCCATGTTTTCCATTTTGCAGATGAAGCCGAGGGCATCTGCGTCAGAGTCAACGAGGTGAATCGTGCGAGACCCTGGCCCCACACCGACTGGCAGTAAAGGCTCAGAGTTACCGGCACCGGCTCCAGCCTGTCGGACGGGATGGCTAATGTGGATATTGGGGACTGACGTGGCGCCCCTCAATGGGCTCGCTAAATACTGTGGGTGCGGGAACAACCACCAATTCAATCTCCAATTTGCAGCCACAATCTCGACAATGGTGGAATTCTACCGGAAGTACAACGATCCTGGACCATTACTTGATCATTCCCTCCCAATCGCCGTGTGCATTCAGGTTTGTGTTCATGCAGCTTTGTTTCTATTGAGGTTTGTGAATATTGAGCTCTCGTTTTTTGTTCGTGGGAGGATAATGTAGGTAATTTTTTTCATGTTTTTTGTTTGGGTGGGCATTGAGGTCTGTGAACATTGAGCTGTGATTCTCGTTTTTTTGTTCGGGGAAGGATAATGTAGCGAAATTTCTGAAGGTTTCTCTCTGGGTGTGCAGAGTTGCGAAGCGGGGCGCTCGTTCTCTTTCGTGAGAGGAAAGAGACAGAGATGGCGCAAGCAATGAGGGCAATGCAGGTGACGGCCATGAATGGCGCACTGGCAGGCAGCAGCATTGTCTCTGGCACCAAGGCTCCGAAAGCTGCTGCCCGTGTCCCAGTTTTGTCAGTGAGGGCGTCCTTGAATCGTGACGCCCTCGCCGTCGCTGGCGTCGTGTTGGCCGATGCCGGTGCTGCCAACGCTCTTACTAACGAGGACGTCACCGGTACCTTCTTAAAGGTGAGTCTAGAATCAGAGCGTAAGATCTCCTTTTGAGTGAAGACATTGCCTTGCATTTTGGACTGTAGTGTTTCATGATCGGAGCTGTGATTGCACAATTGATGTGAGAATGTACATTGAGAGAACGATTCTATCGTTTGAGCAGGCGCAATCCGTTGCCTCCCAAGTGACGCAAACAGCAGGAGATGCATTCGGCGTAGCGCAGGGTTTGCTTCAGCAAGTAATCACGACGGTCAAGCCCGCTGTGGATGTTGCGACTCCCTACGTCCAGCAGTCTGTAGACTCCGCTTACAAGGCTGTTGTTCCTTACGCAACTGATCTTGAGAGGCAGGCTGAGAAGGCTCTGCAAACCAACGGCGTCGATACAAGGCCTGTTCTGGATGCCGCCAAGGTAATCAATTCTGGCGTTTGATTATGATGCGCTCTGTTGATATCGAAGGGAGTGATTTGATTCGAGTTTTATGTGATGATTGTCGCGCAGACAGCTGTTTCGGTAGCCGGATCGGCAGCGGGACAAGCAGAGAAGTACATTACGGATGCCCAACCATCACTCTCCAGCACTCTTGACAGCATCTTTTCCTCAGATCCTCTTGTCTTAGCCACCGGAGCTGGAGCCTTGCTGGTTCTGTATCTCCTGGCCCCTTCTCTGCTCTCGAGCGTCGCCTACTCGTTCCGAGGGTTCAAGGGTAAGTTTGCCATAGCCAATGCCGCACAAAAATTGATCAACGAGGATTCTTTGTGTCAATGTGTTGAGATTGTCCTTAGTGAGCACAATTGCCCGCAGAGGGTACTCGATGGAAATTCTGTCTCTGTCTGCACGATTAGTGTTTTGACACATGGGTGGTGTTAATTCACAGGTGAGCTCACAGCTCCCCAGGCGCTAGACCTTCTGTCGAAGGAAGACTACGTTCTCATTGACGTGCGAAGTCAGAAGGAGATTTCGAAGTCTGGTCTCCCAAGTCTTCCAAGGAATGCTAAGAACAAGTTCCTCCCCGTCCCGTAAGTACCTCAATTACACATGTCATTTCGTTACCGAGTTCACGGAAGCATGACCTTCGCTTGCGATCGATTTTAGGAAATATCAGCCGTAGCTCCACAGGATTGATATGGGATGCCATATTTTTTCTTGACATCACGTTTTGGCTAGAGACAGAGTTGAGGAGTTGGCAGGAAAGCTGAGGGGTCAGTTGCGAAACATTCGCAAGGTGGAAGCTGAGATTGCGGCTCTCAAAATTGCGTCTTTGAAGAGAATCAACAAGGGCTCCAGGCTTGTCATCTTGGACTCGTAAGTTCCGGTTCCTTGCTCGGAATCATGAAACGTTTTTTTTGCATCAGATCAAGCAGTGTCTCAAGATGTGTGTGGTGGTCTTTGTCAGGAACGGAGACATGGCCAAGGTGATCGCGAGGTCGCTGGCAGCTCTAGGATTCAACAACACATGGGTGATCACCGATGGCTTTGATGGCGGACGGGGCTGGATCCAAAGCAGGTTGGGTACAGAATCATCGGGCGGCTCTTTCGCAGAAATCCTTTCTCCCTCTCGAATCATCCCTGCCGGTACCTCGTTTTTGCCAGCCGGAAGAGACTGAGCTCACAACCAGTGTTTGCCATACGAGCCCGTGTACTTCGTAGAAGTAGCTACCCGTCTCTTAGATTTAGACCATATTCATTTGTGAAGCTTATCTATATGAGTTTCTCTAGCGTAGAGCTTCAAGTCTGACTTTTTGTCATGTCATCGGAAAACCGGATAATAGACAAGAACTCTAAAAACTCAAACTGAAAGGCCTGATGTCTATGAGCACCGCTTCTTATATCCTGTCATGTGCATGTCATGAACTTCTTCATTTCAGAACAATCTCGTGAACCCTTTGATAATTTGTGTGAAGGCGATGTTCCTCATGCAGCTGAGTAAAATCTCCATTTTCGAAAAGGATCAAAATTCTTGAGAATTTTGACACCGTGAAAAAATTACCCAAGTGTCGGAAAAAACCCATCTGTAAACACTTGATCATGTAAGATACCGAAAGTACACCATGGTCATTCACTGAGCAAGGAACGAAGGGGAAGGTATCTGTTAATCCGGCATTTTTGCTCGAGAAATGCGGCTCACGTTTCGTGTGCAGCACTAGAGCCGCGTCGATGTCGGTCACACCTGCCCGCGATCACGTCTACCTACACCGCCACCGACCGTTCTGCTCGCCGTGTCTCCGTCGCCGGCAGCATTGACCTCATCGCACACCATGTGCTCACGCCGCGCAGCCAGGAATCCGGGTTTCAAATGACATTACAATGTGCCATTTTCATCCAAATCTGAGATAGGTCCACATATAGATAGAAAGATATATAGAAACTCCGGTCCCTTTCTTATGGGCCGGCATGAATGAAGTGTTTGTTCGCAATGCTAATATTCCGATGGCCACCGAACAAGGGAAATTGGAACAATACTACTTCCCCTTTCCAGGGTGGACACTATAAGTCTATAACCCTTAAACGCTCATGGGGTCTGAAATGGGCAGCCCAAAATTGAATCATAGCATCTTTTGGACTTGGGCATCATGAATAGTACACTTTCTGAACTTGGGCATCATGAGTGAACCAATCAATGATGAGTTTCCAACCTCTTACAAGGTTATGTACAACCCCAATCTACCTTCCACAATCCTTTCAAAGCACAAAATCACTCATACAAATTGTGATTTAAACTGTAAAATTTACTATTTGAATACATCACAAGAAGGTTACCAGCTTGACATCAAAATTTAAGTGAAAAGTTGAGTACAATGAGAGCTACAAGATAGATGCTCTTGGAAAAGAGCCCCTCTGGCTCTCTTGGGCGTTTAAGGGATAACTAGACTAGTTTCTAGCTAGTTACTAGTGCCTTGAAGATACTTGATATAGTATCCCCCAAAGGGATTTGAGGTACCCATACAACAAGATCCAGACAGGTCCGCACAATGTGAAGGACGTTACGGGAAAGTCGAGGCTATCAAACCCACAAAGGCACAAACCATTTCACCCACACTAATGGATTCTCTATTGTAGGGTCTTTTGAGGTAAGAGAACACCTTTTCACTTGCATCTCAAATATCTTTAGTTTTTTCAACATGATTGACACCTACCTTAGGTACACAGATAAGAACCGACTACCTTTTCATGTTTTTACTAGTAGAGTAGACCTTGTTTTTTCTAAGTTTATGAGTATTTGATATGAGTAGCTTCAATACTCTATGTAGAACATTGAAATACCATATTAAAAAATTACTCTTATATTCATCTGTGAAAAAACCAGAATTGCTTATTATTTCATAACTCCAACGTTCTCTGAAAATACTTATACTATAATTTACCATATATAGACTCATTTGCAAAGTCTAGACTAAATCTAATTTTGGATGTCGTAATTTTGTGATTTTGTGAGATAGTTACCATGTGTATTGAAGCTTTCTAGTGTTGGATTCAAACATTTGTACATTCTTGACGAATCCCCAATTTATTTTTCCTGTGTGGTTGACATCTTCATCATAGAGTGATCAAAGAGCCTCTCATGAGATACTTCTAGACTACTTGAAGTCTAAAAGTAGTTAAATATAACACACATCACATTGTAAATTAGTATGTACATGTTATATTTAACTACAGTCAAAGTCGATTAATTATTTTTGGACTCTATTACGAGTTACTACAAATTTGTTCTTATGTACATGTGGGTGAAGAAGCTTAGGACTCCATTAAGGTAGACAATGCTAAATCCGTGCATCACCTTAAACCGTCGACTTTAGATTCTTGCCTACTTTCTAGATTTCATGTACAAGGATGTACCTCATGTGCACATAAGCGTGTCAAGAGTTTTAGATAATGTAGTACATGTCACTTCTAAACTTTTTGTTTATTTTTATAAGTGCCTAAAATATTGATTCACATATTTCAAATTTCCAACTATAGTGTAGTTCTTAAATGCACGAATTTAACATTGTCTACCTTATTGATACGGCTCCAGTTTTGAGCACTCTCTTCTAACCCCTAATGTCAATTAGAGCCCATACGGGACGTTTGGGGTCTAGTCAGCCCCTTATTTACTATATTTAGCTTGTGTGAAATCTTTTGCACGTTGTAAAGTTTTTCTAAAAAGTCATTTCATCCTTCAAAATTCCTCATACTTTAATGGATATACATGGTCAGAGTTTGAAAACTCTATTTGAAATTTGCCCAAAACTGCCCAAATTGCAGAACATGCTTATCAATTCTCAAAATTTGCCTGAAATAAATAAGATTACAGAAACCTCAAAAATCACCAAAGATTGAGATTTTACTTTTTTTCAAGTTTTGTTTGATGTACTTGGAAATATGGTTCTAAGGCATGATCTCACCGTTTGGATCTTTCATCCAATTATTCTTCACATGCCATTTTTATTATCAAAGAGGGGCCTTTGAAGTTGAATTTCACCATACCTCCATGTGAAAATTCAAGCATTTCTTTAGATTTTATAGGTCGCCTCAGGGTAAATATTTGCATGTACATGTTCCTCACTTTCAAGAATCGAAAGACCACAATTTCAAATTTACTCTTAAAGTTGGTTTTTCGGGCTCACAAAAAACTTTGAACCCATTTTCCAACAAGGGAATAAACTTTTTATCAACTTTGAATCTTATGATCTCACAATTGGCAAGACTAAGTTTTGGTACACACATACATGGAAAAGATCTTACAAGGTACAAGATCTTACAAGGTACAAGATCTTACAAGGTACAAGATCTTACGGTTACATACCTGAGATTACATTAAAAATTTCATCTTGCATAGAAAGAGGGTGGTTTTGAGGAGTTTCGGCAGTGTTGGGGGCTTTCGACTTTAGGGGTTAACCCTTAAACGCCCTTGGGGTCTAAAACGGGCAGCCCAAAATTGGATCATGGCATCTTTTGGACTTGGGCATCATGAATAGTGCACTTTTTGAACTTGGGCATCATGAATGGACCAATCAATGATGAGCTTGCAACCTCCTACAAGGTTATGTACCACCCCAACCTACCTGCCACAATCCTTTCAAACCACAAAATCATTCATACAAATTGTGATTTGAATTGTGAAAATTCACTTTTTGAATGCATCAGAAGAAGGTGACCAGTTTGACATCAAAATATAAGTGAAACGTTGAGTACAATGAGAGCTACAATGAGAGCTACAGGGAAGATTCTGTTGGAATCAAGCCCCTCGGGCTTGCTCGGGCGTTTAAGGGTTAAGTTGCTGGTGCTTCATGAAGTTTGAATGCTCTGGGCACATCAATCCCTGAAAGAGCCTCCATGCCCATGGAAGAGTACGGCAGTGCCGCGGGCCCCTATTTCCGTGAAAGCATGCCAATCAGAGAGCACCTAACCCCGTGGCGAGCAGAGACTCTGCCACGGCTGCATCCTTCCTTTCCCGAGTCCCCTCCCATCGCGAACTCCACGAAGCCCATCACCAATTCACCTTCAGTTTCGATTCATTGCATGCATTTGGAGCTTCACATTCCTCAAACTGATGGTTCGTCCTCAAATCACGCTTGTCTCCCACTGATCAGTCTTCGTTTCTCTACCAGTTGAGAGAGTTAGCTCGCAATTGCCCGCTCTTGCAACCACGATGCTCTAGTTGGACTAGCTGTTCCTTGAGGCAAAATGCGGAATCATCTGCTCCGAGTGGCTTTACAGCGCTTTGGAGGAGCTTCAGGCAATCGGAACCTGACAACATGCAGAGCTGTTGTCTTGCCTCGATTCGGAGGTCCCGAGGTACCCACGAACTCAATTATCGGATTCTGGAAACATGCATGCGAGTGTAGGGTTTTAGAATTTGGGTCTATTTCAGTCGATCCTGAAAAACCCTAAAACAGGGGAGCTCGATGTGGAGGTTTCTGAACTGTATTGAGCTGAATGTTTGAGGAGTACAGTCAATTTAGTATTCATGAGTCTTTCTTTGATATATTTGGCAGGTCCTTCAGGTGCGAGACGATTCGATACTGCCCGACCTTGGTGCGTCTGATGTGTTGGTGCGAGCCCATGCAGTGGGAGTCAATCCATTGGATATGCGGGTAAATCTTCTACATGTAGACTGTGGCTCAAGGATCGTGGAATTTTCCTGATTGCTCAATTCGAGATGGCCTTGATATTGAAGCATTTCTTTACTTGAGCAGATGCGGGAGGGGTATGGGCGATCATTGTTTGAGCCGCTCTTGCCTCTAGTGCTTGGTCGCGATGTGAGTGGCGAAGTTACAGCAGTCGGGAGCAATGTGAGGCATTTTAGTGTGGGCGACCAGGTGTTTGGAGCATTACATCCAACGGCAACTCGTGGAACTTACAGTGACTACGCCATTCTTGATGAAGAGCAACTGGCTCCGAAGCCTGAGTCTCTATCTCACTCTGTATGCGAATAACAACCTGCCAATCTTCCATACGAGCTAAAATCTGCTTTGCATTGTTCTGATCCTCTATTCAACGTGCAGGAGGCTGCTGCGATCCCTTTTGCTTCACTTACTGCCTGGAGAGCATTGAGGAGCACAGCAAAGATCAACAAGGGGTACGTCCCTGCTCAGATCTGTTACAGTGCTTTGAGCTAAGAGAGAAAGTTTCAAGAGCTCTTGTTGTTGATGTTATTGCAGACAGAAAGTTTTGATAATGGGAGGTGGAGGAGCTGTTGGCCTGGCTGGGATTGCTTTGGCGAAAGCTGCAGGGTGCTACGTTTCGTGCACATGTGGCCAGAGGAGTATGGAGAAAGTGAAAGCAGCAGGCGCTGAAGAAGCTGTTGACTACACTTCTCCTGTGAGTTTGCTTTTACTGTGATATTCGGTTCACCTACTCAAGGATCATTTCTTTTATCTGGTCCAGGGCTACTGAGTTTGATATCTTCTCTCACATGGTTTTGTTGCAGAATCTTAAGGATCAGTTGCGAGATCGTTTCGACGTCGTCTTGGACACGATCGGCTTACCAGAGACGGAAGCTGCTGGAATCAACCTTCTGCGACGTGGTGGTCAATACATGACTTTGCAGGTACGTTGCAGGCTTAAAACTGTACTGATGTTTTCTCTGCAAAATCACATGTTGATGTCTTTAAGCATGCTTTGAATGACAGGGACAAACAGTAACCTACACAGATAAGTATGGTCTCCTAGCGGGTGGTGCTGCTGCAGCAGCTGCTTTAGTGCAGAAGCAGATGAAGTACCGACAATCACATGGAGTTGGTTAGTTTCTCACAACCTCACTCATAGCCCATGATGCTATGAGTTGGTTATGTCCAGCTTTTACCACATGAACATTCATCATTATCATCTCAAATCTTACTTTGCTCTTTAAGGTGCAACATTATACATGATGTTGTGCAATTTTGTACAGAGTATTGGTGGCCTATCATGCGAACGGATGCAGAAGGGTTGGAAGAAATATGCAGACTGGCAGCAGATGGGCGACTAAAAATCCCAGTGGGCCAGACGTTTCCATTGGAGATGGCGGCAGAAGCGCATCGAGCAAGGGATAGCAAGACTTCAGGTGGCAAAGTGGTTCTTGAAGTTGATGGACAGCACGAGAATTAGATGAAAGCAGGCTCTCGTAGCAATTTCAACGTGGTGGTGAAGAAGATGCTGTCCAAGACATCTATGTTGCCTCTTGATTGGCATGGACAGATCGTTGAGCACTTCTTGTGGGTTTTAAATGGTAGGCACTTTGTGTATATACAAAGCCCTGTCTCTGACGACATGTAGTTTTGAGTCATTGACAACTCATTGACAACAATGAACATGGCATTGTGATATTGATTCGTGTATATGATCTGAGGCCATCATTGAAGGCATGATAATGTAATTGTTTCATTTTTTAGAATGGAGTGCGACATGAATTTCCAATAAATTGTCATGTGAACAATATGAGTGTGAATAGGTGTTTTGTGGTTTGATGAAAAGTGCACGTCATGTGCCAATCTGTTGCAAGAGTAGTTGGAGATGGACTTTTAAGACCAGAACCTGTTGTACAGAGTTCATATAATGTAGGAGACAAACATAAAATATTGAATTCATGCGGAATCTCTTTATTTTTATTTATTTTTACTTTTTACTTTTCTTTCCCAGAATATATGTAAATAATATAAATAAAAATAAATAATCCCACCAAATATAAATAATATAAATAATCCCAGTAAGATTCAAAACTTATGAATTGTGGGGGTTTAAATGCCTCTCCGAAATGCCCCAATTTGAGCTAAATTTTAGAAAGCCTCCTACCTCTTCCAATGTTTTGAATTTGATTTTTCAAATAGTTGGTTACCTCAAGTGCAGACCGGTCTCACAGTCTTTCACGATAGTATTCCTTGAATCACTTTATTACAGTATTCCTTGAATTTCAAAAGTAATTTTCTTTTACTTTGATCAACATCAATGTCTTCTATAAAGCTAGAACTTACTTTGAGAATCACTTGTCAAAAATAGACTACCAAACTAAATTTAGGCTATATATATATCCACTTATCTTATTTTCAAGGTTGGTTTTGGCTTATCCTTTTATCTTACCCAAAATTAGCTTTAAGTTTATCCATGTACATACTATTTTATCCTCTTATCTAGTTAGTGTGAAAGCACTGAAGAAAACTGGTACATATCACTTTTCTGGAAGATCATGGAACAAAGGCATAGTCAAGCAAGAGTTCAAAGATAAAGACAACTCGAGTAGCCTTGTCTCCAACATCCACTTCAAAGATGCTATTAATATCACCTACGCACCTGAAGCTCCTTCATTCTTTCATTTTGTCTGCAGATCGTTTTTGAACAGCATTTATCATGGGTTCCATTGGCGAGATGAAGCATGAGGATCAGAACATGGCCGCTTGGATTTGCGGCGTCAATAGCCTCAAAGTGCAGCCGTTTCAGTTGCCTCCAACCTTGGGTAAGGCTCTGTTTCGATTCTTCTTGTTTTTGGAAAATAATACATGATGGACAGAGTTCTGATTTTGCTGCTTTGGTGGTGGTTATGCAGGTGACCATGAGGTCAAGGTGGGGATCAAAGCTGTCGGAATCTGCGGAAGCGATGTGGATTATTACAAGGTAAACTCATGTCGAATTTTGAATCTTTTTGAATATTGAAAAGCTATGAGACCTAATAGAACAGATCGTTCGTGTAAATGTGCTGATCGGAATTGTGCATGCAGCACTTGCGATGTGGAGATTTCGAAGTGAAGGAGCCCATGGTGATCGGCCACGAATGTGCAGGCGTCATCGAGGAAGTTGGAAAGGCAGTGAAGAATGTGGCTGTCGGTGACCGTGTCGCTCTTGAGCCAGGCATCGCTTGCAACAAATGCAAGCTTTGCAAATCTGGATTCTACAACTTGTGCACTGAGATGGAATTTTTCGCCACTCCTCCCATCCACGGATCGCTCGCCAACCATGTAAGCGTCGCCCTCTCCGTCCGGATTCTTTCTCTGTGGAGAATCGGAGACTGATCCTTTTGGTTGCTGCAGATTGTTCATCCAGCGGACATGTGCTTCAAGCTGCCGGAGAATGTTACTCTCGAGGAGGGAGCCATGTGTGAGCCATTGAGTGTGGGCGTGCACGCATGTCAGCGCGCAACAGTTGGCCCCAACACCAAAGTGCTCATTCTCGGAGCAGGACCAATCGGGCTCGTCACCTTGTTGACCGCTAAAGCGTTCGGCAGCCCCAAGGTCATCATCGCCGACATCTCTGTTGAGCGTCTCAAGGTTGCTCAGGAACTCGGCGCCGACGCCACAATTGCGCTGTCAACCAACGATGCGGTACCCGCTCAATTCCTGCTCCATCCCATCATTTTGTAACATGGAATTCAAGAGATTGATGGTGTGTCTGGGTGGTTTTGTCTCAGGATGTGGACTCTGAGGTGCTTGCAATGCAAGAAGCGATGGGCACAGACATCGATGTCACCATCGACTGCGTGGGTTTGACGAAGAGCATGCGAACTGCATTGAAGGCTACTCGTTCTGGAGGACGTGTTTGCCTCGTGGGCATGGGCCATGTCGAGATGAACGTCCCCCTCTGCCCTGCTGCTCAGAGGTAAAGAATCACATGCAACCTGATTTTGAAACTTTAGTCATGATGAATGAGTTAAAGCTGAGTTACTTATGTTTGTGTGTGCAGGGAGGTGGACATTCTCGGAGTGTTCCGATACCGCAACACGTATCCATTGTGCATAGACTTACTGAGCAGTGGACGGATCGATGTGAAGCCGCTCATCACTCACCGTTTCGGCTTCAACCAGAAGGACGTGGTGGATGCGTTCGAGACGAGTGCCAAGGGGGGAAGTGCAATCAAGGTCATGTTCAATCTATGAAGAAGGCACTTGTGATACCACCACTCCAGCGTTTGTGTACATAATCTCTTGTTATGTGCTTTGGTGTTGATGCTCGGCTATCATCAACGAATGTGTTTGATTCTGTTTCATGATTTTTGCGTTCGACTTGAGCTCCTCGCTTTGAGGCTCTCAATGTTTAATAAAAACACCGGGTGTGGTTTCTTTGTGAATATGATTTGCTGGTGTAGTGGTTTTTGGCTATCTGAATACTTTTGGAGAAAGCTTTGATGCTCCCTTTTGCCAATTTCCTCGAGAATTTACATTCTAAAACATGCAACCAGCAGAATAAAATTTCTTGGAAGTATCACACTTCAGATGAAATCTACGAATTCATTACCGGCATCTTCGGCTAAAGCGATCGAAAATCTCACACATTTCAATCGTTTGCTGTGTCATCAAACTTAAGTTCGTGACCGGATAAGGTCTTCAATCTCCTGCTCGATGCAACTTCAAACTCAAGCACGTTTGTGGGACAGACTCAGTGAAGTCAGGCAGTCCGAGTCATCAAGGTCTATGGTAACTCGTCTTGGAGATGACGACTCGGAGGTTACATGCTAAAAGGTTTATTTCTCATGATTGTTACGCTGGTGATGCTGCAAGACTCCGCACTAAGAAGTGAATTTCCCGCAAATTGGGGACCCCAAAACTGGCATCCATGTTCGTAACCCGATATGGGTTAGCCAGTAACAAGAGCTAGCCGCTCCGTCTGAATCATGCTCGCCGAGACTACCTGAATTGGGAGTCTCAGCTGACCGATGCAGAGGTAAAGTGCCAGATACAAAGAACTAGATGATCATGTAACAAGAGCTAGCCGATATCATATGATCGCTTCTTCTTTGTATCTGGCACTTTACCTCTATACAACTTGAGCTATCAAGATGATCTTGTTATCTCCTCTCAAAAGAGCTTCGCGGGTTGAGCAGTAAAATATCAGAATGAATGGTATGTGTCATCCCGCTCGATTATTCAAGAAAAAGGATCTCAGTGATTGGTCTTGGCACGCAAGCTTGCCTGCATGTAGTCAGAAGCTGTTGTGGCAGATAGTCTGCTTTTTGTTGAAAATTGCCAGAACGTGGATTTACAGACAATTGGACGGAACAAGGCGACAAAGAAAGCCTAACAATCGTACACCTGATGGCGATGAAGGATTTGGAAGGGGAAACAGAACACTCACGTACAGTTGAATCATGGGAGAAAAAGGCAATATGGGTCCACATCCAAGGATGGCATCCTGTCACCTTCGCTTTCGCATTACATACAGTATCCATTCATTTCATGAAGAGGAGAACCGCTCGAAATTCTGACCAGAACTCATTGAAAGAGATCATATCTGTAACTAAAGAACTTGAGCATCTATGCATTGAGTATAACATTTAATCATGTTGTGATGTATTTACTAATGAAAGTGTAATCTACTTCCTGGTTTTAGAGATGTATGTATGCACCTGTGATACGAATCCAATGACTAGTAATTGTTATCAGTTGGAAAGACCATTAAGACTCACTTTAATGGCTATGAGAAAATCTGTTCATGCTGTGTATCTTCTGGTTGTTGTTGAACCAAAATTTCATACTTGGGAGGATTTATCCTCACTTCACTTTGAAGGTTTTTTTTAAGCTATTGATGTACTAATTAGTTGTATATATTTAGTGAGAAAAATCGTCGATTTTAAATAAACACAACTTCTAACACGCCCCTCTATTTTTAGCTAGAAACACAATCTTGGAAAAAAGTTTCATGGATGAAATTGAAGGCTAGTTATTTAGATCTCAACCGTATATAATTGTGATAGACTTTTATTGTATGTCTACCATGTGGATCAAGATTTGAGTCAAGAGGCTGCAGGGAATGCGAGATCATAACGTATTAGTATGAGAAATGTCTAGAGAATTTTGTTATTTTTGCTCTGAAATGAAGATACTACCAACAAACCCATTGCAATCAAAATTTCACCAGCTAGGAAGACGTTCACATTCATCTTATAAACACCCAAAAATTTAGCAAAAAAACTAGACCTCTTGCCCCCAAATCTATGCCTCACCTTTAATAACACTTTTAATTGGATGAAGGTTTCTACTTCTAAAATAAACTCAATTTGCCAATAAAGAACGATGAAATCGAGTGATGGATAAGGAAATATACCTCCTTATAAATCATCCATTGTAATATTTATTTTCATTGTAAGAACATCATTGCAAATCTAAATAATACCAAAAGTAGTTGGATCAAAAAGCTCTCAAGTGGGAAGTAATCGGAAATCATCATAACCTAACACTTAACACTTGTGCACAGAAAAATTCATGAAAAAAAAAAAGAAAAAAAAAAGAAAGAAATCGATTCAAAATAAGGAATTAGAATAGTAAAACATGCCACATGTTTCATGAAGCGAAACCGTCACAAGAATTCATGCCATAGATTTGTAAACCTTGAAATTGGTATAAGGCATTTGCCATAAGATATTATACTTTATTTGAAATTCAAGCCATCAAATTTTGTCAAAAACATTATAGAGTTTGAATGAAGAAAATATTAAAATATTTAATATTTAACTCTAAACCAACTCTGAACCAACTCGAGCATTTCAATGTTTGACCAACACAAATTTGGCTTTTGAGTAGCGGTTAGGTAGGATTTTAGAAGTTGAGATACAAAAAGAGTGCCTTAACTTTGTTAAATTCCTCTATACTAATTAAAGAATGTTAAAACTTTATATACACGTGCACATTAATTGCAACTTTCATATTAAGAGCATTTTTTTCATAATTTTCATATTTCATATTTCATAATTTCAAAAAAATTTACTCTTTTCGAGATTCGACCGTAGGATCCTGTACCTATGCCTATTCAGAGTTATTATTCCAAAATCTACATCCACTTTTTATGAATCTTTTAATTTTTCAAGGCATAGTGAAATCGAGTAGAAAATTGAAAAACATGTTATTTTTAGAAAATACTATCCAATATATTTATAATTTAGTCACTCTTATCTCGTTATCCAGAGTTGCATGTAACACTCTGACTCAACATCACAGGACTAGAAGTAAGTCTAAAGAGACCCAGTCAACTAGAAAAGATATAGAAGTGAACTCTTACCTAAGAGCTCCCAACTGTCAGTCTGACAAAGCTGGTTGTCTCGTTTATAAGGTTGTCTCTGAAGGCTTGTTGAAGCATAGTTCGATTCGAAGAAGCCTTGCGGTAGGTCTCCTTAATCTCTACTGTTTCTCCTGTTTGTTTCTTTGTAGTTTTTGATATCGGTGATCGTTGATAGGTGTGGATTCTGACCGCTTCTCCGCATCATTTGCTTTTGGTTCTTAGTTTTTTGTAAAGTCGAAAGTATTCGCAACCTGCGCGTGCAAATTTTCTAGCTGTCTCGCTTGTGATATCGTTGCCCTAGCGAGGTTCTCGTGCTATTTAGAGAGGCGCATGATTCTGTTTAGAAACCAGGTATAGCTGTCAGAAGGAATCTTAGCAGTGCTGCGGAGCGGGGATAGCAATCTTGGATAGAAAGTGCTTCCGTAGAACTGTAGAATTTCTGCGGCTGCAATTAATGATCCATGCCAATCCATAAAGTGAAGCTGGACGGGTCAATGGGATTGGTCGCTGAGACGTCCAAAATGCTCTGTTTTGCATTTCTCTGCTTCAATGCCGACAGAGCGACTTGGTTAACCCTTGATGTGTGTTTCGTAAAGTGAATCAGAGAAGTGAGGATGTTGCAGTGGAGCTCTCGTGTATAAAAGTTTACTTGCAATCCGGTCCCCTCGTAAGCTCCTTCTAGATTTCATCGTAAGCTCCTTCTAGATTTCATCGTAAGCTCCTTCTAGATTTCATCGTAAGCTCCTTCTAGATTTCATCGTAAGCTCCTTCTAGATTTCATCGTAAGCTCCTTCTAGATTTCATCGTAAGCTCCTTCTAGATTTCATCGTAAGCTCCTTCTAGATTTCATCGCACAGTTCCTAGAGATGTACAGTCAATTGTCTTAGCTACATAGTTCCTAGAGCTTTCATGCTATGCACGCTGTGAAACTTTTCGTTTTGATTCACCTTCGTCGTTACAAGCTCGTGCATTGGGGATCACGCGTGGTGTAGTTTTGTTTTGGTAACTCTGGCATGGCCAGAGCCCACTAGTTGAGTATCCTCATGTCGAAGCAGCCGCGGTAAGATGTCTATGTTGTTGAAAGTTAGCATCGTTTTCGTTTGTGATTTTTTTCTTGTGATTCCTGGATGCTGAATCGATCTTCTCTGATTGAATCCCTATGCTGCAAATGAAATTCAATCTATTTGGTCTGTTTCTCTTGACGCATTAATTTTTGGCCTGTTTCTTATCGCCCGTACTCATGTCAGATTGAGTAGTGCTCTACTGATTATTTCATTCTAACATATTCAGCTCTGTCTGTAACTTCTGTTTATGTTTAGTCAGTTGCTCTCTTGTATATAAGTCCAGTTGCAATCATGTCGCTTCTAAACTTCTTTTAGCTTTCACTCAACAGAGATGTACTATAGATGAACTAGTGATGTACTAGAGATGTACAGGAGAGATGTACAGGAGAGATGGAAAGATGTAGTTTGACTATTTATTTATATCCTAATTCAAAATTCACTCAACTGATTTGGTTTTATTGATTGTAATCGCAGGTTGTCATCATGGCAAGTTGGAAGGGGTTTTTGCTCTTGGTTTTGTGCTCCCTAATATTGGGGGCAAATGCTCGATTACATTTCAATGAAGAATTCATCGATCGGAGACGCGGTATGCACGAGGTTGTTAAAGTTAAACAGTACGATTCCAAGCAAGGATTTGAAGCAATGTTGCATTTTGTTTCCAGTTCTGGAAATGAAATATATGGGACCGATATCAATCCTTTGCATCTTGTTGTAAGGTACGTGGTTGTTAATGTTTTGAAAGTATAAAATGTGTTTCTTCAACATAATGATTTTGACATACTATTTTTCATGCTTCAAAACTATTTTTTCAAGGAGTTAGTATTTTCAACTAAATGAAATGTTTTAATTTTCAGGATCGAAAAAGGTTCAAGATTGAGAGTTTATATTTCAGACTTTTCAAACCCACGGTGGGAAGTTCCTCAATCCTTGATCTCTCGTCCTAGGATTGATTCGAAGTTGAAGCATGGTTCTCCTCATGATTTAGTTGTCTCTTACACAAAAAAACCATTTGGATTTGCTGTCTCACGAGTATCAAATGGAGAGGTTTTGTTCAACTCAACACCACCTAGTGTTAGTAGTAATGAGTATCTCTTCAATCCACTTGTATTTAAGGACCAGTATTTGGAAGTTTCTACACAATTGCCACATGGTGCGAACCTTTACGGATTTGGTGAGAGTACAAGGACCGATTTGCAGTTGAAGAACAACCGTACTTACACCTTGTGGGCAACAGACACCGGTACATCCCGTACAGATGTTGATTTGTACGGGGCTTATCCATTTTACCTTGATATTCGTGAAGGTGGACTTTCTCATGGTGTCTTGCTGCTTAATAGCAATGGTATGGAGATCACGTACAATCATACAACCTTGACATACAAGATTCTTGGAGGTGTATTGGATTTTTATTTTTTCCCAGGACCAACCCCGATGGATGTGGTTGATCAATATACACAACTTGTGGGAAGACCAATAGCACAACCTTATTGGTCGTTTGGTAAGTTACAGTTTTTTACTAGTTTTATATAATTCATATTCTAAGTTGTATTAATGATTTTTTATTTTAATTCTATAACAAGTTTTCGTGATGTTACTTTGTATGTTTTTTTTGTAGGCTTTCATCAATGTCGATGGGGTTACAAGAACATTTCTATTACGAAGAGCGTTGTTGAAAATTATAGAAAAGCCAAAATACCTCTTGACACTATGTGGAATGATATTGATTACATGGAGAAGTATAAGGATTTCACCAATGATCCTTTGAGATTCCCATTGGAGGAGTGGCGTTCTTTTGTTGATGAGTTGCATGCCAACGGACAACAATATGTCATCATTATTGATCCTGGTAAATTTTTACATTTTTCCATTTTATTTATTTTTTTTAAAAATTTATTTTTCATGTACTTTTGATGTTTTGAATCAACTCTTAAAATATTGATAATTTGTCTTGTTTACTTTGAAGTATTAGGGGTGTTTTTGGTTTCCTTCTTCTCTTATATAATTGTATATGTTTATTGTGGATACTCACTTCAAACTATGTTTTACTTGTAGGTATTAGCATAGCTTACAAAGACTATGGAACCTATTTACGAGGTTTACAAGCTGACATCTACTTGAAGAATCAAAATGGAGATAATTATCTTGGTCAAGTATGGCCTGGACCGGTGTACTTCCCTGATTTCCTTCATCCAAAGGCAACTGAATGGTGGACAAATGAGATGCAACTGTTCTATGATCAACTACCATTTGATGGTATGTGGATCGATATGAATGAGTTGGCTAATTTTTGTACTGGAACTGCATGTACGTGGAATGGAACAGTGGACGAAGAAAATACCAATTGTTACTTACAATGTCCTGATGTATCTAATCATACCAAGTTTGATATTCCTGGATATACAATCAATCATAATGGTGATTATCAAGGTCTTGGTTATAGAACAGCAGCTATGACCGTGAAACATTATGATGAGAACATTGAATATAATGTTCACAATTTATATGGTATATCGGAGGCAAAGGCTACAAACGAAGCAATGACAACTATACGCAACAAACGAGCTTTTGTTCTTAGCCGCTCGACATTTGTTGGTTCGGGATCCTATACAGCTCATTGGACGGGAGATAATGGTGCAAGTTTTGATGATCTTGCACAATCTATTGTAACTGTGATGAATTCTGGCATTGTTGGCATACCAATGGTTGGAGCTGATATATGTGGTTTTAATGGCGATACCACTGAAGACCTGTGCAACCGATGGATTCAGACTGGAGCATTCTATCCGTTTTCACGAGCTCACAACAATATTGCCAACAAACCGCAGGAGTTGTATCTTTGGAAATCAGTGACTACCTCTGCTCAAAAAACTCTTGGTTTGAGGTATCGATTGCTTCCTTTCTTTTACACTTTGAATTATGAAGCACATACCAAGGGATATCCAATTGTGAGACCTCTATTTTTTGCATTTCCAAATGATGCCAAAACTTTGGAGGTTAGTTACCAATTTCTCATTGGTAATAGCATTTTGGTGTCACCGGTGGTTACTGCAAATACCACTTCTGTTGAGGCATATTTTCCAAGAGGTACTTGGTATAATATGTTTGATTGGTCCAAGGTAGTGAGCAAAGGTGAAAATTTTACATTAGATGCACCATGGGATGCAATCAATGTACATGTTCATGAAGGATCCATTATTCCATTGCAAGATAGTGCTTTAACATCCATGGAAGTACGAAAAACACCTTTTACCTTGGTAGTTGCATTTCCAAGTGACTCGTTATTGAGTACTGCAAATGGTTATGTTTATTTAGACAGTGGGGACGATATTACCATGAAATTAGAACAAAACAAGTCAACTCTTATTACTTTTGAGGGGATCCTGACTGACAAGTCTGGAACTTTGAAATCAAAAGTGAAACATGGAGAATATGCACTACAAGGTGGATGGATAATAGATCATATTGTCTTATTAGGTGTTAAGGAATTACCTACTATTTTCCTCAACAAGACAGTGATAGATACCAAAGTGGAAACAATAGGAGATTCAGGTATACACATTTCTCATTTGGAACACCCTCTGGGAGAGCCACTAGACCTTGTGTGGGATATGAAGTGAAGGTGTTCAACGTTGAGTTTTTGATGGTTTTTGTGCCATTTACTTTTTGTAACCCGGAGAGTTTGAAATTGTGATAATAAAATAGATGGTTGGATTTTCATTCCAACATTTCTTTTCTCAATACTGCATGTTTTAAACTTTCTATTGCAATTTCTTTTCTCAATCATTTGTTATCATTTTTTCATAATGTGAATTCATAGTTGTTCGATCTGAACTCCTAGCACTCCTTTTTAATGGAAACTGTCCAATTTATTGAATTTTTCTATAATGTGAATTCATAGTTGTTCAATCTGAAAACCTAGTACTCCTTCCCAGTGGAAACTGTCCAATTTATCGAATTTGGTATTAGAGATGAATTGTTAGTGAAGTATCTTCAGCCAGTATCACATTCACAGCATTCACATTCTACGTATCTATGTAGATTTTACAACATAAAGCTTGATGCAACTTAGAAAGTTCAGTGTAATTTCAATGAACGAGCGTGCCATTGTTCAGTACGGAGCGTGCCATTGTTAAGCACTGAGCGTGCCATTGTTCAGTACGGAGCGTGCCATTGTTCAGTACGGAGCGTGCCATTGTTCAGTACGGGCCGATTGAAAGTGCGGAACAAATTTAAGTGCACTGAAGCTTGTGACAGAAGAAACATAGAGCCAATTTCAGCACATACCTCGTCAGGCTGGGACACATGTAGTATCGGCGACCTCACCTCGACAAATGTACCCGCTTGCTACATTCTGCACGAAATAATACATGGAAGGCCGCCGATACTACATCTTAGCCGTCCAATGCGATGTACCTGTTGAAATCTTACATCGAGTGTCGACGTACAGCTCTAGAATGATGCTTTGATTGTCGGTTTGCAGGATTGCTGCCAACGCTGGCCCCGCCGATTCGTTCCTTAACGGAAAGCGCCCCGGAAACAGTCGTGCCGACACCAAGCGACTTCGTTTCGGCTTCAGAGTGAAATTCGCGAGGTGAATATGCGATACCGAGAGTTTCGTGTTGTCTGAGTAGTACGTCGAGACCATTACGTCACGCGGCGTTGTGAAGCATTCTGGTAAGGTATTCTTATTTCTGAAATCACTCATACAATAATTTTCCCATTTAACAAAGTTTGTGAAAGTAGTAAGAAATTCAAATATTTAGAAAGTGAGACTAAAGTCAAGGAACTGATTATTCCGGCAGGGGAAATTAAGCACCCCAAAAATCTGGCCAACAGAAATGCACTTTCGATGTCATTAGTCACAATGCGTCGTCCCGCTTGTCTGAAATTTCTTCTCGTCCATTGCACCATTTGAAGCAACGTTTTTCTTGTGAAATCTTCATACCGTACAAATGAAGCAGTCGTCGTGAGCGGGAAGTCTGAGCGCAGAGCCGAAGAGTAGCTCGGTTGATCGGATCCGTTGCATTGAGGATTTAGTATTCACACCATTACTAGAGCAGCTAGGATGAATCCTAACGCAAATCCTGATGCAAATCCTACTCCAATTTATCCAGGTTCATTAACTGCTAACAAACTGAAAAAACTGCAACAACGCTACTTCTGTTCCGTTTGCTTCGCCGCGATCGTGATCGGGATTGTGATCGGTGCTTCATATTACTCAGTAGACCATTGCCAC
Organism: Bryum argenteum; assembly: GCA_037043015.1. NCBI lineage: Eukaryota > Viridiplantae > Streptophyta > Bryopsida > Bryales > Bryaceae > Bryum > Bryum argenteum. Next base: position 1,959,011 of record CM073326.1, on the reverse strand, counting down.
AGGGAACCAGCCGTGGAACTAGAAGGAGCCACCGTTCGCGACATAGCCGTGTCTCCCTTCGTTAATGCCACCAATGTAACCTCCTGGGAGGTGGCCACTGACATCTACATCACTCTGTCATTCAGAAAGCAAGAAAGCAAGCAAACGGTCAAAATTGTAGAGATTGTACTTAACAGAAGAATCAGGTCATCACAATTTCTCAATGAAACATCGATTGACAGGAAGATCCGCAGCCTTGAAGATCAGCTTATTGAAGCCTTGAAGAACATCCATGTTCATCGTCAAATATCAGCAACCTCGATAGAAGACCGCAGCGAAGTCACACATGGTGCGGAAAGCACTGTACTGGTAATGCATAAGAGTATCGTCCGCATTTTCAACGAAAGATTGTCTCCAATCTCGTCTGCATTCCATATGATGTATTTGCTTCTACGGTACGGCCGACTGCTTGCAATAAGAATATGAATGATCGGATGTTTGAGAAACTTCTAAATTTACAGAGTATGCAGCAAATTCAACTTTTCTAAATTGCCAGTTAATCAACTCCAAAACCTGGCCAATGAAACCCGAAAATCATTTCGATTCAAATTCCTGAGCTGGCTAAATTGACCGATCATACGGATGTAGGTCATAGGTCATTGTCATGGTCATAGGTCGTTGTTCATGGTTGTAGGAAAATCAGTGCATGGTTGTAGATCGAGTGTACGGCTTTAGGGTAGTGTTCACGGCCATAGGGCCACAGACCGCGGCTACAGGTGGTTACACTTACTGTGGTCAAAATCTGGTGTTTTTAGACACAAACATAGCTCATGATTGGTCCTAAATATATGAAGTTTAATCATACGCGAGCATTAGCTTATATCTGCTTTGGGGTGCTCTTGTGAACAGCGCCAAGTGAACCACGCTGGGATCCAGTTGGTATGCCTCGAGTAGGCCATACTGGTGGTGGTATTTTGTACGTAATTTTTCTTCCCCTTAAAACGTTGAACTTAGGGGCTGCACTCTGATTTTCTGTAGATGACTTTGTTGAGAATGGAGAAGCCTCACGGCCCCGTTCAACTTAGGTTGATATTATAATCAACTTGCTGTCTGAGATTGATGGCTAAGTGGCTTGGGAGTGACATAAGCAAGAACGATTTAGCACAGTTGACATTTTTGTGGGGATGGAATGTTGATTTGCTCTGCACAATATTCCATCATATGCTTGGTTTGATCCATATGGACCACCTAGAGTCTCAAGCTTTGAGCCTGGGCACTTTACCACCGTGAATCACCTTCAGATCCTCATCTGGGCTCTCGTTTTTATTCGTTGAGTATTTGAGTGAGTACCCAAGTTCATGTTATGTACTTCAACCGTTTCAACGTGTGCAATGAAGAGTCTGTATTTTATTCCTAACCGTGACATATTCTACGCTGTAACATGGATGTTTTTTGTTTAGCCCGAAAAAGAGCACTCGCTATTATGTCGGCATAGCTTAAACTTGTGCTGTGTATCCGAATCTTAAAACCTTTCAATTTACTTATCCGGATGTTGGGTGTTTTGTTGATGCTGACTAGGTCGGGGTGGTCACTATAACCTAGAGCACTTTTCCAACGACTTCTGATAGGTAAATTTTGTCTATAGTATATTGCAGAGTCTCGAAAAGAGGTTGCGCAGCGAGTGCTCGAGTGTTGGCCACCGAGAAAAATATGGCTCGGTCCAGTGTACATCACACAGCTACGTCTATTACCACATTGGTAAGTTGTTGTATGTGTATCAAGTGTATGTCACGTTTAAGCTGGGCTCAAATCAAAGTATGCATTCTAACAATATTTGTTCACATTAGATTTCGATATGCAATTCTTTTGGTATCGGTAATACCTTGAAGCTTTTCTTCGATATGTTCCATGTTACAAAACCCATCCATGGAGCACTCTACGAAGCCCACAATTGGTTCTCTGTTACATGGGTTTCACTGAATACTGCAAGCCCTTTGTGACGAACTGATTATTTACATTTCTTTGCAAGTGAATTTGCTTGAATCTGAGGGTATGGTGGACAGAGTGCTTCAGAATTTGCGTGCTTGCCAAGAGATGAATCTTTCAGTCAGAGAGAAACTGCTGGATGTGACAGCATATGCCACTACTATAAACGGCGCTTCATATTGCTTCAACTGATTCGGATTTGAGCATATCATTTACCATGCCTCGATGTGATGTGGAGAGATTGCAGTTTCTAGCGATCTCGGCATGGAATCTGGACGAAATCTGGACAAGTACTTCTGTAAGCGAATAGAAGCAGTGGAGAGGCAAGAAGCCGCAAGTGTAGAGAATCTGATGAACGTCGAACAAACAATGTCCTGGACTTCTCAACAAACAGCTGAAATATGTGGCAAGGTATAAATGTTTAATAATCTTCATTAAATCTTTGTGTGCTTTGGCATGAAGTTCGCTTTCAAGGGCAAGGGCATGATATAGGTACCACTAAGAGGCGTCTTATTATGTGTGACCTATGTCTATGTGTAATTCATTATATATGTGACAGAAATCTCTATTTTAAGCCCATGTATACAACTATAGCCATGTCACCTATAGTACCATCAAGTTAGAATAACTTTCTAATATTACTTTTTCATCAAAAAAGTAGTTTTAAAAAAATCACACTATTTTTAGAGGGGTACTCATATCATGCCCTTACCCTCAAGGAATAAAGACTTTCGTACTTAGAAGGATTGGAGAGAGCAAGCTTCTACTTTAAAGTCAAAGCTTAGACATGGCGGAGGAAGCTCTTGTATCTTATCTGTGCAATATGTTTATCTTCATCTGTAAAAAAGTAAAAACAGACATAAATTTAAATATAAAAAAATCAAAGCTTCTAGCATTTTTGAATAATCCTGTTAAGCAATGCATCTCTCAGCCTCTAAGTGATTCACATGCAGTATTCAGTGATTGGACAGTTCTTCTGTCTGAATTTGGTGCTTTGCTCGAGCTATTACTGAAGGTAAATTTTAGACACGACAAGTTTATTATAAGTTGGCACCACTAGGTTGACTTCTGACATGGAAAAATGACCACAGGAATAGGTGAAATGTGTGATGAGCTTGATTAATGAAGATGCACAACGACAAATTTTCACATCTGCTCATTACTGTATTATTTTTCCTTTAATGTTTTGAAAGAAACCAACTGTTTTATACGGTGTTCAAAATGCTTTAAATTTTATTACAAACCCACCAAGAATATTGATTTGATTTAGTTACACACTAGGTGTTGATTTTATTCTTAATATTTACATTCTAATGTACAGATAGGTTTTGGAGTTTCATTATATTGTGCTTTATACATTTACACATGAAATCTAATATTAATAATAGATCATCACAAGTGCATTTTGTGCTGACTTGATATTTACGCATCTGTTTTACGAGAGATCCAAATTCCATAACATTTTACATTATAATTTTTACAATACTAATATAATCAAAACACATTCTATCTATGTCAGTTTTAATTTTTGAGATTTATGATTGATATGTTGTAGCTAAATTTAAATGATATTTAATACCATAAAATTATTTATTATATGAAATCATTATTTGATTTTCCGAGAAAGCTAACTTTTTTAAGCGAAACTTGGCTATACAGATTTTACCACATACACCTTGCATATAGTAAAAATCTTAAGCAAAAATGTTACTTTTAACATCTTTATCTAAGCTCCCAAGGTCGCAAAAAGCCATTTTGGGTTTTCATGGAAAGTTAGGGGTTAAAAAAAAAAATTGAGTTCCAAAATATATAATTAGTATTATCAATTTATATTTATTGATAATATTTATTCACATGCACTTACACTACCTTATATGAAAGTTATATATTAATTTTTCAAGAAGCATAGTTTCTTTATCTACATAATAATGCTCCACATCATCTATCTATATACACTTTTAATAGATCTTTAAATTTATCAAGCCCTAATGAAATCCAATCAAAAATTTAAAAACAATGTTACTTTTGGAAAATATTATCCGTTATTCTTATAATTTATTCTTATTATTCTTCTTATCTCATTATCCATTTAGATTACAAACACTGACACTTGTGGATGATCTTTTACTTATCATCTTGAACAATATAACAAACACTCAGTTGTACTAGATTTTTAAAATTGAACCAAGACTGAACTGAACAGTTGACGGACACCAAGATGACGATCAAAATTATGTTTTGTGTGGTGATGTCTCTAAACTGCAAAATCAAATTTTTTCCGAAAGAGATAACAATAGGTCAAGAAAAAAAATTGCAATAGAAAGTTTAAAATGTACAGTGCAGTAGACTCAGAAAAGAAATGTTGGAATAAAAATCCAACCATGTATTTTATTATCACAATTTCAAACTCTCCGGGTTGCAAAAAGTTGATGGCACAAAAACCATTAAAAAATCAACGTTGAATACCTTCAACTCATATCCCACACAAGGTCTAGTGGCTCTCCCAGAGGGTGTCCAAAATGAGAAATGTGTATACTTGAATCTCCTATTGTTTTCACTTTGGAATCTATCATTGTTTTGTTGAGGAAAATAGTAGGATAGTGAAAGGATAATGTTGAGAGAAGAAGTGCTATAAGTAACTAAATTTTAAAAAGAATAAAACCAAGTGAGTCATATTGTTGAAGATTATATGAAAAAACTAATCATTATCTAAAATTCTTACTTTTGTGAACAAAATAGACAATTAATGAGATGAATAAAACAAAAAAATTGAAAGGTAAAAAATTTAAAATAATAAAAACCACACAAATTATATTCAATGAAAAGTAAAAGGAATTAATGATAAATCATACATGTTTAACAGTAATCTTAATCTAAACAAATAAAGCGACATTCAATTTAAATATACAAGTTATATAAATCACATAAATCACTTTAAAATTGGGTCAAAATGATTGTCATGTCTGACTCTTTCTTCTTTTTTTTAACTTCAGAGGTAATCGACTACTTTACAAAATCATCACATGAATAATGCCATACATCCTAATAGAGAACCAATAAAAATAAAAATACAAGATTTCCCATTTACTGACGGGGGGCAGGGACAGGGAGGCCTAACCTGGGACGAGGAAAGCTTCCTTTTCCTGTCTTTTGCTTTAAAGTTTTAACTTTAAAGGTGATCCGGGTTATAATACCAGCCCTAAAACCCTAATTCCGGTCTCTTCAGGCGCGAGCTCGCCCGACACAGCTCCGTCCGCCACAGAGCCTCAGGGTTTTGGAGAGGCTCTGAGTTGTCGCAGTACTGTGCTTTAGAAAGCAGATTGTTAGACAATTGCTTCTTGTCCGAAACTCTAAAAGTCGGCCGCAATGAGATTGGAAAAGTGCTGGTTCTGTTCTTCAACGATATACCCTGGGCATGGTATCCAATTCGTCAGAAATGACGCTAAGGTCGGACTCTCGCGACAGTTGCTTTCCTGCTTCTCTTGCTATGAAAAAATTTATGAGTCTTGACGCCCTGGAGGGTTCAGGGTTTAGGGTTTAGGTTGCTGGTACTGATGGATCATTTGTTATATGTTCGCAGATTTTTAGGTTTTGCCGGTCGAAATGTCACAAGAATTTCAAAATGAAAAGGAATCCTCGTAAGGTGAAATGGACCAAGGCGTACAGGAAGCTGCACGGCAAGGAACTCACGCAGGATGCTACCTTCGAGTTTGAGAGGAGACGGAACAGGCCTGAGAGGTATAACAGAGAAGTGGTAGAGCAGACACTCAAGGCTATGAAGAAGATCGATGAAGTGAGGGTACAACGCGAGTCGAAGTTCTGGGAGAGCAGGTATGTTTCTCCTTCTTAACGCTCGGTTTTTGAAACTTACAAAACCTTCTTCGATGCATTTCGTAGCCTTTTAGGGTTTAGTTCCGCCTCATGGTTCGACGGCCGTCGCCTATGTGCGAAACAGAGATCATTGTGTGTTTCAGTTCCTACTACTGATGCTTCTGATTTTTGGCTGTACGTCCGAACTTGAAATTATCATCTTCAGCTGACATAGAGTAATATAGAATTGAATATGCTCATAAACTCGTTTTCTGTTAGAGATGTCCAGCAAGTAGTGAAGTTGTGCTCTTTTGGTGTCCCTGCCTTTGTTGCAACATCACCTTTATCGTAGGCCTATTTTGAAGTTGGCTCACATCGAACGTGTGGTTAACAGGATGAAGGGCAACAAGGCCAGGAGTAGGACTGAAGCAACCAAGGAGCTGGAGCAGGGTATCCACTTGGTCAAGGCACCCGGTGCAATGGAATCTGAACCTGGACTTACGCTGCCCAAGCTCGCTGAGAAGATCAAGGTCAAGGTTTCCACGTCTAGTAAAGCTGAGATGCAAGAATAGTTAGAAGCCAATTATACTTGGTATATGAATTTGAGACAATTTTCAGCAGGCGAGGACTTTAAAATGATTCCTTACTTTCTGTTGACCGGGACCAGCGAACTTATCACCTCAGGTTGCGGCAGTTGAGCTTGGTGTGAACCTTGAAATTCTTAGTAGCTTGATGTAGACCTTCAGTAGGTCTTGACTCTGTAGTCTAAGGTTTAGAACCATATTAACAACGTGTGTTTCCTCTACCCTGTCTTCCTGATCACGATCAATTCCGAACTTTGTTGTGCCGCAAGTGAGTCCTGAACTTCATGGGCAATATCTTAAACTTATGCGTCGTGACCAACTTGTAGCTGCTTTTCAGATCTTGTATTAATCTGGCAATTATTCTATCAGAAACGTGTAGCTCTTCTCTGTTCCGGAGTTACTTCGTCATATTGCTCTGGAGGTTGCTCGCGTCGGCGACGCTCTGTACGAGTTAGAGTTGAAAATATCTCCCTCATCACGTTAAATGTCACAAATTTCCTGAAAACTTGGTTCACAAATTTCAGCGCATTCTAGGAACCTACAGCTCGATCGGAATCTAAGCAATTTCTTGACGGAATTTATCGTCCGTGGGACCTGTGCACCTTCACTGTCTGAAACGGAAGATTATGGACGAGCGATAGAGCAATAATGGGCTGAATGTGTAGTGAACTTAACAGCGTACGTAAGTTTTGTGTACGAGCTTTGGACTCCTACAATCTGTTATATTTTCTTGAAACTATGTGATTCTAAAATGATGTCCTAAAATGGTACCCTACAATGATTACTGTGTGTACATGAACAATTGAATTGCGAATCTATTACCGTATCACTTGTTGGATAATTTGACATTTTAGTTTCAGTGGAAATTTCCGGACTTTTTGGCGGTTTCAATTTAAATTTAATACCGTCAAACTAGCCTATGACGTAGGGTATGTACCTTCTAGTAAAAGTAACCTACATGAGTGTAACTATGTACTGCTCCATGTTTGAGCACTCTACCTTATTTGCATGATTTTTTTGAAAGGATTCAATGAATGATTACTTTAGAGCATGTGAAGAATTTTCCTCTTTAGCAAAATCGCACTTATAATATCAAATTGCTGCATATCCCCTAAATGAGAGAGGAGCCCAAAATGGGTCGATGTGTTCAAAAAAGACATGCTCTTTATATAAATCTGAAACTTTTGACTCAATGTATCTCAAGATTCATACTGTGAAATTTGATGAAAATTGGTGGATAATCCACTGTTGAATTTCCTAGAATCAATAGATACTATTTAGATATAGTACACTTCATGAATTTCAGATACTGCACGTGCCCTTCACATTCGGCTCACTTTTGCCAAATAATTGTTTTTCCTTCTAAGTACGAATTTGGCAACGTAGTTTCCAATTTTTTGGGATTTTGGCATCACTCTTAGGTTTTATACAATGTCTTTGTTGGACTGTCAGCATCATCCTTGTTTTTTGAACTATGGCTTATTGTTTTAAATCAATGCATGATGATATGTTATAGTCCACACTATACTTCCAAAGTATTTATTCAACCATTTAACCCCTAAAGGTTCTTGATGCAAAATTGTAAAAATGGACATTCCCTTACTTCAGGCCTTAAAACTCTCAATCTAAGAATTATTTGGAAGATTTAACCGTAGGATCTTGAAGTTATTTCAACCTTCCACTCACTTGCCAAAATTGAACCGTTGATTCTTCTTCATTTATGAGATCATAATTGTCAAAGTTGGCTGAATTTTGGACTCCAAAAAGCAGTTTTCGCTTTGCTGGACCTTTAGGGGTTAATAGAGGTAGGGCTCTTAGGTACTACTTTCTAAACTCCAATTGCACTACTGAGGGCCCCCAATTATTAGAGTTGTTGCCCCAACATTATCAATAGCTTGGGTCCCTAGCTGCACCTCCTAGGGCTAGTCATTTACTTTCATATAAATTTAGTCACACTTTTAAGTTTTAATTATTTTAAAAAAACTTTTGCATGTTAAAATTTTCAAATAATCCTAACCCCAAGTTACTCCCGTAAGTTAGTGCCTCTGCAATGTTAATAAACTACAAGTAACTACTCTCAAGGTTACTTCAAGTCCACAAGCTCCAAGTGATTAGGTAAAGTGAGGTTGCCTAACTTCCTTGATGCATTCTTCATCCATGTAATAATTAGCACATTCCTTAAGGTACACTATATTCTTTGAGGTCAAATTTTCCTTCCATAAATATTAATTCAATTAAAATATGAATCAATATTCAGCGAAGTGGTTTTATAATTCTTCAGTATTCCAACAAACCTTGGTGAAAAATTTCCAAAAACTTTAGGAGATTTGAAAATTGATTAAGAATGCCGAATCTGGAGGGGGCGCATACGGCATGGCCGTCTGTATGTCATTGTTAAGCTTCTCCTTTAGGGTATCTTGGAGCATGAACACAATAGTCAGATTGATACAAAAAAATTACAGGCTCTGAGACAGAAATGGCAGAAAAGATTCTCTAGTATACACCAATCACTCGTCTATCTCTGTACAAAATTTGCCGCAGTACTGTAGTGATCCTAAACCCTAAACTCTTGGTCGTCAACACGGAAGGCAACGCAGCAGCACTGGAATGACTACATTAGGATCACTCAAATGCGGCAAATGGCCTTCAGTGTTGAGCACTTCCATCGTCGTCCACCCCCCGAGATTTTGCAACAAATAGTTGGCTACTTCAAAAGGAACCGCCATATCTTTCCTGGTTTGCAGAATATGGACAGGAACCGTCACCAGCGGCAGCGTGAGACGAAGATCGCTCGAAAATATTGTTCTGGAAACATTCAAGGCGATGTCCGGGCGCATGGAGTAGATCGTGGCACTGAACTCTTGCACTGCGCGGCTGTCCAGATCCGCGCCCACACACAGCGGACCAAACCCTGTCACCCAACTTTTAAAATTCGACTTCATGTCGCCGTGGAGCTGGTCGAGGTCGTGCTGCTCGAATCCACCGTAGTAGCTCGGATCGTTCAAGTAGCGCGGCGAGGATCCCAACAGCACCAGCTTCCGGAAGGCCTCCGGCCGCTCGATGGACGCCAAGACCCCGATCATGCCAGACATCGAAGCGCCCACGAACACGCAGCTCTCGATCTCGAGCTCGTCTAGAATGGCCAGCAGATCGTCCGCGTACGCGTGCAGCGAGGAGTATCGCTTGAAGCAGAAATCCTGCGGGTTCGTGCTGCCCGCGCCCATCATGTCGAACAAAATAACCTTGTAATCATTCAAAAGGTATGGCAGAATGTACTTCCATACGCTTTGATCCGACCCGAATCCGTGACTAAGTACTACGTACTGGTGTCCCGCCCCTACTATCCGTACATTGTGTGCCGCCAACAACGGCGAGGTCGCTGCAATCATCTCGGAAACCTCAAAACCCTGTAAAAACCAAACTCCCGGTTACCCAAATCGTTGCCCAACTTCCGGCTGCCCAAACCTTGTCTCTACATCACCAATGAACCGAAAATTGGAAGAGTAGCAAACGGACGAATCGGGCACTAACTAATCAGCTGATTGTCAAAAATCAGTAAGATTTAAGCAACTATATCAGCGAACCTACTCAATCTGATAAAAGTACACAAGATAGTAAGTTCAGAGAGTAGGAATCTAATCGAACTGTGAGTGTGGGAAGAGAGGGAGTTGTGGTGGTGTGGCGGAGGAGTGAGTGAGACAATATAGTGATGGAGGGGACAAGTGGGGTGATGGATACCGCCACCACCTCCAGGCTCCAGCGACCGATTGTTGTGTGAGGGAAGCGGCCAAGGGGGAGGGAGGGGCAGCGAGGCCAAGTGGCTTCCGCAGTTGAAGGGGTGTGGCCTCCAAGTGGGGCTTTACGGTTTCTGCTTCGCTGCCTTACGTTGCGGGAGGGACACGAAGGCGAGTTGGTTTTTTATACCGAATTTTTCTGTTTTATCTGCCTCAACAGCATCCACCTCTCAGAGATCTGAGACTAGAAAGGGGCTTTCTATCAAATCTGATATCCCGGGTGAGATGAACTCTTCATTCACTCTGTTGATCAGCTGATTCAGCTCTGTTGCGTGCATCTATTGTTGACCAGGGCGCGTGATCAGGCCCTCTCGCAGCGCCGCAAATCCTCATACCCACTAGCATTGTGGCCGAAGATTGAGTTGGTGCCTCATCCCCGCCCAGTCAGGGTCTCATCCAGGTAAAATCAAAGAGTGAAAACGCAGTGTTCATTTGGGGAAAGTAAACTAATACTTGTCAATAAACTTACCCACCTGAGACTTCGAATTACTAATATCAAGAATCTAAAAACTATATCCTTAACCCCTAAAGTTGCCTGAGACTTCGAATTACTAATATCAAGAATCTAAAAACTATATCCTTAACCCCTAAAGTTGACTCGGATAAATTCTGATTGTTTTGGCTTTGGTCAGCCTCTCGTTCTCTAAATCTAGCTAGCATGAATTTGAAATTTTTGAAGGTTGTAGGGCTTTCCAAAAAGTCATTTCATGCTTCAAAATTCCTCATGCTCTCGGAGCTATTTACGGTCAAAGTTTGAAAACACTATATGAAATTTGCCCAAACTACCCAAACTGTCCAAACTTTGTTATATGCTCATTTATTCTTAAAATCTGCTCAAAATTAGTTGAATCCCATAAACTTCAAAATTCACCAAAAATTGAGATTTTACTTTTTTTTCAATTAACTTTTTTTTTTTGGTACACGTGAAGAAAGTTCCAAGGCATAATTCTACCGTTCTCATTTTCAATAAAATATTTTTCATTTGCCAACTTTATTGTCAAAGTCGGGCCTTTGTACTTGAATTTTAGCATACCTCCATGTGGAAACTCAAGCATTTCTTTAGGTCTTATAAGTTGCATATGGGTAAAACTTGCATAGGAATTTTTCTAACTCACCTAGGAACAAGAATGTGAAGAGCCTTACATCAAATTTTCTACCAAAAATGGTTTATCTGGCCCTGAATAAACTAGTTACCCTTTCAACAAGGGAAAAAAAAAATCCTTTCTCCAACTTTGAAAATTACGATCTCACAATTGGTATGGAATTTGAATGTGAGATTTTGATATGCATATACAAATACAAGTCAAGTACTAGATCCTACGGTTACATACTTGAAAAATTTGTCAAGATTTGAAAATTTTCATCTTGCATCAAAAGAGGGTAGTTTTTGCCAGCTTTAAGACTTACGAGCAAATTTGAGGCCGTCAACTTTAGAGCATGCGTAGCCCGCACTGAAGACCGAAGAGTGGAGCCTTGTTTGGCGTGTGAGAAACCCCAGCCCACACACTATCCTTGTAACCCGACCAAGAGGGTTGAGGTATCCTAAGTCTTAGCACACCATGACTCAAAGTTATCTCGTGCCTTCACTCACATTTTAGTGTTTCCATTAATCAATAAAGCGAGTGACACATGGCAGAAATTGTATCGGCAGAAAATAATGTCTATTACAATGACTTGTCAGAAAGTGTGATTGATTAGTAGCCTTTTTGTCTGCCCTGCCTTCCGAAGCGGATGGGGTATGAGCATCCGCCCGAGCGGCGCCGACGAGCTTGCAACGCAACCCAGCGGCACGCAAGGCTATGCATGCTCTTAGAGCATGCCCAACCCTAAGCGACACGCCGGGCCGCTCAGTTGCGGGAAAACCCTGCAGGCGCCGCTCCACCGGGCCTAGCAGCCTGTTCCACAGGCCATAGGAACAGGACTTTCACCAATCACGTTTGAGGACAAGTCGATTAAACTAGATTTTTTTTTTTTTTTTTTTTTTTTTGCCAATGAAATCTCTACCATGTGTCACTCATTCATTGGTTAACAGGGACGCTAAAATGTGAATGAATGCACTGGATAACTTGGAGTTATGGTGCTCTAAAATTTAGGAGACCTCAACCCTCTTGACCGGGTTACAAGGATGGTGTGTGGGTTGGGCTCCTCACACACTAAATATGGCTCCGCTCTCCCGCCCGCAATGCGGGCTGGGCATGCTCTTAGGGGTTTAATTTTTTTTGCTAGGCCACCTGATGAGGCCCTGGCCCCACCGAACCACATTCTCCATTTCGGAATCTCCATAGTTTCTTGAGCACGCAGCTTAAATACTGATGTTTGTTTGTTGTGATAGCGACATGTAAATCAATACTAGCTCTCAACTTGAATCTATCTGCACATTGATTACCCAAAGTACAACGTAGTGGGGATCTGAACGTAGTGGGGATTTGGATAGGACTTCAATGATGGTCCAATATTGTCTTTACAAGGTCGAATAAAAGTGTCCAATGCGCGTGCACCATGCAGTTCAAAGCGTCACGGCATTTCCGAAGTGTTGCCTGCGACGACTCGAGTGTTGCCCTAGCCCTTGTTGCAAGTTCTTCGGGAGCTGCCAACATAACCTTCCAAATCCCTTTCTGAAGCTGCCACACAACCAACGTGGGTTCAAAAGGCAGCGTCAACACTGTTGCATTGTGTCTGCACTGCTGTCGTAAGACTGGAGAAGAGAATCAGTTTGAATCAGAAAACGATGAAAAGAGCCTGGCGCTTCTGTTTGTGCTACTATACTTCTCGGCCATCGGAGTCCTTGGACTACAGCAGTCTCCATGCAGTTTGAACCGTGCATGCAATTTTAGTTCAAATGCACAAGTAGTATAGTAGTAAAGTGGCTTGAGTGTACCACATGAATACACCCCAATTAAATGCAGATGTGGCATTTCACTCCCATCTTTAGTGTCAATCGTCACATGTGACGTACTTGTTGGTATAGGCATGTGACATACTTGTTGCTATAGTGCCTGGTGTTCTCAAGTCACTTTTCTTCTTGTAATTACTCCAAAAATATTGGAGTGGGACGTTCGCGAAGCTACACTACATAGCTATCCGACAAAGTTGTTACTCGCATTAGTCTTTTCAGACTTGGGTCCATATCCCATTGAAATGGAAATCAACTCTTTCATGGATGAAGGCTAGGTCGTTTTGTTCATCTAGGAACACCCTCACATGCTACTTGTTATATAATTTTTTCGACAAAGAATAATCATAACAGACTTTGAACATTACAGAAGTCAAAAGTTTGGAAACAATCTTTTTTGGATTTTCTCATCGAAGAGAGTATATCAAGAAGCTTTTCAACTAAAACAAATGGTTTTCACTACGTTACATGAGGAGTAGATAGCTATATAACCACAAATTTTGGGGCTCAGTGGAAAGTTATATAACGACAGCGCTGTTGTAACAATTTGAACATTCAATATACTATCACTTGTTTATAAGAAACAAACAAAGTATCTTAGCTGAAACCTCTCGTGGCACTTGGCGACCTTGCAGCGACACAGACTTCCTTGGATCTTTTGGAACTCCCAAGCTTTCTTGGATCTTTTGGAGCTCTCAACCGTGTGTTGCAATTTTTCAACATATTTTTATGATGTGTGCACAGTGATGTTTCGTCCCCATGACACGCCACAGGAACAGTGGCAGGACTTGACTGTCGTTTCAAGACGAAGTATCCGTCTCACGTAGAAGCCACATGCTAGGAAAGGCAGTGAGTTGGATGAGTTGTATTAGTTCAAATTAGCAAGTAGTTGCTACATGAGAGTAAGTATGGGGAGTGGCAATTAGGGTTCGGGAAGTTTTCTAACTTTCACTAGCTAATAACCGGCATTTCCTAAACCCCAATAAGTTTTTCACAGTAATTGCCTTATTTTATACTTAGAATAGAAATTTATTTGTAATTTTCATGGGTTTTTAGCCAATGGTTTCATGAATGAACATGCTAGCGTTCTAAATCCATTGGATGATAATAAACTAGCCATCGGTTCTTCCCAATCATTGGTGGCAACATTGACATGGAACAACTTTTTAGATATGGAAATACTGTGGGATTTACATGGCAATCAAGTACCCTGACATGACACAATAAATGTATTCCAAAATTATCATACATTAGTGTTTGGAAGCCCACATTGTAAGGAGACAAACATGGAAAAGATAAGCAAAGTCCCATGTCTGAGGAAGTTGTAAAACTTCCTCCCCTCAAATGCACAAATCCGCATTTCGTGTCCAAAGTAACAAAGCAAACAAACTAAGCTCCAAAACGACAAATATTAGCTTTTGCCACCACCCTGGTTTTAATGGCGGTTGCCACTTCGAGTTTGTCCCGATTCCAAGCTGTTAACAAGGCCATCATTTCAGGATTTCTTGAATGTATCTAACCAATTCAGCATGTATCATACATTCGTTTCAGAATTCGCCACAGCCAAGTAAGGTCGCTCTACACTATGGACAATGAAGATTGATCATGGCCTTCTTAAATTTGTGATTGGAAAGTAAAGTGATCTTAGTCCCATTTGGCATTACATTACCTTTGAAAAAAGAAGAATGACCACTAACTTTGAGGTCCCCAAAGTATGCTAAATTTTACATTGTGGATAATGTTTTCATGGTCTCCTTGAATATAGTCAAAGCAAACCTACAATCAAGGAGACCGTGCCGCTCAAAAATCATTGATTGGCTAGTCTTAAATTATTTAAAAAGAAAGGAGGAAAAAGGGGAGGGTAAGAGAGAGGATTGTGAGGATTCAGATTAGAAAATTGAGCTTACACTTGTCCAGGTCCAAATCCACTTTACACTACAAGAGTGTCTAAGCCACTCAAAATTCCAAATCTTAATTTTTAAGAATAACAAGGCAAGTGTAAGGGTCAAGGCATGTAGTTTGTTTGTGTGTGTGAGTAAGTGACTAACATTATCAATTTGGAGACCGCCGGTCGGATTAGGACTCATGAGGTGTTGTTGGAAGCAGATTTTTTACTCAGGGCTGCATGCAACGGTTGGATCACAAATAGGGTTGACAGAGCATTTTAGCTTTCAAAATTCATTGCAATTTACATATTGGAGTAAACATAACATTTATTTCTCTTTGAAGGAAAAATCACCCTCTAATGATATACCTCATCTTTTGGTGGGAATTCTCTTAAATGGTCAGTTTAGGTACGTCGATCTTACTGAAAGTTAAGTCTTGGGCAACAGATGGAAGCAGAGAATGGAAGTTGTTTAGCACTAATCATTGTCACATAGGATGAAAAGGTTCCTGCAAGTTGGGGTTAACTGAACGTAACTCCTGAAAATTTATGTTTGGTTTTTTCTGATCCATTCTCTTAACAGGCTGTACAGGTCAACTGTACACCAAAAAAACGGTGTGCGGCCCACATTGGACATACGGTGTCGGAAAAACGATATACGGCATAAGGTTTTGGGCATACAATACGATCTATGAGAGTATGAAGTACTCCCTCTGTCCCATTCTTATTGTCCAGTAGATTCTTTCAAATGTACCTCTCAAGGTAGATTTGAGGGAGCCTACTGGACAATAAGAATGGGACGAAGGGAGTAACACCTTAACTCTTAAACGTCAGGATATACGGATTTGGGCAACCCAGTATTGGATCACAACATCTTTTGAACTTGGGCATCATGAATAGTGCACTTTTTGAACTTGGGCATCATGAATAGTGCACTTTTTGAACTTGGGCATCATGAATAGTGCACTTTTTGAACTTGGGCATCATGAATAGTGCACTTTTTGAACTTGGGCATCATGAATAGTGCACTTTTTGAACTTGGGCATCATGAATGATCCAATCAATGATGAGCTTGCAACCTCCTACAAGGTTATGTACAACCCCAACCTACCTACCACAATCCTTTCAAAGCACAAAATCACTCATACAAATTGTCATTTGAATTCTAAAATTTCACTTTTTGAACGCATCACAAGAAGGTGACCAGTTGACATCAAAATATAAGTGAAAAGTTGAGTACATTGAGAACTACAAAGGAGATTCTGTTGGAATATGACTCCTCGGGTCACCTCATGCGTTTGAGGGTTAACAAGCCTTTCATAGGTCCCTTACAACATTGCATTCTGTTGAGCCAGGGTTTCATTGCATTCAGGTAAACAATAAATATGAATACACATAGTGCTTGTTCTGAAGGGCAAACTTTTGTAGTTGTAACTTTAACCCCTATATGTCCCTATTGTTGATAAAACAACATTTTGGATGAAGGGCAATAACTTTAAACAGCCATAACTTCTTCATCCAAACTTTGTTTTGGACAAAAGAAATTGGGTTGGGTCTCAAATCAAGTCTTGTTTGTGCGGCAAAAATTGCAGACCTATATAGTAGAGCATGAATAAATGACATGCATTTTAGTAAAGGGAGCTCTTGATTTTGGGTTCTCAAACATTTGGCATGTTTTACCATTGCAAGCCAATTATGTGAGATCAAAAATAGTTCTTCATGATTGTCTTTAACATAAGTGTGATTTTTAGATGCATTTCAACAACTTTGTAGTTGGAAGATTGATCTGGGTAGCTTTGGTAATGACTTTGCAATCATGTTCCTACAATGAAAAAGTGATAAATGGATGATTTTTGAGGAGCTATATCGCCTTCATCCATTGTTAAATTTTGACTTTATTTTTTGGGATAGATTTAGATTATATTCTAGTTTTAGTGATAAAAACCTTGACTCGATCATGGATGTTTTGAAGATAAGGCGTGTACTTGATTGCAAGGGGTGTAGTTATGATCTATTTTTCCTTTGTGGCAATTTTCACCATTGCAAGGCTACTATTTGAGCAAAGATGTTTTTTTGATGATTTTACTTGGTACAATAGAGTCTTTGAGTTGAAGATGAACAACTTTCTAGGTGGTGATATTATTATTGCAAATTTCATGTTGGTAGTATTTTCACCTTAAAGTGAAAATGATGGTTTTCTTGTGGTCTACTTTGCGCATTAAACGTTACGATCTCAAAATCCATACGGTTCCATGAGTCACGTTTTGGTCCACATGATATACAACAAGTCTATTACAAGTTCCTATGGTTGAGATCTAAACAACTTGTCTTTCTATTCATCTATGTCACTTTTTTTCAAGAATGAGTTTTTGGCTAAAAGTACCCCAAGGACGCTTAGGGGTTAACCTCTAAAGGACCAAGCGTAATTTTTTAGCCTTCAAACAAAATTTTACAATTGTTGGACGACTTTGTACAAGTTGAGGTATGATTAGGTATTTTTTACTTCTTTGATATTTCCAACCGTAAGATTATCAAAATAACTACCTGTGCTATTATCGTGTTAAATTTCAAGTGTTGAATTTTTATCATTCGTGAGATCGTTATTTTTAGTTTGCAAATGTATTTTTGCAGCATTTTGAAGCTTGGTCTTGTAAATTCTGGAGGCTGCCCTTCTAAAATTGTTAAACATCTTGCTTTTGGGAACTTTGGAACTCAAGTAGTAATGTGGTTATAAACTTCTTCTTTCTTCTTCTTTTTTTTTTTTTTTTTTTTTTTTTTTTTTTTTTTCCAGAAAAAGACTACAAATACCTGCTCAAATTGCCTTTTCTGTGCTTGAAAACTGAAATTTGCATAATTTTTTTTCTTAATTTGGATTTTGGCATTGCAAATTCTCACAAACATACACCTTGTAGTAAAGGAAGCACTTAGTGTAAATGTTAGGCAAAAAAAATACTTTTAACTCCTTCATCTAAGCTATCTAAAATTGCAAAAACCACTTTTTACATCCTTATTTCCTTAGGAGTCAAAACTAGGATCAAGATCTATATAACCATATTCCAACATCCAACATCCAACATCATTTGTTGTTAGTGTAAGAATTTTAAATTGGCCAGTAAATATATGTTTGCCACAATTATCTCTATATTGTGAACCTCCTTCCACTAAGTTTACACCTACTAAGCATAGTCTTATATTGCTTCTATTTGTTGTCACCTTAGAAGTCATTCTTGATAGAATTTGCAATGAGCCTAAGAAAAATTCAAATACGTTACCTGAATTATTTAGTGGAAGTGGCCTTCTTACAATGACATAAAATGATGTGCTTGAGGACTTCTTAAAAACTCCGTTTAAACTCACTTTAGGTATAATTCAATCCTCAAAAACCGAGCGTGAAAATTTACAATTGCCTTGTATAGTATTTTACACTAACCAACAATTCTTACATGATAGAATTCAAAAAACTATTAAAAACTTCTAGCTTTCCTAAGTGAGTAAGATACCATAAGTGTTATCATGCATTCATTGTGGTTGTTAGAATTAAGCCTTTGAGATTTACTCCAAAAAGATGTAACTTCTCTTCTATGGCATTATAGCTTTTCAAGGGTTGTGTCTTTTGTAATTTTTGCCATATTTTAATAAATCATGTGTTAAATTGTTTGGATAGAACTTGGAAGAAACAAAATGCAATGAACTTGGTTATTGGATTGAGATTTTTTGAGAAAATAACTCTCCATTTACGACCATATAATGAGGTGAATCTATTGCAATGCAAACATACTTGCAAAAAATATTTACATTTTTTGTATGGCATCTATGAACACATCATTGACAAGCTTCAATTCACGCCAAACTTGAATAAATGTGGCGGCAAGGAGATTGCTAAGTGTTTATATTTGTAATGGTGTAATCAGGTAACTACGCATATCTTGAATTCAAAAGATGGCCATGATAAAATTAAATACTTCTTGTAATGGATAATACAACACCAAACACAATTTTAGAGGAAGAAGCTAGTTGCTCAAGCTATGACTTGAGTACGCACATACGTAATCAAAATCTTGATGCCGATAGGTGGAGCACCCTCCCACCACATTTAATTGAAAAGGTATAATATTAAACACTTATTATTTCATTTGAACTCAAATTATAAGTGCAAATTTAAATTTAGGCAATCAAATGCAAGATCTTTCAATCAAAGTTGGTGTCATGACCACCAAAAATAACACTACCGAGAGAGTTACAAGTTTATGCCCTTGAATAAAATTATTAGCTCAATAGTAGATTAGAATTGAGGAATCTTCTTATTGAACTTAACAACAATACTTAAAACAAAGGCTCACTTGATTATTACCAATAAAATATAATATGTATATGAAAATTATTAAAAAAATTCTTCATAGTAAAGACAAGATCTAATCACTAGATATTTCAATGAGCTAAAACAAAAGGAGTTACCACTTTATGTTGTGTAGTAATACAACTTAAAACTATCAAGACTATCAAAATACCTCCATCCTCTTAATTAAAAATGTCAATCATTAAATAGAAATAAAGTTTCACAATTTTAATATATAGAAATTAAAGAGAGTAGTTGAGCTTTGAGAGACTAGTGAGATGATAACTCTGAAAACTACTCACTTTCATAGCTAATCATAATTGCTTTTCCTCAAAGCACCTTCTCCCGGAACAAGGGAACATGCTCACTAACTAATTCTATAGAAACAAGTTTCTTGTGAAGTAGGCAAGAGAATTTTGTATAGGGTATGGCCCTCAATGGAGAGCCTTACCTGGCATAAAGGCTTGTTAAAGTGCTTAATGTTAAGAGAATGTTCAAAGTTTGGGGGTGACCAACAATGGAGGAATCATAACTTGTGGACTTTTGTTTAATTGGTTATGGAGATTAGAAGGTAATAGCATAGGCGTTTCTGAATCTAAT
This sequence comes from Bryum argenteum, assembly GCA_037043015.1. Lineage (NCBI taxonomy): Eukaryota > Viridiplantae > Streptophyta > Bryopsida > Bryales > Bryaceae > Bryum > Bryum argenteum. Next base: position 1,939,144 of record CM073326.1, on the reverse strand, counting down.
TGAGGAGGAATACATCTGGCAGTAGACTTTAAATGCTAGAACCTCATGTGCACACAAGCATATTGATCGGCCCTTGGTGCTGCTCGTATGTTGAGCAGCTTACCATAATCCACCAATTCTTCTCAATTATGTGTTTCATGAAACACATGATTCTGAAAAGTGAAAAATCATGTGCAGATACTAGCATGGTTACCAATTCCAAGCTTCCTTCGCCTGCGCAGCACATGCAAGGCATGGAGCAAGCTACTGGAAGCACCCGGATTTGTGCGCGAATGCTTCAACATCCCCTCGCAGGGGCCGTGGTTCGTGATGTTCAAGGACGATCATTTCCGAGAAGCAGCAACATATGATCCAGGGTCGGATTGCTGGCACCAGATTCCATTGCTGATCCCGTTAGCGCCGGGGCAGATCAGCTTCCATGTGGGTGCCGCGGGCGGGTTGTTGTGCTACTACGCCGCAGAATGTGACATCGTGGTAGTGTGCAATCCCCTCACGCGCTGCTGGCGCAAATTGCCGCCCACTCTGCGCATCCAATTCTTCCAACCTGTCGGTATGGTGGTGGACCGCAAAGCCCAGGAGTACAAGGTCGTGGTAGCAGGCATTTGGGCTACTTATGGCGCTTGTTACCCGACTGCCGAGGTTTTTGATTCTGCCACAAACATGTGGAGTATCACCACCAACACGCCGCCCAATTTTCCCCTCCACCCCCCTGGCATCTTGTGCGACGGGCTCCTCTACTGGCGATGCCATGAGCCTCATGGCCTCACCACCTACAACATGGAGGTTCGCATTTACACCTTCTTCAATGTTCATTTATCGCTGAAAGTATACGATACGTAAAACTAAAGCTGTTTGATGGAATTGGTATCGTATGCAGACCCAGCACTGGAGCCAGATCCATGTGCCTCTGTCACAAGCGTTCGAGAGCTATGGGATGGTGGAGTCGCAAGGAAAGTTGTACATGATTGGGTGCCTTGAAGAACCACCGCTGGGGAAAAGTATCTGCGTCATGAAGCTGAGAAATGGTGCGAAATTGTCATGGGAAGAAGTGGACCGTATGCCATCATTGTTGCTCGAGGAATTTATGAAAGATGGAGCTAATGCTGATGCCTACTTACGGTGCATAGGACATAGTGAATTGGTGTTGATTAGCATGTGTGGCCGCAACATGCCACAACTTCTTTATGATGTGAGAAAGAAGGTATGGCGTAGATTAGCAAGGTGCTCTGTACCGGATCATCGCATGGTGGATGGCTTCTCCTTTGAGCCACGCTTGGATATTCAAGTGTAAGTCAGAAGTACATGTTTCGTATCCCCTTTCTGCTGCTGTTTACAGAACCTTAACTCTGAAATTGTTCGTTCAATCAAAACTGAAGACCATCCATCAGATCACTAACTGATACAATGAACAAAACCTTGAACATTGCACCCACAAGATGCTCAAAACACTCTTCAGCTAGAACGAAATTACAGCAATCAAACTGTGCATGCAGAAAGAAGTGAACGCGTGTTTTGGGACAGAGGGAGTATGTATAGGGTCCAAATTCCATTCGCCATATAGGGCTAGTTCTCCATGGTGGAATACTACAGACGCTCTCAAGCAAAAGCCGAAACAAAATGCACCCCATACATTGCATCTATCGAGAAGGAGAAAACCAACACATAATTGAGCCACGGCACATACCTCATAACCCTTTCTCATATCCACCAATAGATTTTACACGAATGATCATTAGAAAAAGGCAGCGACAAACGAAGAATGTCAAATAAATTATGTACTGATAATAATGGATCCTCCTACACAGCTGAAATTGGAGTCTTATATCCCTGCAACATCCGCTCTACATACTTCCCTAGAATGTCCACCTCTAAATTCACTTTCGCGCCCACCTGCACATCAAGAAACCATCAGAGCTTGCATACACCCTGTACCCTCGCAAAATCAAATGCACATCGGTATTCAAAACCCCTGCACACAAGCTCACATTGTGCACAGAGGTGTATGGAATGGAGGAGAGCTGTACCTTCTTTCCAGAGAGAATGACCTTCTGTTGTGTGTAGGCCACAAGCATGAAAGTGAAGGAGGATTCGTTGTCCAGCACGTCCACCACAGTCAAGCTTGTGCCATCAACAGCAATGTAGCCCTTGGGAACGATGTATTTGAGGATCTCCGGGGTGGTTTTGATCGTGACCCACATGGAGTCATTCTCAGGCCGGAAAGAGGCGATGGTGCCAGTGCCGTCGACATGGCCTTGCACGAAATGACCACCCAAGCGAGTGCTGGGCAGGAGCGACCTCTCCAGGTTCACAGGGGATCCAACAACACACTCTCCCAGCGAGGTTTTCCTCAGCGTCTCGGGGGCCAAGCCGACTGAGAACGAGGAAGCATCGAACCGCGTGACCGTCAAACAAGTGCCGTTCACTGCAATGCTATCACCCAGGTTCACATTCTCTAACACCACAGCCGCTCCGATTGTCATTTCAAACCCTTCTCCGTCTGATTTCACCTCCTTCACACTGCCCATCTCTTCCACCAGCCCTGTGAACATGGACCGCGGGCTCCCTCCCAATCTGTCCACACAGCGCTCGCGCATTACTTCAATACCCTAAACCAAACTCCGCAAAAGATTTGTCACCGAGGGCTTACCTTGTCGGTCGCCATGCTGACAACTTCGTGACCAGTCTCTCCGAATGCCCGAAGAATCGACTGCCGGACAAGCCCCGAGCTGTGAATGGAGTCGCGCACGAAGCTCGCGAGGGGGCAAGAGACTGGGAATTGGTGGAGATTAAGGCCGAAGCTCGCAGCGCTACAGCCTTGGCGGACATGGGTCGCATAAGACTCGTGACCGTCGCCATCGCTGAAGCTGATAAGCTTGCTTGAGTGCTCTCACTTGAAAAAACAGAGTAGAGATGAACACTACAGTGCTAGATGCTCATCACCACCATCAATATAATTCTTAAGAATATCAATTCAATCCATGAAAGCTTCAAAGGAAAAAGGCACGATACCCATGCCCAAATAGTCGGTCGTCAGTTGATTCGAAGATATAACACTGGGTTCATTGAGGCAAAGTTGCAACTCTGGGGCTATAATTATTTCGAGTGTTGATATGTAGGCTTTCGTCAGTTTCATGGGTTGAATGGTGAAGGGCTCAAATATAAAGTCCTTGGGTCAACTGTAAGCTCAAATTAAGTTAAACATAAACATAAACATCACTAGAATGCGATAGTAAGCAAGATCCATACTTCAAAAGTGAACCCTAATATACAGAGGTACGTGTCTCAAAATAGGTACTTTTGAGCATGTACCGCTTTCTTTTAGGGTTAGCCAACGTGACAGCACTGGGTCGCCCGATTTATTCGTAACAATCACATGCAATTTCATGAGTATACATGTATTAGAGTATTGAATTTCACATTACAGTTGATCGAGTGGGAGCCAATTGAGAGAAATAAATCTTTCGCTGAGGCAGAGCATCAGTGGGATAGCGCATCTGATCAGAATGTTTCAGGAATTGCAGGTTAATTGAGGTCGGTTTTTATTTTGAAGTAACACAGTAAGGAGTGGGGCGGTGATGGCAAGTGGAAGCTCAATCCGAACACTTGCCAGGCGCGCGAGGTCACTGTGGTCTGTGCTCCCTAGCCAGAGTGTTGGGGATTCGGGAGCGTCTCGCCTCAATCAAGTGCGGTCGTTGGTGGGTAGCACGAGCAAGGATGATGACATCGAAGGCGTCCCGAATATGCCTCGTCTCAGTAGCTCGGGGACCATGGGGCGTCGCTTTTACAAGAGAGCGCACATGAAGCCGGCGGAGGACGGGTCTGGTTACGTCGTGATGCTGGATAATCGAGAGCTCAAAACCCCCGCCAGAAAGCCCTTGAAAGTGCCCAATGCCGAGCTCGCTCTCGCTATCGCTGCCGAATGGGAGTGGCAGGTACGTCATTTTTAGGTTTTGGTGATCGCTTGCTTGAGAAGAATCTTACACCCTAAGAATGAATGAATGATGATCGCACGAAATGATGATCGCACTTGTCAATCTCATGTTCTGTTTGCTCTCTCGTAAGAACATGCATCTTCTCGTATTCAGTTTGCATGTGGGCTCATGTTTCCGTGCGCAACGGAATAGCATGCTCTTGAAAGGAAGCAGTTCAGAACGGTGGAAGTTCAAAACTACCTCATGCATGTAATTAGGCAGTGTAGGGTTTAGGGTTTAGGAATGGAGCTAGGAATTGACAAGTCGAGTTGCGTTGCAGCAAACCGGCATACGACCATACACAATGCCAATGATGAAGCTTGCGGCCACATCCATTGATCAGATTCCCAGAGACCGAGAACGGGTGATCTTCACGCTGTTGAAGTATTTCCACACAGATTCCCTCTGCCTGCGAGCTGAAGAGGCCGATCCTGTTTCTGGTACAATCACCGCCAATTTTCTTCCATGCCGTGCCTGTGTTGAAGGCCGAGTGAAAGCTGATGAGCCATGTTAACTCTTGTTGCAGAGAAGCAGGCCTTGGTGTGGGATCCGCTGGTGGATTGGGTGGAGCGGGAGATTGGTGAGCGGCCTGTGGTGACTACAAGCATCTTCGGAACATCACAGCCCCCTCACGTCCTTGAGGCCATGGAGAAAGCGTTGAAGCAAAGCAGCGATTGGCAACTGGCTGCTATCGATTGGCTGGCAGGAACTGCTCGCTCTTTGATTGTAGCTCTGGCCATCGCTCGGGGTCGACTCGGCATTGAAGAAGCTATGGACGTCATCCGGCTGGAAGAAAATCATCAGGTACGCACCACTTGCCAATAATAATGTCAATCAAGCTGTCGGGAACATGGAGAATTGATAATGGCTTCACGGTATTAGTGTTTGATGCGGTGGGATATTGTGCATCTCTTTGTGAAGGTGGAGGAATGGGGTTATGTGGAAGGTGGCCATGACATTGATGAGGCTGACATGCGGGTGAAGATTGCTGCGTGCTCTGTTTTCTTGAGACTTCTTTGAGCAGTCGCACTATCTGGTAGCGAGAATGAATGTAGTTTGTCACATGGACTCCAGGTGGCATTCGAATTAGAGAGTAGGGATTATCACTTCTGGACATAGGTAATACTTGGTGCTCCCTGTAGCGGTGCATACTCACTACATGATTGTTAAGCATGAGTTCTTGAGGAAAATCAATTCATGGATGGGAGGTCTGAGGCTCTTATCTTCTTTGCGAAAGCATCGCTCGAGTTTCAATTTGCACCGAATCAGATCTGCGAAGGTGTAGGACGCAACTTGAGTATTTCGGATTCGGTAGTAGGGATGGAATTCAGATTCTACGTCGAAATGGCCGCGGTGTCGAAATGGCCGCGGTAACTGACTATGCACCTTCATCAAAGCTCCTGTTTTGAACGTGTCATGCAGAAAAGTGAGTTTATGAGGCTTTTATCGACTCACTATAGACATGAGCACGAGATTCTATCATATCACTCTCTGTGCAGTTGGAGGTATAGCTCAGTGGTAGAGCAATCGGCTGCAGTCCGATAGGTCAGCGGTTCAACCCCGCTTGCCTCCTTCCGCTTTGGATATTAGCGCACGTACTTTGAAAGTCCAACTTTTGAAAGAGTCGAAATGTAGAGCAGTAGTTTTGAAGTTTCCAATCTTTGAAAGTCTCATAATTATGTACTTTATGTTTCACGAAACATATCCTTAAAATTATTAGAGGTGTATAACAATTATGTCATATTGTTGAGAGTCAAAATGTAGAGTAGAAGTCTTGAACTAGTTCACGTCGAACAATCATTCTCATAATTGAGAGTTTTGGGAAAAAAAGGACATTATTCTTGTTATGTTCCGCGCTCCTCATAGTCTCTTTACTTGGAAAATGCTAGCTGCCTTGACGACAAATACCATGCCAGCAGTAAGACTGGAATCGCAAGCATCTCAGCCAAGAAACATGATCCAATCCACTGCACTCATGTCGTGGTCCTTTGAAACTATGGGTAGTGTAACAATAAATTCAGAATGTCAACCTTTAAAACGATGATTGCGATGTATCCAACAACAGACTTTCAACATGTGAAGCTCAAAACCAAGTTCAACTTCATACCACAGTTGATGTCATTTGGATTTCTTACTCAGAACTTCAGTGAGTGACAAGTCATTTGAACGAGTGAAAGGATCTGCTAAAAAAGAATGCTTTACAGAACACGAAAGTATTGTACATTGTTGATTGTATAAGGAATTATTTCAGACCTCGACGACGCAAGAGACGTGAGCAGTGCCTCGGAAGCTCTCATCGACAGGCACGCTCTCCCACTTACCCTTTAAGAGCCCGTCCTCCGGAAATCTGTAAACCAGAACGCGATGGCTACCGTCCTCTCGAACCGATGGTCCCGTCACCACAACAGAGTTTCCGAACGCCGTAGCGCACACTGCCGAGGAGATTCCATGCTCATCGTCAGGGACAGCGTCCACGACGTACCAGTCTTCGCCCTTAAAATTGTAGCACACCAGTTGGTTGTTATGGGTCGCCACTAGCTTCCCCGCGACCGCCACGGTGCAGCTGGGGTTCACCCCTTTGGGCCACATGTGATGAATCTGGCGCCACGCCCTGCGCTCCGGGTCGAACACCTCGGCGTCACGGCGAAACTCCCCTTGCGAGGACGTCCCATAGCCACTGATCACCACCAGCTTGTCATCGAGCACTACGCTGGCGCACTCGTCGCGCGCGTCGTGCATGTCCGGTAGCGTCTCCCACCGATCCGTGTCCAGATGGTACCGCTCTGCGCTTCGGAGCGCGTTCTTGTTCGCGTCGTGACCACCCACCACGATGATCGCACCCTGCACCACGGAACAGGCGAAGAAGGAGCGCGTTCTGGGCATGTCCGCGCCGCGCCGCCACGTCCACGACGAGAAGCTGAAGATATGCACGGATCGTAGCTCGGCCATGGTCACCGGCGACCATCCACCGAGGACTACCAAGTGGCCGCCCACGGCCGCGAATCGGCTGAAGAGCGGCATGCTCTCAGTGTCCGGAATGGGTGGTAGCCTGGTATCCCAGTTGTTCTCCCTCAACAGGCTTACGCCGAACAACGGATCGCCATGGCCTGATGCCTCGCCAGTGAACTGCAGCATGCAGACGCAGTGACTCGTAGCGCCCTCTTTTCTCCGTTCCTCGTAGAATTCGCTGCTGTTCACAAGCTCGCGCCATCTGCGTGACACTCTCTGCATTTGCGAGAGAGATTGCACGGGAACGCGCAGTAAGCATTGCCGCGCGACATCATCCGGCAGGAAAGGCACCAGCCCTTGTACCGCCATCGCTTTGAACCCCGATAACTCTTCACATCGATCTCAAATTCTCAAATCCATTACCGACACCCCAAAGAATCACCGCCTTCTAAAACCCTTGCAATCCACCATCTGAACTGACAGAGATACTAGAAATTCACGGTCCTGATACAATTCTTGCCGGAATTAATGAATCCGTAGCTCAAAGTCTCAGATGAGACGAGGGGAAGCGTAGACTTCTGAAGGTATGAGGATCAAGGTACGTTACCAAGTTAAGGAAGGATCGTCCTGTGGCCGCACTGTTGACATTGTCCAGTTCGGACCCGAAAAATCAAGTGGACCTAGACTCTAGAGCGGACAATTTTATTACTTTTTTGAGCAGATGAGAGAGCACACAATTGTGTCTCGCGTGATCCAGGCAGTTCACCAGTCAAGTTGTTTTCTCTTTTAACTTCTTTCCTTTTTTTATTACACAAATCAGGGTGCACCGGGATAATGCTCATCCAGTAAGTTGCTTCGGATATGACCTCTGTTGGAGCCGCCCGGACTATTGTATGGCTCATTGGCAGCATTCTGGGGCCCGCTCGACTTGGAGAATGAATATGCCGTGTACCAACCTCCCTAGCTTGCTTTGCACAGTCGTCGATTCAGTTGACTGCCGAAACGGCCTCTGTGGGAACTCCATTGTTAGCGAACCGACAAAAGTATACAAATAGTTTAATCCGACCACTTGAAGTGCAAAACTGTTGCATTCATGTGCAACACTGTTGCATTCATGTGGACCGAGGTTACCTGAGTGCAGGAATGTTCCTGTAATTTCAAACTTCAACTTCGTATTTCTCGCTAAATTTATACATACTTACATACAATTATTTGTACTTGTAAATACCCATCATCATCACAAGATTCTAAATATTTTAGACGTACGAAAAATTCGTACGTATATGAAAGATTACTAGAACGAGTATGACATATTCTTTGTCCTCCGGTAACCAGGATGTGAACTAGTATGCCATGCGGTGTTGCCACGTCTACATTAACATTAACCTCTAAAGGTCCTTGATACAAAATTGTTTAAATTATCAAAAAGAACCTTCATCTACTTCAGGTGCAAAGAAACTCAATCTAAGCATTGATTAGAAGATCCAACCATAGGATCTTGAAGTTAACTTGACCCTTTTCTCGAATGTCAAATTTGGACGGTTAATTTTTCTCCAATATTGAGAATATAATGGTCAAAGTTGGCTGATTTTTCTCCTTGCGGAAATTCCAAAAAGCGATTTCCGCTTTCTTGGACCTTTAGGGGTTAAGGATGATTCTTCGTGGCTACCGTCCTATTTTTAGTAATTCTTATGGGGCTCCAAATAACTTGATTTTTGTACCGTTGGGTTTCTACTACTTTATGAGCGATCTAAAATTAGGTCTTTTGTAATTTCTTGGTAATTTTCAAAACAATAAATATTTTGAAATTCATTATTTCAGTATCGGTGCGCCCGATTTGCAGTCTCATTGTTGCCCGCACTCCTACAAAAATACCCACTTCCAATGACACCTCATGCAAATTGATTCGACCCGTGGTCCCCCACATCATAATGCCACATACAAATAAAGGAACAAACTATTTGCCTTAATATATAGAGAGAGACTAGCATGCCCATGTGGCGTTATCACACTCATACAAATAGGTTTCTGATATTTATGGGACCAATACTTGAAGTTAATATCTCATAATTTGTGAATACATTTACGATCTGATTGTTGCCCGCACCCATATGTAAAAATGTGCTTCCAATGACACCTAATGTGGCCCAATTTGACGTGCACTCCCAAGATCATAATGTCATGAAAACATAAACTATCTGCCTTGACATATAGAGAGTTTATAATGGAACATATCTTTTGTGGAAGGAAGGAACGAGATCATTCATGGTAATTATGGTGTAAAACTCAAATTGCAAAGATTTTGAGGGGCATTGATAAACTAACCCCTAATGTGGAGTGAGGCCATATTGTGGTCATTAAGGGTTTGGTGAGCCCCCGAATTACGATTTGTAGCCCACAAAAAATTGAGACTTTTTGAAGGTTTTAGAAATTTTTCACATCTTTCTGAAAAGTCACTTTAAAACTCCTCATACTTCAAGAGATAATTAGTGTCAAAGTTTGTAAACATGCTCAAAACTACTCAAAGTGCAATATGTGCTCCTTTATTCTCAAAATCTGCCCAAAATCAATTACATCGCAAGAAACTTCAAAAATTCACCAACAATTGAGATCTTAGTTTTTTTCAAGTGTTGCTCTTTTTACATGTAGATAAGATATCAAGGCATGATCTAATTTTTTGGAATTTCAATCCAACTATTTTTAACGTGTCTTTTTTATTGTCGACAATCAGCCTTTGTAGTTGAAATTCAACATACCTCCATGTAAACAATCAAGCATTTCTTTAGGTTTTATAGCTTGCATGAGGGTAAAAATTGCATGGACATGTTCCTAAGTCACCTAAGAAGATGAAAGTGAAGAGCCTCATGTCAAATGTTCTACCAAGAATGGTTTTTTGGCCCTCATGAAACTAATTACCCTTTCTACAACAAGGAAAATAAACTCTTTCCCCAACTTTGAACATTACAATCTCACAATTGGTTAGGAATTTGAATATGAGATTTATACATCTCTATATATAAAAGAACACAATTTGCAATTTGTCCTTAGCAATGCATGGTAATGGTCATCATCATTTGGTCATGTATACATGGTATGAAGAGTTCTAAAGATTTCGAAGAGTTTCCATAAGTGGTATTTGATTGTTGATTAGAGTTTATTAGATCTTAAGAATATAACAAGGAGGCAAAGGGACAAGGAATATGGAACATGAAAATGGGAGCAAAGAAGAAGTGAAGGGGGGTGACGAGAACTAGGAACGGGAAACAAATGATGGAAACTACAAACAAATAATAAGAACTAGGAATGACTAATGGGGACTATAAATGAATGATGGAAACCGGGAACGAATGATGGATAACCACGAAGAAAAAAAATGAAGAACGAGGAACCATAATAGAGGACGGGGAAGTGGGAACAATGGAAGGAGGGAATGGAGGACATGCTACAAATCTTAATAAACATGGGGAACCAAATGATGGGAACGGAGAACAATCATGCTATAAATCTTAAACAACATGGAGAACCAAAAGCAAGGAACTTCCACATTGATTGCATATCTCATAATTTCAACATCTCCAAACACCTCCAACTTCGTATTATTTTTTATACCTAGATCTGGAATTTTGACACATTTTATAAATTTCAACGTGACATTTTTGATGTTCGTGTCCGGAGGACACGGTTAACGACTTTTATATATATATATATATATGTATACACACACATACAAGACACTTTGATAAACAAAAGCTAATTTGACTAGCATAATTAGGGTATTAACTTTTCCAATAATAATAATGACTAAACAAAGAGTGAACTTTCTCCCATTCAGCATCTTTTAAAATAAAAAGGAGCATCAAAAATCCAATATAGACCCGGGTTCACAAATCGGCTCTCTGCTTTTTATTATGTAATTATTAGTTAATGGCATGCCTTGCTCGCAATGAATTTGAAAACAAACCTTGAAAAGGCTCTGTTTGCGCAAGTTGTGTGGGAACATTAGTGCCGGACAAAGCTAGGGAGCGTCGTGCGCAAAGCTAAAAGCTCTTCCGCGCTACCCATCTCTGTCCTTATGGAATTAACATCTTTGGAGACAAGCCAAACTGATTAAGCTGTTTGGATGTTAGGAGAAATTTTGAGTTTATTTATTCTTGCAAAACCCACTTTATCCGCTTGGCAAATGAAGCGGTTCGAAGCTTTTATGGGATCTTTGAAATCAACAAAGAAACAACCCCTGAAGATTCCCCATTCGGTTAAATTGTATAGAATGAGAGTATTATTTTTTCAAGCTCTAATTTGTGTCTAATTGCTCCAATCTTGTATAAAATCAAGGGACACTTGCCCTTATATTCACGTGTATCCTTCAATCGTACGCATGGGGGAATTCCCCCTTGTAAAGTTTACTAAGTTTACAACGCCCAAAAAGGGCATTTAGAGAACTTAAATTTTAAGATGTAACATTGATGTGATTAGCATCTGCTTAGCTCCCAAAAGTGGAGAATCTGCAATGCTATGAATATTCTCTTCACTGGTCTCGGTTCACTAAAAATTTATTCCCGAAAGGGGTGAGTAGTCTTCTACCAATATACCTTTGTCTAGTCGGCATCGACTCATTGTCAAGACGAACAAACACCCTATTCACGCTGACCTCAAAATAGGACTTGAGTTCATATCAATCTTCACTAAAATGCTTGTGGATGGACTTGAGGAAAACATTTCATCAGCGAAAAGGGGAGCTGCGGAAACCGAACTCGCAACCTCTCGCACCCGAAGCGAGAATCATACCACTAGACCAAGCTTCCATGCTACATGCTCTCTCCTTGTTGTTTCCTGAAGCCATTCTCAGGAAAGTAGGAGAATGCACGCAATAAGTACAAGATCCTACGGTTTTAGACCTAAAAATATTTCAAAATTTGAAACCTTTCACCTTGCATCAAAAGAGGGTAGTATTTACTTTATGGTTTTGGTGCTAGTCCACTTAAGGCCCGTTCGCCCTTGGCCTTTGCAAAGAGCATGGCTAAAAATTTAACACCCTCACAATTTGGGGAGGAATACCTTCTTTTGAGGAAAGGTGTCATCAATGAGGCTCGTAAAGGTGTAATCAATAGTGAGGGGATTACGTAATGGCCCCTCAAGTGGGACAATACATAAGACCACTCTTAGAGCATGCCCAGCCCATACGCTGGGCCACGCTGTGGAGCCTTTAATGCCGTGTGGGGGCCCCCAGCCCATAAGGCAACCCTCTAACCCGGGCAGTGGGGTTGGAGGGCCCTTTTTTCTAACTCGTCATATCCACATTTTTTGCCGTGGCCAATCTCATATACAAAAATTCATTTAACCAATGACGGAGTGCTACGTGGCACTTCCAAAAGGCTTGGGGAGTTTTTCTTGGAAGCTCCCCACTTGCATTTGTCGCAAACACTCTAGGGACTCTTCAAGCTCCTCCTTCTCTTTCTTCCTCTGTTTCTTTGTGTAGTTTTTTGAATGCGGCTGTCGGCGACAGCGGGAGATTACCGGCGGTAAGAAGCGGCGCGCGGCGGCGGTCCTGCTGGCCAGCCCCGCTGACCCTATGGCCCGGCCCCCGCTGGGTCACCTCGCCCTCTGGCCCGACCCAGAAGGTAGCCAGGCCTCGCCATACTAACATACCCCAGCCCGGCCTGGCGAGCCGGGCTAGGCATGCTCTTAAGAGAAGAAAATTTGAGAATCTTTCCAATATTGGTGCTCCCTTAAGTATTGCCTACTATTGCTCAAAGCTCTTTTGTCCTCCTAAATGTTTGCTAATGCCCTACTCTTTAAAGTGTGCCATGTGGACATCCATGTAGGATTGGTAATTACTAATGAATGTAGGTGCGAACACACACTTTTTAATAGAGTTAAGACCCCCTCCTAAGACCTCCTCTAAGGCCAAGTGCGAACATGCCTTTAAGGGGTTAAGCTCCTTATTATTACACTTGTCAATTGGTGTTGTGAAGATTAGCATGTGTCTTAACCCTTTATTGACATAGGGGACCAAAATTGGTCCTCGAATCTGAACAAGAGTTTTCATACTCTCAACGGTGGCAAATTTAGAGATTTTACTTGATGTGGTCCTTTTAAAAAAATAAATAAATTACAGAATCAAGTTAGCTCGACACTCACCATTTCGGATTTTCAAATTCATTTAATTATCTATGCTAAAATATGGTCCAAGGATAGTGAGGTCACATTTTTCTCAAAACAGTGATGCCAGTTAAGGGTTAACTAGGAGAAACTCATAAAGCCCTATTCCGTGGAGAATGAGAAAACAAGTAGTAGTTAAGTAATTCCTAGAATTACTTTCCTAGAGCAGGAGAATTGTGCTCGGTGAGAGTACTATCATAACCGCACTTCACGCAAAAACTATAAAGGCGACACCTCCTCATTGGTCAAGGGAACTGTGGTTATTTTCCATAACGTTGCCTTTATTGGCGTTACGGTCTTTCACATTCTGCGCCGTTGATCTCCTAGATCAATGGTCTTCTTTTGTTATTTTGTAGAAAGGTAGGGGGAGGGGGTTTTTATACCCTGTTTTTTTCCAATGGCAATTCACTAGAGGAAAACAGTGATTTGTCCCTGCGTTATTTCGCGTCAAAAGTGACGTTTACCCAGACTAGTCAAAATTAGTGTGGGTAACTTGACCACAATGACTTTCTGCATGTTAATCGGTTTAACATACTTCCGTCACTATTGACTATGGTTTAACACCAAGTGTCATAGTAACACTCATGGATTTTGGAAGAACAGAACCGCGTTAAAACGAACAGAACCACGTCAACGTTGACATGTACGCCCGAAGGGGGGGTAACTTTAGCACTTCATTTTTTACCCTCTAGTAATATTTAAATGATTAAATATATTTATGATCCACGTCAGCACGTTTCTTTAAACATTGATGACGTTTAAAGTGACATGGGCGACGTTCAGTGTGTTACTTTTGACATATTCATAAATCCTACGTGAAATGCCATGGTGATGTGGAAGGCTTGTGTAGAGGATAGGGGTAACTAGGACAAGTTGGTGTTTGTCCCACGTGGATGTCAATAATGACGTTGGCGTTTATTTTGACGCACAATTGTGTCACCGTGTAAGAGTCTAGCTGTCAAAACAAGCAAAAACTACAAAAGAAATATATTGATCCAAGACTTAGGTTTACAATGAATAAGAGTCCCTTATATACTAATCTCTTGGCTCAATCTGCCGAGGCTATACTTTAGCTCTCTCGCCGAGGCTATACTTTTAGCTCTCTCGCTTGAGGCTATACTTTAGCTCTCTCTCTTAGAAGTTTTATTTATAAAATTAATAGCGAGTGAACATCCGAGCTTATGAACGAGGCCTTGCCCCATGACAAATGCCTCCTCCTCCTCCTCATGTCTTTGATGAATTAACAAGTGTCATAGAAGAGAATCCGCCCAAGGAATATCGAGACTGACGCGCGCGCAACAAGCGCTCGTAATCGCGTCTAAGGCCATGACATTTTGTAATTGGCAAGCGGGTTCCCAAGAGGCTCCGCCATCCCGTCCACTTTACAAGTAGTTGCCAACCGCGCCACGACGTCGATGTTGCAACACTCTTTCAACAAAGATACTCGTCCTCGCTAGTGGATGCCCGAAAGCGGGATTGCTCAAAACAACACCGGGCTCATTATCACGAGGTAGTTGGGAAGACAACGGATCCTCACCGCCTTCTTCACTAAACTCACATGAAAAAGCAGGATGAATACCGACGGTGTATTCAAACGAACCGCATGTGTACCTCACGCACTCCAATACACGATAAGGAAGAGCAATCCAATCAAGCTTCTTGATTGGCGGACGCTGTTCATGTTCTTCAACTTCAACCACACACGATCAAACGGACGAAAATCCTCGCCACCGAGCCGTGTATTTGATCGATGTTCTTGAGTCTCTTGCACAATGGCTATTGCCGTTGTTGCGATTCACTTGAATTACGATCTTTCAACAAGCTTGCGTCCTTTTTCCGCCGGTGACAACGAAGAACCCGCTCTCCGGGTATAGTAATATTCATGACCGAATGATGATAACCGTGAGTCATAAAAAATGCAGACATACCTATAGACTGCGACACACGATTATTCAACGCCATCATCGCGATCGGCAACTGAAAAGCCCAATCTTCTTGCTCAAATGTCGTGAAAATACGAAGATATGTTTCAAGCTCTTGATTCGCCCTCTCTGTTGCACCATCTGTCTCCGGATGGAAAGCTGTCGACAACCGACGCGTAATCTTCATCAATCTGCATACTTCTGTCCAAAGCAGACTAAGAAATTGACTACCACGATCCGATACAATTGCTGCAGGCAATCCGTGATCTTTGAAAAACTTGCTCTAAAAGTTTGTGAGCCACATCAAGTGCACGAATTGTCTTCATAAGACAAAGAATGATAGATTTGGACAAACGGTCTGTCATTACAACCATGATATTTAGACGATCATTTGCTTGGTGCCAATCCGGTAATAAATCAATGGAGAGGTCACCCAAATCCGTGCCGGAATTGGCAAAGGTTTTAGCAACCCTTGCTTCTGCTCCCGCCAAATCTTCGATTTTCCACACACGTTGCAGTTCCGTACAAATTGTTGAGAGTATCGAAAGAGAGAGAGAAGAACAAAACAAGAATGAGCGAAAAAGTGAGTGAGGCCTTGAGAGCCTCGGGCTTTATATGATCCGGGGTTGGTGAAACAGTGGCGCTTAACGGCACTGAGTCAATCTAGATTAATCTAGATTAACCGCAGATTGTAGTAGGTGGCTAACTCCCAGCTAACTGTTCTACTCTAATAACTCTCGGGAGTTCCGGTGGTCCTCTATCTCTACGAGGAGTTCCGCCAGTCGCTTATCACAACACAAATCTCCGAACATCTTGTGTCAACCCAGGCCACGTATATTCACGTGCAATCAAAAGCACGCGTACCCTCACGACTTGGATGTCCTGCTAGTGGTGAATCATGAGTAGATTGGATCAAACGCGTCTGAAGAGGTTCGTGCGCCGGAATCCATATTCGTCCACGCCAACGCAATCGATGACCTGAATCTAAAGAACACACACTAATCGAAAAGTTGTAAGCCCCATTCTTTAGGTAGTCGGCGCTCACCATCTATAACCGCCTTTCGCATCTTTCAATAATGATGATTTGTTTGCAGGGCAACATCCCATAATGCAATCATCTCTGCGTCAATAAATGGACATATGGGACGCGGGGTCATTATCGACTCAGAAAGCGAGGAGCCTCTTTCTTCGAATCGCATCACCATCTCGCGATCCATGCGGATTTAGCGACAACCTTCTAAGCGCCATCATCTCCGTCAAAAGTCGATGATATCGATTCACGATTCGATCATCATCGCGTGTTGGAAGATCCGCTCCCGACGAGAAAGTGCATCCGATTGAACTTGATCCTTGTCAGGCTTGTGCGACGATCTCAAGTCAAAATCATTCAACTTATAGGCCCAACGATTTGCCTCTCGCTCAAATGTTGCTTCTTCCGAAAATAAGCCAAAGTGCGATGATCTCAACTCACTTCAAAATGTTGGCCAACAAGTAATGTACGCCACTCGCTGGATGCAATGTATAAATCGCAAGCATTTTCTTGTCATGAATCGGATAATTGGACTCCGGATTGGTGTGTTTTTCGAGAAATAAGCAACCGCATGCCAAAGTCCGTCCCACTTTTGCATTAAGGTGCCACCAACAAAGATAACCAGGAGGAATCACATTCAATGGTTGTTTCCAAAACCTGAGAGACATTTAACGAAAAGACCGCGCATTTAATTAATGCCTCCTTCAATCGATCAAAGGCATGTTGACATTTCGATGTCCAATGGAAAGGTTGATCTTTCCGCGTTAGTCGAGTAAGAGGTGCTCGCAATGTTAGAATATCCATCTATGAATTGTCGATAATAATTGCGTAAAACCTAAAAATCCACTTAACTCCTTTCATTTTTTTGTTGGCGGCTCCTATTGACGAATTGCCTCAAGTTTTCTTTGGATCACCGCAAACCCCAACCGTCTTCACCGAATATCCAAGATATCTTAATAGTGCCCCGCTTCAAACTCGCTCTTATCAAAATCGAGTTGAAGCCTGCGTTAGCGCAAAGCAAGTTACGGATGATCCCGAGAATCGCATCACGATGTTCTTTTCGAAAGATCACTATAGATCACCACGTCATCAATATACGCGAGCAAAGATATATCCAATCGTCGCCAAGATCCAATTGATATATCATTTTGAAAAGTTGCGAGCGCCCGTCACCCAAACGGTGTGACCAACCACTCATATAAGCCAAAACGTGTTTTAACGCCGTCTTCCACTCGTCACCTTCTTTCACACGTATCCGATGAAACGCAGAGATTACATCAACCTCGGAGATATATTTGGTCTGCAAAGAATGGATCTTAACGCCTCATCAATGCGCGGAATCGGATATTTGCCCTTCCGACTCATCTCGTTCAATCGCCGATAGTCAACACGTAATCGCAATCCTCCGCCAGGTTTCTTCACAAATATGACCGGAGGCTGCTGCAGTGAATTACTTACGCGAATAAATCCATTATCCAACAACTCCGTAAAGGTCTTGCGCAAAACTAATAATTGATCCTGGAAATCTAATACTGGCGTGGCGGGGATGTCATCATTAGTCTTCCTTCAATAAGATTGATCTCGTGATCAACCCTTTCCTATGCAAAAGAACGACTTTGCATCTTGTCGATTAAAAGCGTCAATAAGCGGCATGAGCGATCGGGAGCATGTTGTGCGGGTCCCTATACACCTTCATTTGTAGTGCTTCCGGATGTCAACAAGTGGCACTAAAAACCTCTACTGGTTCACCGCGCTTCCGCAAAGTTTGAATTATCGATGACGATCTCTCGTGATTGGCTCCAACGAATCGGTCGAGTCTTCACAATCATCTTGAAAGGTTTTGAACGCAAACCTCTTCTTTAGCAAGGTCGAACACTTGCATCATGTCGCTCCATCCAACCCTTTCCCAAGATTATATCATCTATCCGTCTCCGGAATAACATAGGCAACAATCTTCTCCTCCATACCATCAATATCGGCCATAAAATTTGCAATTTGGCAAATCATAGGCCGCTTTTTTTCATTGTCGAAACTTGCTCCAAAGATCTAGGTTGAATAGATGACGATCCAACCCTCTCCGTCGAACAAATTGCTCGCATACGTTGTAAAACATTGGCATCCAGAATCACACAAAGACGAGTAGATATAATTGAGTTTATTAAAACATCAACATACATACCACCCGTGTCTAAGTTCGTCTCCTAGATTCTTCAACTTTGACAACCCGCTCCACGCCTCCGATCGAGTCTTATGCGGAAGTCGCTCGTTTTCCGACTCTACATCGTAGTCACAACTCTCCATCTCTTTGACCTCCTCTATCTTGACATCGTTCTTCTTTCTTCTCGCGCGCACTATCGAAGTTTTGTCCGCGCTCTTCTTTCTTCTTCTTCTCATTGCCTTCACTCGCTTGGATGAACAGTCATTTTCACGGTGGCCTCGCTTCAAACATAAAAAAAAGCGTCCCTCTTGGCGACACCGTTGTTGTTCCTCCAAAGTCGACGTCTCCGAAGCTTGCTTATTATTTGGTAGGCATCCAATCCATCTCATCTCCATCCGGCCATACGCGATTTGATGTCGCGATCGGAGCCGACGACCTTTCCGATATTGCAAGCAATCAAGTTGAGAGCCGACCGCCAACAAAGCTTGGACAAACATACCATAATCGATGTACGTCACAGTCCCAATCATCGTTGCGTTGCATCTCTCGAGTTGAGAGCACCGCGAAGATATCCTATCTTCACCATATCCGGAACCATGGTAAGTTGACTCTCACCAAGCTCCTTCTCAAACTTGGGCAAGAATGTTGCGAATGACTCCCTACCCCGCTTCATTGCTTGAAGCCGATTCAACGCCTGCACACACGATTTGGTCGATGTAAATTTGTCAAGATGTTGAATAAAAGTCGCCGCATTGCAACCACGTTGATTTTGGTAGAAAGATACTACCATCATCTGCGCGCTTCGCGTCCATCCTCGAAAAACAAGTATGCGGTTTTGCTCTTGAGGTGTACCAAATGCAGCTCCATCAATTCGAAGCTTGTTATCCGCTTCGACCTTCCATATCGGGTAGCCCTTGCGACTCCGTCAAACTTTGAAATATCGGCAATCGCTTGCGCAATGCGACGGCAGTTCCTCCATATTGTTCTTTGCGATCGATTGCGGCATCATCTCGCGATGAAGACGGACCTCCTAAACTCGTGAATTGTCCGGCCCTCCGGAGCCACTGCGCGATTGTTGTGCAACCAATTGCTCGATAGCCAACTTCTCTCTTTGCCGAGAAGCTTGAAGTGTGTGCGCAACCTCACGATCTCTCGTTGATAGTCTTCCGCCGTAATTTCTCCTTGCGCCTGCTGCTGCTGCAAGATCTCATCATCGATCATCCGGGCGTTCTCCATCTCAAAAAGCAACACCTCTCAATCAACTCTTCAGCTTCGCAAAGCCTTCAAATGCGTCCCGGTTCGTGGCTATCTTCAATCACTACCACGAGGGTGGATAAGTTCCTCAATCTAATCAATGTCCTACTTTTGTCGTTTGAAAAAACAAGGGAGGATGAAGCCCTTCAGAAAATCAAGAGAAGTCTTGGATTATGTAAGAGTCTAGCTGTCAAAACAAGCAAAAACTACAAAAGAAATATATTAATCCAAGACTTAGGTTTACAATGAATAAGAGTCCCTTATATACTAATCTCTTGGCTCAACTGCCGAGGCTATACTTTAGCTCTACTGCCGAGGCTATACTTTAGCTCTACTGCCGAAGTTCTATTTATAAAATTAATAGCGAGTGAACATCCGAGCTTATCAACGAGGCCTTGGTCCATGACACACCGTGTGTTTAAGGAAACGTAATGACATAGCTGACGTGCCAAGTGCATTTATGGTAGTGTGACGTGGCAGTTCGTGTTTGACTTGGTCAATGATCTTAGAGAGTGTCAATGGTGACGTAAATGTCAAAAGTAACATATATCATTTTAACCCCTAAAGATCCTTGGGTGTTTTTGGGAGCTTAAAACCTCAAAACTCCAATTCTCTACCTCTATGCACTTCAAGGGGTGCGAAACAATTTTTTTATTCTTTTCTTAACTTCCAACCGTAAGATCTTGTACCTAAGCCAATTCTCGATATCGATATAAAAATTGACCGTTGGATGTTTACCATTTGAGAGATTATAACATCCCAGTTTGTCTACGAAGTTTTTTGGGCATTGTTGAGATTATTTTTGACACTTTTGGAGGCTGCCCTTGTAAAATTGGTACACTTTTTGACTTGGGGCCCTTTGGAACTTAAGTAGTGATTTGGTCATGAACATATTTCCAAAAAAAAATTTCAAAACAATACTAAATTTAAACTGCCCCAGTTCGGCTCGCAAACCAAGAATTGTTGTAGAAGACTCAAAAATTGGAATTTGGCTTTGTAAATTTTACCACATACACTTTGCAGTATAGGGAGCACCCATTAAAAAATTTAGGCAAAAATATTACTTTTAACCTATTCATCTAAGCTGCCCAAAATAGCAAAAGCCCGATTTGGTCCTCTTGGATCTTTAGGGGTTAAACTGTGCTTTAGGGTTAGGGTTTGACCTGCGGCGGCTAGGGTTTGACCTGCGTCAAAATTGACGCACGTGTCTAAAAAGACATAGGATGTGTTAAACACTGATCCTAAAGATGTCATCATGCATGCGTTTCTATTGACGCATGGTTAACGCCAGCGAGTCATTACTGACGTCGTGTTACTTGTATAACGTGAACGTGTCACTAGTAACATGATCACATCAACACAAGCATGTGAAGAAAGATGTCTACTATGACTCTAGAATAACGTACTTTAGTCCATCCAGAGGGATGACTTTCATCGGGGTGGATGAACAGAGGCGGCTAGGGTTAGCCGCCATAGTTAGGTCATGGTACTTTTAGGGAAGATATAAGCTAGAATCTCACTCTTGCTTTCATTTCTACACATTTTGTGTTAGAGTTCTATAGTTTTAGAGATTAACATGTTAGATTGTTAAAGTATGAGTTGTAGAGGTGTTGGAGTTTTACAAGTTTGTCTTCTTTTTTTGAAATTCTTAGGTTGTTCAAGAGTTGCATTGTGATGATCTCCATCACAGTTTGATTGCATGATGTGCCTTATTAAACTCAGCGTGTCCGTGGTAATGTGTGTTGTGCAGATCAAGAAAAATCGAGCATGAGGAAACCCAAAAAGTCACTCTACGGCCGCTAGGGTTTTTGCATCAAAAGTGACGCGCCCGTCAAAAGTGACATAGGTTGTGTTAAACACTGTTTTTAGAGACGTCATCATATAGAGTACTTGAATGCGTCACTATTGACGCAGGTTTAACGCTAGCGCGTCACTTTCGACGTAGTGTAACGCAAGGAGTACCCTAGCACATAGCACATATATGTAGCCTTTATGCTTTATACTACTCAATACTTGCAACTTTGTACCAGTGGCTAATTTTCCATCTAATACAGCAAAAGCACTGACCAGCTTTAGGATGCACTCCATTTTGTGTATGTTTCTGTCAGAGTGTGTTATGTTTGACGTTGCATTTACGTAATCAACCGTGTCATGTAACGCCACTTTTAACGTTTTCATTTCTGTCATATTGTGTCATGTTGTGTTTCTTTTGACACACGTCTGCCATCGAATTGCGTCGAATGGATGACGTGGCAAACGTCATCCTACATCTTGTCTCTTTACTCGAAACACGCTAAAATATGTGACATTCGTGTTTAAGTGCATCAACTTTGACACGAGGTCTTGTTTCTTTTCACACATAACTTGATAACGTGAATGTCACCCTACGTCTAAAGACACATCCAAAATGCGTTAAAACAAACGACATTTGTGTTTAACAATATTAAACAACGTCTAAGGATGTTTTGGAAATCGCGTTAAAACAGAGGACACAAGTGTTCCTCAACGTCAATGTAGACACTATCTCCTGTTTCTTTTGACACAAACTCCGAACTTCTTTCACATTCCAGGATGTGGTCACGTGTCACGATCTCAGCCACCGAAATTTAAATGCCACGTCAGATTTTCGATGCCACATCAGATCAGATTTCATCCATCACAAGGATGAAAACTTGTCCCACGTGCCATGTACAAACGCGGGAAAAGATGACGTAGAAAGTAATTTACTTACCAAGTTACTGACCCTCGGTAACTTACCCAACTGGAAAAATGTCATTTTAACATTGCGTCATAAATCATTTGTCCCCGTTAACATTTTTTAATACTACACGTTAACCCTTAAACGTCAGACCCAGCCCGAGGGGTTGGGTTTTTTTTTAGAGAATCTTGCTCATAACGTACACTACATTATACCAAATGGAATTTTTAAAATTCCAAACTGAGCACCTTAAAGAGATCTATACTTTCTTGGAATAGAGCTCACGCAAATTAAAAATAGAATAATGCTAAAAGTGGAGTTTAAAAGAGATTTTGGGAGTGGTATCAGGACAGCATATGACGTTTAAGGGTTAAACTCAAAAGACGTCCGTGACATTTTCGATTTATTTGCGTCACTTTTTCTGTCCGCGTTAAACGACGTTAAACCGCGTTAAAAACAGTGTCCGAGGACCCTGTTTTCCTCTAGTGATTAGTAAGGGATGAATGACTTTTTTTTTTTTTTTTTTTTTTTTTTTTTTTTGAGAATTGCAATTGAGTTATTCCCAACTTTATGCAATTTTTAAATTTTTTTTGTGAAGAGTAAATGATTATTTTTTTTGGATTTTTTAATAATGTTTTTAATTTGCGAGGAGAGATAAATTAGTTTTTCTTAAAAGTTTGAACTGCGGTTATGCTAGGGAACTCAAAAGGAACCCCTGATTATGGAAAATATCCTGTGAGGCACCTCTCTGGCCGCTCCCGCGGCTCGGAAGAATGCCCCACTGGTTATTTTCCATAACTACACTAAATTTGATAATTAGTGTTAGATTATTATAAGATTTGAAAATGCTATAAGTTTTTACTTTTGTTTAAGAACATTTACCAAGAGCATTGATTCTGATACTATATAAGGACCCCATCTTGGCCAATATAGTGGGTAAAATTATTGAACAACACTAAAAACTTATAACATGTTTATGTAAATTAGTGTATCTAACACTAATTATCAAATTTAGTGTAGTGGCTGGGCAGTGGTTCGTGGCAGCTACCAAGGAGGCACCCTAGAATCCGTGGGGACCTCTCAAGGCCGTTTTTGATAATTCTGAATTCAAATTTGAGGTCTCTGACCTCAAATGACTCTTGGAAGCCTACTCCTTGGCATTTAATGTCTATACATCAAAAATTTAGGGGGCTCATTACCCCTCCAAAAATGGTTGGTCCAAAATATGGCTTGGGCTCGTATATGTAACCTACGTGCAACTACGCATGCAATTGAATGAGATCCAACACATTCTCACAGTTGACTTCTATGTGGGGTCCTGGATATGAGGTGATTTCCTCATCAGGTCACTCAAAATAGTTTTTTTTTTAAATTAGAGAAGATAGCTCTCAAGTCTCAAGTAAGAAAACAACTTGATCTCAAACTCCACCACTACCTTTATCATGCAGTTTATTATAAGTTATCTTCTCCCTCTTTTGATGAACATCTGCTGCACAGTACGACAATGAGTCAATCCATAAAAATTCCATGGAAAGATTTTGAGAACACTCCCAAGACAAGGGAGTTGAGCGGTCACAAGGGCTCGTCAATTTAACCCTGGAACGTCGGAGCGGCCATTTTATGTCCGATGAACAGAAAATTTTCATTGTAACCTATTATTGCGGGATGAATTTCATTCATGATTTTTGTAATTGGATTTATGAATGATAATAGCATATCATGGAATTCATTTGAGGTCATTTAAGGTATTTCCTAAGGTCAAATGTGGTATGAAAGTTGAAAGAATGGTTAAAAACAAATCACCACAAAGTGCATTTCTGCAACTTTTTCCTACTTTTATTAAGTCTCAAATTTAGGCAACTAAATGATCTCTTTTGAGTTCAAGCTCAATTCATAAAATGAATCTTACCAAGTCTTGTTTCTACTCCAAGTTAGAATTTCAAGAAATTCCTAATATCTAGTGATTTACTGACACCTTAAGTTTACATGCCTATAGGGTCTCTTTCTCAATTTTCAAATATAGCATGACACGAAACCATGGATTATACCATGCTATTCTTCACTACAATGTCCCCTTATTCTAAAAATTTCAGATTTTTTGAAAGTGATTTGTATTTGATATGAATTATTTTTGGTTTTTCTTTGAAAATTCACTTGAATTTCAAATCTTCCCAAAAAAATCTGAAATTTTTACAGCATATGAAAAGCATGTGATCACATCTACGAAAAATAAAATAAAATATTTTATTTTACTTTCAGGTAAAGTGGCGAAATGGAGGATTCAGAGTAAGACACATCAAAGTTCAGGCCACGGTTATGGGCTCCGACGTTCTAGGGTTAATACCTAAAGTTTCATGGTACTATTTGCATGCTTTACCCTCAAATTTACCCTCTCTGAATGCAAGGTAAGATTTTTTTTTAACTAGATACTTTGAAGTATGTCATCTTTGTATCAGATAAACTCTAAAGTATGTAACCTTAACCCTTTCATGACCACTCCTGTTTTGGAAGTCGAGGTTTTTTTGAGGTGTCTAGATGTATTTTGGAATGCATCGAACAAATGAAGGGTCAAAATTAAGACCCGACGGTATAAATGTGTAGTGAACTTCATATACATGCTAGTGGCCAAACATGGGTCAGATCTACCGTATGAACTAGAGTATTATGATGTTCCGAGTCAAGTGTAGTACATAGCGTATACATGACCTCGAAGCTTTTTACTAGAATTAGAGACCAGAATATCCAGATTTGGGCAAAACACATGTGGTCAATATTGTAGAGAGTTTGAAGATCTATCCAACAACACCATGAGCGTTGCATTTCGAGCATTTATGAAACTTAAATTGTGAAAAGAGACCAAGAACCCAGTTCCTTGTATACGGTAGCGTACGAGAAATACATGGGATATCGTAGCAAATATGGTCAGATTGAAAAATTAGACATGGTCACATTCATTAGACGCTGAGCCTTGACGTAGAATCAGTGTGCAAATAACATGTAGTTGATTCTTTTTGGGGAGGATTTCAGGTTGTACAAACATATACGCTTTGATAGACGGTGTTGGGTTGCCAAAAGAAATCAACTCTTCTTTTGTCGATGGAGCCAATTGAGTGGTACCCCCATGTTCCCATGTTCCCAAGGGACCCTTAGAATTGGTGTCATGTGTCCTTGACAGCCGTATTTCGTGAATCTTTCTCACTTCTTTCCAGACCAGCTACCGTATCGCATACTCATCACCATGTATAGACAACTCTACCAGGCGGAGTCGAGTCCAAATGCATCGTTGTTTTGTGCAGTAGATCCAATACACACTCCTCTTCCGGCGTTGTTCTCTAACATTTTGCTCTTTCGACACAGATTCTGCTCAATCATGGAATAACCGCACTTCAGTGACCATATTTGGTTGGTTGGTCATGAAAGGGTTAAATCCAATACTGAACTCCTAAGTATCCTTAATTCCTAAAGGCCCATGTGTTTTTTGGACCTCCTAACCTAAAGACAGATTCTTGACCACTTTGTACAAGTTGAGGCATGCTTTCACTTTGATTTACAGTTTTGTAGCTTCAATTGTAAGAGTTTGAACCTTACTACCTACATTAATTCTAGCTAAAATTTCAATTGTTGGATCTTTACCAACTGTAAGATGGTAGCGTTCAAAGTTGACTTAAAAGTTTCTTTGGGCTTTGCGTGAAAGATATCGTCTAAATGGTGCCAAGGTAGAGTTGATGATTATCACTCCAAACATTTTGTTCATATTTTTTTCCCAAGTAGGTAATAAAGTTGGAAATGCTCATGCAAAATTACAGAGACTAATTCCGCTTTTTTGACATTCATGCAGATTACTTTCAAGAAGAAGGTCTGACAACCATATAGTAAAACATGCATTTTATTAGATATATTTGATTCAATCAAATATGTGAACGGTGAGTAGGTGCCTTTATTAGTTTGTGAATTTTAAAGTTTTTTTTGAAAAAATCCAAAGATCTGAAATTTTGAAATTTCTTGAAAGAATAAATTCAGAAATTCCTAGACAGTGTGAAGATTGTTTTTGTAATATTACAGGGAGGTTGCCCTTGTGACTTAGTTACTGACTTACGTCACTTTGGAACTTGAATAATGATTTGGTAATAAAAATATCTATTAAAAAAGATTCAAAAGAAGTTTAAATCTAAACTGCCCTATTTGAACTTGAAACCCAAAATGGCCAAAGAGCATGTTGGCATTATTCATATAAATATTTTAATGCAGATTCTTTTTTGTGTCAGGGCTAATTCTAATAAAAATTACTTCGAATCGTTGCTCGATGTTATGAGTGAAATGCTGGAATATGCACCAAACTACTTTTCACAACATAGTTCTGGTTTGAGGGGGATTTGGGGTGCAGGCTACAAGATATCAAGCATAGCTGCATAGAGCAGCGCAGGCATTAGGTATGGAGATGCATGGCGTGGAGGAGGACGGGAAGGAGCAGGCAGGGCTCCAGCTGCAAGTCAAGAACCTGCGGCGAGACACGAAGATAGGACCAGCTGGATGGAGGTGTTCGTACGGAAAGTATATGGGACCGGGAGCACGGCGACGGAGCGGTAGGAGCTTGCGAAGGCGGAGGAGCGAATCGCCCGGGAGTTGCGGTTGGTGGAGAACCTCCACCACTTGGTGGAGGCTGTGGATGTTTAGTGGCTGAACTAGCCTCATGGTTTAGTCTCAGAAAATCTTAAAAAGAATTTGGTTTAATTCTGCCGGGCTTCGGCTTTGGCTCTTGTATGTGTTTAACTTCAGTAAAGCATGTACTGTTCAAGGAAAAAAAAATGCTGGAATACAAAAAACGGGTGGAGCATGACATCATTCATTCATAAAATCTGGAGAGAATGTAGGAAAGACATGGTTTGGGGGGATTTAAGAAAATGAGTTTTTAGGGAGTTTCAATCATTTTAACCCTTAAACGCCCTTGGGGTCTGAAATGGGCAGCCCAAAATTGGATCACAGCATCTTTTGGACTTGGGCATCATGAATAGTGCACTTTTTGAACTTGGGCATTGTGAATGAACCAATCAACGATGAACTTGCAACCTCCTACAAGGTTATGTACCACCCCAACCTACCTACCACAATCCTTTCAAACCACAAAATCACCCATACAAATTGTGATTTGAATTGTCACATCTCACTTTTTCAATGCATCAGAAGAAGGTGACCAGTTTGATATCAAAATATAAGTGAAAAGTTGAGTACAGTGAGAGCTACAGGGAAGATTCTGTTGGAATCAAGCCCCTCGGGCTTGCTCGGGCGTTTAAGGGTTAAGCTTAGAGTCCCTTTACATCATGGACCATGATAAATAAAAAATGGATTTGAGTAGCTTGGTCACTCTTGTAGTGTAAAGTGGATTTGGAGTTGGACAAGTTTAAGTTCAATTTTCCAACTTTCAACATTATGATCTCACATTTGGTAAGGAATTTGAATGTGAGCTTTGACATACATATACACATACGAGTTAAGTACTGGATGCTACGGTTATGTACCTAAAAATATGTAAAAATTTGAAAACTTTCACCTTACATCAAAAGTTTGTAGTTTTTGGCAGATGTGAGACTTTCTGGTAGTTTTGAGGGAAGTTGACCTAGTATGTTTTAAGGTCGGTGTGAGTAAACTATTAATTGAACTTGTCCTTGGATGTATGTTTGGAGGTCATAATACAAATGGTAAGATCATTGACACCTCTTGGGATTTATGTACAATTACAAATATGTGATTGTTGGTCACAAAATCCAAATTACATACTAAGTATATCAAGAGAACTCTGAATATTATGATTTCACAAGTGGTGAGAAATCTGAGTTTAAGATTTGATGTACATGTACAAGTTAAGTACCAAATCCTGTGGTCACAATCCTTAGAAAAAAACATCATAAAACAAAAAAAAACTCAATTTGCATTTCAAAAAGACACTTTTTGGGGCAAAGCATACTTAGTCGAATTCTTGCTAGAATTTAGGCGTTAATTAAGAGAGCCATCGAATTAGAATGGAAGGTTATCACGTGCTAAGTTGCTTGGGGTGAATGTTCGAGCTAGGACGGAGAACTCAAGGCACTTCCATGTTCCAACTTAGATATATCAAGTTCCAATAATAGATCCAGAAAGAAGGGTCCCCACTCCCATTCAGCTGCCAGAAAATAAGTCGCACCACTGTTGGCGCTACTTCAGTCCAAACTTCAAAGCATGACGTAACAGGCCCATCACTAGCAGAGCTTTTACATGATTCCTCTTTCTTTATAGAAAATGTGGACTTGTTTGTTTGATTAAAAAAAAGAGAGAAAAAGTAAAATGTGCGCAGAAATCAAGGAGCCAGGTGTGTCGCACTCGCATAGAGATGGGCCTCATCGTTTTTTTTTTTTTTTTTTTTTTTTTTTTTTTAACATATTGACGAGAATCAATAGCAAGAAAAAAAGTTACATAATGGTGACCCCCAGCCGGCATCGGCTAGGGCAGACCACACAACAACTAGACTAGATTGAGACTGCTTTCAAATTCGTCAGACTCTATCTAGAAAGGAGGGGAGGTAAAGTAAGAAGCTATAGCTGAGAAACCCGGAACCGAGGACTGTATGAGTCAAGGGGTGAAGTTAGCACCCACTTAACCTTGTTCTCAAGGGGTGAAAGGGACGCTAGGTAGTTGTGGTTACACCACGTCTCACTAAACGAGGCTCGAAGCTGAGTGGCGATTTGTGGGCGTTGTGTTGATTGTCTCACCAAGCCGTGCCATGCAACTCTCCCATAATCTATTACTCCATATCAGATTTTCTGGTAAAGCTTCACGTCCGGCCACAGGATCCCATTAAACACCGTGTCGTTGCGACTTATCCATAATGTCCAAAGCACCACTCCTCGCAACGAGGCCCAGATGAAGTTCACCCGTTTTTCCCCTGGTCTGGTGGCCATCGGGATATTAGCATTACGAACGGACACTTCATTCACGCCGGCCCTTTAGAAAGGGACCAGAGTTTCTATCTATCTATCACCCGTCTATACCGTCGAGGGAGGCGAGCGCTAAATATTGTCTGCTTCCAGTTGACAGGCTGCCATAGGCCGTTTACTTCGGGGCTGACGAGGCGTTTGATGATGTGCGTTGCCCAATGCCAGGCCTGTTGGGCTAAGGCCTCATCGAGTTGAACAACTTCTTGTGCAAGCAAAAATATCCTTACAGATCCAAACGTGGAAAAAAACATAACAAAATCTGACGTCTTTGGGTCCCACTTATCCGCACTGTACCTTCTAATGACGAGGGTTCCGATGTGTGTGTACTTCGCTAAAGCCATGCAATGCTGTGTAGCTTTCCATGGAGTTTAGAGGCAACAACACTTGTGCTCGTGAGCAACGATGGAGAGAAACACCCAAAAGCTCCGTGGGATCTCCAAGAGTGCCAAACGTCTACTCTAGCAACTGCTGAGATGCCGGTGGCAATAGTTAGAGTTGGGCTTGGTGGACTGCTATGTTGATACATTGGTGATGTCTTAGATGTATATCTCATCTAAATTGTGTCTGACGAAGGAATAGGAATTTTGTTTGATAAGACAATCCTACTCCCAAGCGGTGCACAACGGTGAGCTATGTGTTTCCGAACCATGTTAATTGTAAGGTAGAGTATGTGAAAATGCAACGATACCAATAAAAACTCACTAGGCTTAAGCTTATTTGACTAGGCTTACTCACCTTGGGCTATGTAATAGCTTCACCATTCGATTTTCATGTACTTACAATAAAGACTACAAGGTGTCATTCTAGAACACCATAATAAAAACATCTATAAGACCAACTTCAGAATTTCAGGGCAAATTGTAGACGAGTTCAAGTATGATGATCCTTCTTGATCTATTCTTCCACTTGCTTTCCCCGGGCACTAAAATTGCTTGCGCTGTTATCTACAATACAGATTTGCCTTACTCCTGAGCCATTTTTCAGCAGGTAAGTTTTCTTATGTTGTCTACCCATTCGAGGCCCAATTGCCGACTCCTCTGCAAACTCATCCGCTGTACTCAGTGGACAGAGTTTTGAAAAGATATAATACCGGAGTTGCATACAGCTGCAAATCTGAAGAATCTGTTCTGCAAATCTTGCATCAACGGCCACAGGACTCCACCGGTCTGCCAGTTTGCCTTGCTAATGAGGAAGCAAGAATCTGTAAATACCAATCTGCTTCAATCTTTGGAGTGCTCACCAATCCAAAATTGGTCCATTTGATCTGCAAAATTACAACGTATTGTGATCCGATTGAATTCCAGAACTCTACAAAAAACCTGCTTCCAACGACACCTTAAGCTCCCGATCCGACCGGCGGTTCCCAAGATCATAGTGTCACTCGCGAAACAAAACAAACAAAACAAACAACACAAACTATATACCTTAAAAAAAGATTCCAAGTTGAACTACCATCCCTTACCAATAAGTTTGACATTTCACTGTCAGAAAGAAAGAGAATGAAATGTCAGTGTGGTCACAGGTCAACTCGGCCAGACTGAAGATTGAGACAACAAAAGAAAGGGGGGAATACAAAGCATCTACGAATTTTTTTTTAGAAAGGACAGAGGGAGGAAGGAAGAAAAGATAGAGAAAGAGTAGAAAAGGTTGTTTTAAAGAATCAGCTGCAATGGTGACAAATTGAATGGCCTTGTGCATAGTTTGTTCTTATCACATTTTGTGTAATGAGATAAATGAGGAGACAAATCTGAACTTCTTGATCCACATCAAGTCTTCATAAATCACAGATCCATATTGAGGTCGGGAGAACTAAATCGTTCACTCAACCTTTGCTTGATGATGTGCCTACAAAACACAGCACCAATGTTACTTACGTTTGTGGTTAGTGTTGTACTGAAGATCTACCCATCAACACTATGTGTGAACCACATTAGTAGTGTACTGTACAGTTGTGTGCAAAGAAGCCATGGTTATTTGCATTTTGTGCAAACTTGCAAATTTCCGTCACAAGCTTCGGAGGCCATCTTCCTGAAATTACTACAAACAACAATGAGTCCATCAATGTCAGATATGTCAGATGGCGCTGATTAAGAACTTATGTCAGCAACAAGCTACAAACTTTCTCCATATTTTACTACAGCACTTGAATTGCTGCAAACTCAAGTAAGGACAAAGTTAGAAGAGGCTCTCTTGAATCACCGTTCGATTTTCTTATATCTCGATAAACAACGATTAATATCAAGCGTCAGAAATTGGATTAGTCTGGATGCACTTCTTTTGATGTGCCTTACATGACATATTTCACGAGTTCTGGACTTGGGGAGTTCAGAAGTCCTGAATCACGGGATCCCTGCTCGCTGTATGACAAGACACTTCATGAAAACCAAAATGTGATTCGGGGATATGACGAGAATCTGAAGATACTTGGATACATGAAAAAAAAAAAAATCAAATTGTATCAAAATCATTTCACAAAACTGGATTTTCTAAAATTAATTGCAGTCCAGTATTCCTGAATGAGTCCACATTCAGTTAAATAAGGTAATTATCTACAACATCGAATTCGTCTTCGTGCTCGGATCATGCCTCTACATCCGCACAGAACTGCACCTCCATTTCTAACAGGATTCTTCCTCGTCTGGTGGCGCAGTTGATTTCTCCTGAACAAACACAACTGTACTGGAAACATGTGCAGGTTTCATCATGCACTACACAAATATTCCCCCAAGAGGATCGTCTTCCACCATATCCTAAAGGAGTTCCTTCAGGTTGGTGTAACTGCACAGTTTTCCGCCGATGAAACACATGTTGAGGATGTGGTAATTGGGATAAGAAGCCCCATACAAATCCTTCCGCTTCCAATATGAGAGTCGGTGTTCAAGAAATTTTTCATCTTAACGGTACGGCAAGACAATAAAACATTGAGCTCCTGCCATGCCTGCCCATGAAAATACAGAATATTACGATTTTGATCAAACCAGCCATGGAGGCGTGTTACTGGTGTACATTAGAGTCCTCTCATCGTGTACTTGCAGCTCTTGCCTTCCATCGATTCATTATCGTGAAGAGCGAGTTTACTCTTCTTCAATCTTCATATGAATTATATGAATTGTAACGTAAATGGATGCTGGTAAGTCCCTTTTTTCAGGATGATTAGTAAAGTAGAATTGGTACAGAGTGGGTGGAGGCCCACTAACTGGGTCATCGACAGAGGGAATCGACGGTCTCAGTGTGGCTAGTATTGTGTAGCCAGTGGAGCGACGATGGCTCTACTTGAGAATAAGCTAAACATGTTCTGTCCAGAAAGCTGCTTGGAGTAGGAGATCCTGCTCCGACTGAAGATCTACGGGTAGATACTCGAGGCGAGTACTAGCTGGTGTTAACTGGCTTAAGAGCTCTGTGCTTAGTCTATCTGGTTCGTCTGAAGTCCGGGTGGACAGACTGTAAGGCAGAGCCTCGGTGCTTGGCGGATTTCGTACAGCCAAGGGGGTGGGTGCTAGCGCCCAAAGTCGGGGAGACGGTGGTGGTGAATGTTCTGAGTCTCCTCGAATCGATTCAGAATGTGGTGGTGATGCGTAGTTGGTGTTGACGCCCTCGTTCGTAGTGCGGTCGATTCGCATTGAACTCATCCGGGAGTTGAACTCTCTGGTAAGGAATTCCGGGTGAGGAGCTGGATGCCATCGAGGTTTGTCGAGTTGAGATTCGCAAAATAGGTTGCCACAGCTCCAGATCTGCAGGAATCGTTGCTCCATATCACAATGCTTCTGCGCGTTCCTGCGGTGTCGGTGTCGTTGAAGGTCGATCCAGGCTCCCATCCCCACCTGCACTGTTGTCTTCCATGCTCGAAAGAGAGCCACTCCTAAATGAAATGAACCTGAACGCAAGGTTGTCATATCGGGCGTGTTGAGGCAATCGGGCGGACAAAACGGACGTACGAGTTGTCCCGGACGGACGGGCGTGCCCGCCCACCTTGATAGTAGGAGGCGTGTAATTTTTTCATGGGTAAGAAACTTTGCAGTAAAAAGCCACGTAGGATGTGACGTGTAAGTCCATCGTGGCGTGGGGCGTAGTGAAAGTGTGCCATGGCGGGTGAACTTTTGTTAGGGCGGGTGAACTTTAGAGGGGGCGGGTGAACTTTTGGGGGCGGGTTACATTGGTGGCGGGGGCGGGGGGGGGGGCGGATGAGGGGTCGAAGGGGGCGGAGGGGGGGGGGGGGGGGAGGAGAGTAGGGGGGGGGGGGGGGGGGGGGGGGGGGGGATAGGGGGACAGGGGAGGAGGGAGGGGGGGGGGGGGGGGGGGGGGGGGGGGGTAGGGGGTAGGGGGGGGGGAGGGGGGGGGGGGTAGGGGGGGGGGGGGGGGTAGGGGGGGGAGGGGGTAGGGGCGGGCGGGGGGTAGGGCGGGGGGGGGGGTAGGGCGGGGTGTAGGGGAGGGGGTAAGGAGGGAGTAAGGGGGGGGTTTAGGGGAAGGGGTAAGGGAGGTTGCTGCGTTTTCATTTTTTTTTTTTAAATTTTTTTCTTGAATTTTTTTTTTGGGAATTTCTTTAAATAGATATATCGTAGTATTTACAAACTGATTCATGCATAGGTTGAGTGGTATTTGGCAAGGTATGCATATGAGCAGTTGGAAGAGTGATGAGGGGTGGGAATAAGTAAATATGTGACCTCAAATCAAAACAATGCAATTAAATATGTCATAGGACGATGTACACATGCATCGAATAATAGAAATTGCCTTATTTTTCATACATAAGGCGAATGTAATGTAGTAAAAAGTAGAAATCATGAATAATAATATGATATAATATAATTCATATTGAATAACGATACAACGTAGATATAAGGAAATTATATATATTCCCATAACACATAATCTGAACAATGCGATGTTTTTTTTTAAAAACTTATGCACTATAATAGACTAATAATAGTGTCTAATAAAGGACTACAATAATGATGAGAAGTTCTAAAATACCCAAATAGATAATATAAGTCCATTCTACTTATTAAAACGATTTGATCGCCGCACCCTTTCAGTGGATGTACCCTCCATGTTAGGATCTCGGATCAAGTCTTGGATAACAACGTCATCATCATCAGGCGCCTCATCGCACTGTGGGTCACCATCATCGTCGTCGTCGTCGTCGTTGTTGCCACCCTCAATATCATCGTCGTCGTCGCTACCACTTGAAGAACAAGTAGACTCATTGCGGAGAAGGGCTATTTTTTCGCCGTATAGGTTTTCCTCAAGTCTAATAACCTTGTGTCTCTTTGCTCTGGGACACTCCCCATCCGAATTCACCGGCGGTCCTCTAGGAACAACAAAAGCTGGTGTTGATGAAGTGCGACCCGGGAACATATGTGTCCACGAATGGTTCAATTACCGTGTTTGGGTTCCTCCCCTATTCCTAATGAAGAACGTCTGCTTGGCACGGAAGACAAGACATCGCCAACATTCTCGTCCCTCTCCATCTATAGTGTCTCGCAATGCCTCTAGGCCGTATCCGTTTTGTAGTGGATGTTGAGCCTCCAAACCCTCTGCGGTCTACGTTTCCGCTAGGAGTGTTAGTTCCCCCACGTCCTCTAGCTCCGTTTCTTGACGTGCTTGGTGGTATTGTCCCATTCGATGATGGATACCGGGCCTAGGGATAATAGGAGGCCTCCCATGGGACCCATCAGATTGGGAAGCTCTTCCACTAGCATTTGTTGCTCCTCCACTAGTATTTGGTGTAGGTGTATTTAGCCCAGAGACTGTTCTGGAGACCGGAATATTCGCGTGCATTGGGTCAACATCATCGGTGAATTCGAATGCATCGTGAATCCTACTGAGATTCGGATCAAGACATTGGGGTGCAACAACGGGTGTAATAGTTCTCCCAATCCCTCCCAATCTTGATGCATTTGGGCTATTTCCCACTTCTCGCGGGGCCACATCTTCAAAACGATCCACAATTGTTGTATAGGTATTGGGAGTACGGAAACTTCAATTCTCTCTTTTCTTGGATCCCTTCCCTTCCCCAATCCAACCCTCACGAAGAGAAGTGAATCTTGGGAGCTACGAGGGGCGGGTTACAAATGAGAAGTTCGCCCCTTATATAGTGGTTGGACCCCCCATGGTACATGGATGGGAAGATGGAGATTTCTATGGGGGAGGGGCGGATTACGGGGAGGGGGCGGGTTACGGGGTGAGGGGCGGGTTCGGGGGTAGGGGCGGGGGGGGGAAGGGGAGTACGGGAGTAGGGGGTAGAGGGGAGGAGGGGGGGGTCGGAGGGGGGGGCGGGGAAGGGGGGGGGGGAAGAAGGGGGTAGAGGAGGGGAGGGGGGGGGGGGGAAGGGAGAGGGGGGGGGAAAGGGGGTAGAGGGAGGGATAAGGGGGGGTAAGGGGGGGGGTAGAGGGAGGGATAGGGGGGGATAGGGGGGGTAGGGGGAGGGATAAGGGTGAGGGAGGTGGGATAGGAGAGGGGGTAAGGAGGGTTGCTCCGTTTTTCAAATTTTTTTAAATTTTTTTAAATTTTATTAAATAAAATGTTATTTGAAGAGGAATGAAATAAACATAATACTACCCACCACTATATTCTCTAGTCTTAATATAAATAGTGATCGTAAAATCAAATATATGATAAAACCATTAGGATGATAAATTTATTTGTACTATAGTATTGGGAAGAAGAATGAAATCCAAACATAATACTACCCACCACTATATTCTTTAGTCTTAATATAAATAGTAAGCGTAAAATCAAATATATGATAAAACCATTAGGATGATAAATTTATTTGTAATATAGTATTGGGAAGAAGAATGAAATCCAAACATAATACTACCCACCACTATATTCTTTAGTCTTAATATAAATAGTAAGCGTAAAATCAAATATATGGTTAAACCATTATGATGATAAATTTATTTGTAATATAGTATTGGGAAGAAGAATGAAATCCAAACATAATACTACCTACCACTATATTCTTTAGTCTTAATATAAATAGTAAGCGTACAATCAAATATATGGTTAAACCATTAGGATGATAAATTTATTTGTAATATAGTATTGGAAAGAAGAATGAAATAAACATAATAGAATGTGGGATTGGAGAGAAAGAGCACACATTTTAAGAAGATTATTTTTTTGGGGATGTGGTAGCTCGACTTTGAAATGGAGGGGGGAATTGGTTTGTAGTGGGGCAAATTTGAATAAGAGAGGGAAGTACGGAAACTTCAATTCTCTCTTTTCTTGGATCCCCCCTTGGCTCCTTCTTCCACCTACCGGGTATTTTTAAGGTAATGAAGTCCAAACATTCCTCACTAAAGCCGGGATTTGGAGTATCCCGGATATAGTGGGGGAATGTTTGGATTTCCAATGATTGGATTGACCATCATTCCACTCCTCTTCCACTTCTTCCCCTTCTCTCCTCTTCCCTCCCCTTCTCTCCCCACTCCTCCCTTTCTTTTCTTCTCCTCCCCCTCACCCGCCCCCTCATCATCACCCCCCCCCCATCCTCACCCCCCCACCCCCCCCTCTCACCCTCACCCCCCCTCACCCCACCCTCATCCTCACCCGCCCCCTCATCATCACCCCCATCCTCACCCCCCACCCCCTCTCACCCTCACCCCCTCACCCCACCCTCATCCTCACCCCCTACCCCCTCCCCTCACTCCCCTCACTCCTCCTTATCTCCTCCGTCCTACCCCCCGTTACCCGCCCCTACCCCCCGTTACCCGCCCCTATCCCCCCAGACCCCCTACCCCCGTTACCCGCCCCCCCCCCCGTTACCCGCCCCTACCCCTGCCCGCCCTACCCCCCGTTACCCGCCCCCCCCCCAGACCCGCCCTACCCCCCCCGTAACCCCCTCATCATCACCCCCTCATCATCACCCCCTCATCATCACCCCCTCTCCCCTCCCCTAGCCCCCGCCGCCCCCCCCCCCCCGCCCCGCCCCGCCCCGCCTCGCCCGCCCCGCCCCGCGCCCCCGCCCCCGCCTCGCCCCTCCCTCCCCCCCGGCCCCCCTCACCCGCCCCTAATCCCTTTCACCCGCCCTGTCCTCAGCCTACGTGGCGCGTACGTGGCGGCTAAGTGGCTTGGTTTTTACCCAAACCCTTGCCACGTCCTCGTTTTTTTTACCTAAATTAAAAGTCAACAGAGGTTTGACCGTATCGGGCGAGCGGGAGCTCTATCGGACGGACAAGGCGGACGGACGGGCGGGCGGCGTGCCCGCCCGGTATGACAACCTTGGGTCAATCGGCCTGGAGCGGGAGCGCCGTTGGCGCGGCGTCCCTGTCGATTCGAAAATGAACTGATGTGCTATGGTTGCCTCTTCTCTTGAATTAGCAGAGGGGTCCGATTGTAGCGGGAGTCTGGGCACCGCAGCGTCTCCAGAAGTCCCTGTCGGATTGCGGGTGGCCAGCGAGGTCTCATGTTCTGAGGCAGTCGCAGAGCCGCTACTAGCTGAGAGGTTGATTGGGCTCTCTCGCACCGCTTCTGTTTCCTGGTCACGAGGGAATTCCGTGATAGGAGTAGAGCAGTTTGTCGCCTTGGAAGCCGCACGTCGTGTTTGCTTGGAGAGAGCAATTGCAGGGCAAAGTGTCCTGGGGCTGTCTGAGGCTGTGTTCAGGTTGGTTGCCACTGGGAATTCGACTTGATGTCTATTTCCTGATGGAACCGCACCTTGTCGCACCGAGCTCGTGGATGGGGCCTGTGGCAGAGGTGGCCGTTGTAACACGGGTCGAGCTGAATCTTGCCGTGACGGTGCATCGCGTGCAAGCGAGAGTTCTTGTATCGTGTGTGGGCGTGGGCTGCTGGGGCCTGCCGGTTGTGAAGCCTGCTTGCTTCGATTGTTCACTGCCGCGTGATCATGTTGTGTCCGCGCCAGGTGACGCTCCTGCTCTGGTCGCACTGACGGGCGTTCTTGGTGAGACCGTGGTGGTATGCGGTCTGGGTGGCCCTGGTAGCTTCGACGAGTCTCCTCGTATTGGCCTTGGCGTGGTGGGCCTCGACCGCCCGCCCTATGTTGGTGCTGCTGTCATGAGGGGATTCCCACGAAGTTTGTCCTTCCAGGCGGTCGTTGATGAGTGGTGCGCGAAGTCTTGGGGCATGTTCTCGAGTTGTGGCCCAAGGTGCGACACGCACCGCACTGGTTTGGGTGTCCAGTGACCAGAATGCGGTGCTCATGAAAAACTCCGGGTTGGGAGCCTCTCAGGCGAATCCTCTCATGGATCACCGTAGATAGTTTCACCAGGACCTTCACTCTTGGTCCCGATGTTCTACCTGCATGTGAGGGACTGTCGTCAAAGAACAGTACTTGGCCAAATTTGCCTCCCAAAATTCGTAGCCCAGCTTCGCTCCGCAGGTGTAGGCCGAGTCCAAGAAACTGTAGCCAAACTGGGAATTCTAGCAGTGATGTAGCTGCCGTGGGTATTTCTGGTGAAAAATCCGCGTGCCAAGGGTACATTTGTACCTCCTTCCCATCTAGAAAGTGCACTCGTGACAGTGAGTGTTGGACACCGGCTTCGTCCGAAAATTTCGCCTCAAAGAAGCCATTGCCAATCAAACCACAGCCAGCTAAGGAATGGTGTAGGTTGGATTCGCACCATTCACGAAGGCTGAGGAAGCCGGGACTGGGGCCTGGGAGTTGTCCCAGGACCGTAAACTTCTGTGCAAGATCTCGAAGTTCCTGTATAGCCAGGTCTTCTTCGCAGGTGAGGATCAGGAGGGGGATCTCCTTCTCGTTAGTTAACAATGCAGCATCTCCGGCTAGGTTTGGTTCGCCTTCCGGAATATGCGCCGGCGTCCGTTCAGAATTGATGGGTCCTTCTGTGCGCTCCGCTGGTACCTTCACGTGCGTGACCTCGTCCTGTACTGGAACTTCAAGCATCTCCTGCTCAACAACGGGAGCCTGCTCGTCTGCCATTACAGCCGCTCTGACGAAGACGTACTGCTACTGTAGCGACCAAGGATAAGTACGGGAAGAACAGATCAGTGTTGCGATGCAATACGGCAAGTTAGATTCTGAAAACGTAGAGGACTGTGTGAGAGGGCCGGTGAATCAGGAATCGTAGGAGTACTCGCTGGGGAACTTGGGGTGTGAAACCCTAGTTTTCCCGGCGGCTCGCTGTGAGCTCCTGTCCGGCCTCTCCGCCCCCTCTCCTCAACAACAGCCCCGTAACGTAAATGGATGCATCCCCAATTCCGTTAAAATGGCGTTATGCCGCTAAAATGGCACACCTCCCCTTTCTGAACTGCGTTCAAAACCATGTGATATAACAGAATTTGAAGGTGATATTATGGAGAATGAGTGACAATGTATACAAAAGAGTGATATTATTAATAAAATTGTGATATTGCAAAATACACCATTCCATGTGAGCACATATGTAAGATTGGAGTGACAAAATGGCACATGGCATAGTGCCATTTTAACGGAATTGAGGTTATGCGGGCTAGCACTATATATCAGCAAATTCTTTTTGCACTAACTAAAGTTGATGAATAGTGTTAAATTGGTGAAATATGTTATAAAAACAATACCATTAACACCTAAAGGCCCAAGAAAGCCAGAATGGCTTTCGCGATTTCGTGCACCCTAGATGAGGGGTTAAAGGTAATACTTTTGCCTAAGATTTTTACAAAAAGCTCTTTATACTGCAAAGTTTATATTCACAAACTCATAAAGGCACCTACTATCCGATTAGTTCCTTAATTGAATCAAATAAATTTAATAGAATGCACATTTTACTGTATCGTTTTTTTAGACCATTTAGAAGATAATTTGCATGAAGGTTAAGAGGGAATGAGTCTCTCTCTAAAATTGTGCATGAGCATGCCCAACTTGATTACCTACTTTGAAAGAAAAATGAGTAAATATTTTGGAATAACGATCATCAAGTCTTCCTTGGCACCATTTAGACTAGATGTCTTTTAGGCAAAGCCCAAAAAACTTTTCACTCAACTTTAAATGCTAAGTTCTTACAGTCGGTAAAGATTCAACGGTTGAAATTCTACTTTAAATTAGTGCAAGTAGTAAAGTTCAAGATCTTACAATTGAAGATACAAAAAATGTAAATTAAAGTGAATCATGCCTCAACTTGTACAAGGTGGTCAAAATTTGAAGTTTTTGGTATCGCACGTCCAAAAAACGCCTCGGCTTTTAGGAGTCAATATGAATAACTCCATATTTACTCAAGGTTGGCATGGATACATTTTTTGTTTGAATTATCCTTGAACGTATATCCAATGGTCATCACACCATTGGTGGGACTATTAACCTCTCTCATTGCGAACATTATGCTAGTTCATAGATAGTTACTAGTACCTTAGGATACCCAACATTAGGGTTGTCATATGGAGCCCGTAGAAGTTATCAAGCTGGAAAAACGGACAAGCGCAAGAAGCCAAGGGGGTGGGTGGCCCGCACACTACTGAACGTCGTGTTTCTAGGGGGCCATGTAATCTTTTGAAACGTAAAACATTTGACGATAAAAACTATGTCGGATTATGACGTGTCCGTCCATCGTGTCAGAGGGGCGCGAAAGCCGAGGCATGGCGCAGGTGCGTGCGTAGGGGCGCGGGTGCGTGCGTAGGGGCGCGGATGTTGGGCAGGGCGCGGTAGGCGGTGAAGACTATAATTAGTCATTTAGAAATTTAAAACTAAAACTTGTTGTACAAGTCAAGTAGACTTTGTCTCGAGTCATATTGTCGAGCCACTCGCTCAAAACAACTAAGAATATCATTATTGATAGTCATATTGACTAAGAATATGACTATTCCTGATCATTGAACCTATAAGTAATCAAATAATTCACCTCAATGACTATGATTAGTCATATTCTTGATTATTTTGAACAAGTCGATTTAAATGATATGATTAGATTTATGGTCGGAAACACCCTATTGTCTTGTAGTTATACCCACTCGAGTTTGGTTTTACATGCGCTCCGAAGGCCACATAGAGCTAGCAATTCAATTGTTGGGAAATTTTATATCAGTAAAAGCAAGGATAAAACACTTATAGAGACGGAAGCAATCACAAAATATTTGCAAAGAGGGGAAGAAAAAAAGGACTACTTTAGCTCTGTAAGCAGATGAGAGAAGCTTTATATTAGCTTCAAATTATTTAACCCTTAAGCGCCCACGGTGTCGTTTTTCGACATTTTGGATGTGAGGCTCCGTCTTTGGTGCACAACCCCGCTTTCATCCCATCGATTTTTCATCCACCGTTTTTATTGCTCAACTCCTCGGTGGGTTTACTCTACTCCCTCCTTGGATAAATAGTAAAAACCTTGATCCTCAATTTGTGAGAGTGGGCGAAAGAGATTTTTCATGAAAGTTTTGGTGGTGTGATCTTCACCCCTTTTTTGCATGGATCTTGAAATCCATACCTCCAAATGGCATGCAACTTGGTGGACATACTAATTGCCATGCTCCAAAGAAGATCCTACGGTTGGATTTTCCATTTTCATCTTTTATTTGTTTTTACGCAGTTTTGAAAAAATCAGCATTATTACCAATTGTTAGGAGCTTTACCCCCCCCTTGGGCGTTTAGGGGTTAAATGTCAATACGTCTTTATATAAGATTTAACTTGTTTATTAGTGATGATAAAATAAAGTATAAATTATGCAATTGTTCCTCTAGTGAGGATTATTTTAGGAAAGTGTTTCCCTATTTAGGATAATCTTAGAAAAGTGTTCCCGTATTTAGGATAATTTTTTAAAAGTATTCCCCTATACAAAAAATCCCCTGAAGTGTTTCTAGAAGTCAATAGAACGTTCTCAATCAATTTTGCATACACGCTTATGAGGTTATCAAGCTATACAAATATCATAAACTTGGTGGCAAATAAGAGAAATATATTGTGACCAGGAGTAGTTTGAAACAACCTCTTCTCACACACCAAACATTGCCCTGTGCATTGAACCTTCACTTTTGTTCATCGCCCACTAAGAGTCATCAGGAGGGCTTGGTTGGCGGATGCAATGCGGATTCTCTAAGAGCGTCTCCAGTGCTTTCCGTGGCATCGGGTACGCCAACTGGAGTATAAGATGGCATCTTGTTCCTATTCACATCTGACGCAGGACTGTTCACAAATTTTGTCTCTAGTGCGCAATGGTGCCATCTGTACAATAGCGTTGGGGACTTGGGGACTCCACTCCCTTGACTTAACCCGGTTCCACTTCCCCAAATTTACTTGGTCAGCCTCACGTCCAGCTCGTCGCTCTCCCCTTTCCCCCATTCTTACTCACAGCTCCTTGCGCCAAGCTCTCCTCCTCGATCCATGCACACAATGACTTCATCTTTGACCTTGACCACTATTCACATAGGGTTGATATTTAGGCTACACTAACTTTCCATTAGCATAGCGCAAGAATAGACTTAGTGTCAGAAAATGCCGTTGGCGCAATTGCCGTGGGCTGTATTGTGTCCATTCTCCGCCAAAAATACAGTAGGCGTGCCTGAAATGGCTCGCAGTGGAGACGCTCTAACCATTTACACTCCAAGAGCATAGCCACCAATTGAATAAAAGGAGCACAAAAGCCAACTATTGCAGGAAGGAGAGACACCAATGGCAAGCACGAAATGCAATTCAACTTGAGGACACGCTCAGGTACACTTGTCGCCTGCTCTCCTAGTACGCACAAAAAACCTCTCCGCAATCATCTTTGAAAGCTATTATGGAGGTCACAACGGAAAAATTGAGAGAAAACACGAGCACCTACGAACACATGCACTATTGCGATGAAATTCATGGGGGATGCATGATAGGAACACATGCATTACAAGGATGGGTGGGATTGTAAATATACACATGACTCTTCACTTGAAAAAAGCACCGAATTGGTTGTGAAGGGCCTAAAGGCCCGTTCGCACTTGGCCTTTGCAAAGAGCGTGGCTAAAAATTTAACACCCCCACAATTTGGGGAGAAATACCTTCTTTTGAGGAAAGGTGTCATCAATGAGGTTCGTAAAGGTGTAATCAATAGTGAGGGAATTACGTAATGGCCCCTCAAGTGGGAC
Source organism: Bryum argenteum (assembly GCA_037043015.1). Lineage (NCBI taxonomy): Eukaryota > Viridiplantae > Streptophyta > Bryopsida > Bryales > Bryaceae > Bryum > Bryum argenteum. Next base: position 1,896,030 of record CM073326.1, on the reverse strand, counting down.
AATACATAAGACCACTCTTAAGTGAGGAAAATTTGAGAATCTTTCCAATATTGGTGCTCCCTTAAGTATTGCCTACTATTGCTCAAATCTCTTTTGTCCTCCTAAATGTTTGTTAATACCCTACTCTTTAAAGTGTGCCATGTGGACATCCATGTAGGATTGATAATTACTAATGAATGTAGGTGGGAACACACACTTTTTAATAGAGTTAAGACCCCCTCTTAAGACCTCTTCTAAGGCCAAATGCGAACATGCCTTAAGAAGCATGGGTGGCGGTGCTCTAAGAACCCTGAAATATCTCCACATAGTGCCTCTCGTGTAGTCTCTTTCTCCTTTACAACTATCAAGTACACTTATGTATTTTTATGGTATGGTCACCCTCCTTCCTCGGACTCTTTCTTCCTCTTTCATGGTACCTTCAAGGACTGACTGATTGACTGTGGGAGAAAAATAAACCATCCATGCTGTTTCCATGGTATGGGGGATACGCCCACAAAATGGTAAAGCAGGACCAATGCAGACTTTCGGCATGTCCCCATGCTTTCCCTTTTCTCGAGTGGAGTCCGGGGTGAAAAGAGTGGTACCGGTAACTTCCGTCCAGTAGAGGACGAGAGTGTGGGGGGCACACTCTGTTCGAGCTTCCACTGCACCGCAGCCACTACGGCGCGACCACGCGGCCCGCTTGTCCGCAGTGGCACTGCCACATGGAAAAGCAGTAACTTGTCTCGAGATTCCCCGATCCATCGATCCCCCGACTCTGGATCCATCGATGGATCCTGCCCCATGCTCTGGATCCATCGATCGGTGGAATCTGCCCCCTGCTCTGCATTCGTTGATCGATGGATGCTCCGCCGTCGTCTCTCGCAGTCCAGATCTTGCATCGATGCACGGGCCTTTCTGCGCTTGCAAGCGCTTTTGCTCCATCATTCCAGATAAGGCCGCACACGATGCATGCTGCCATGCTCCACCTCATGTTGCTGGATCCACTCACCATTCTCCCATCACCCGCCACAACAGATCCTGTCCCCTCCCCCTGCCAAATTTAGCCGCGTCATTAGTCACTGCGCTTGTCAGCATCCCTATCTCTTAGTCACGTGATTAGTGTCCAGATATTTTGCGCGCGGCTACAACCCGCAGTCGACGTTCGCTTCCTTGATGAATCTAGACAGTCTGTTGCAGTTGGGTTGTGTTACGTAGTTCAATCTGTCGACATTTCGGAAGCGTTCGTTGCAGGCTGATTTGAACTGAAAAGGGTTGTGAAAGATCGGACAATGTCACGGGCTCTGGTGACTCAACCAAGCACTTCATATCGTGGCCAAGTGGTGAGAACCTCGGGTTGGATTTTTGAAGGTAGTGACTTGGTCAAGTGTTGGAGAGGTGACGAGAGGTGTGGTGTCTTTTCTTTGACGGTGCAGGGTATTGCATTTGAAGCGTTTGCGAATTCCAGCAAGAGGCAAAGGAATGTGCGGTTCAAGGCTGGTGCACTCGTTGTGACTGCAGCGGAGAAGAGAAGCAAAGCGCCATCGCATGGCAACGAGAAGACGGCCTCGCGTAGGCTGCAGGTGGTCAGCAACGCGGCGGCCTCTGGGCCGTCAGCTGCTGGGTTGCTCATTCCGTTGTCCATCGTAGGAACTGACCATGACGACGACTTCGAGGAGGACAAACTCGCGGATGCCTTTAACCAGTTGTTGATCAAGAAGTCGAAGAAGGAGAAGAAGAAAAAGGCGGCAGCAGCGGCCGCTCGAGTGGTGGATGCAGATGGCGAGATCACCGTCACTGCTAAAAGCTTGGATTCTCACAAAGCCAACGAGCGAGTTGCATCCTCTCTGTCTTCGAGCTCGCCCTCGAATTATGACAGCACGCTCGTGGATCTCATCGATCAGCTCGAGAGCATTCGCTTGCACGCTTTGGCCCTCGAACGCTGGCACGCTCCGCAGCTCAAGAGGGTCCACAGGTAAGAACTCCATTCCAAGATGACGTTCTCCATTGCGAGAATCATCAATCATATGAGGTCATAGTTTTCTTTGATGAAGCTGTCGGTGAAAAGGCTGAGAACTGAAAATTGTGATGTTCTGGGTGTTAAGATCGATGCGGGGTCTTGTTCATTCAAATTTTGCGTGGAGTTCTGTGACAGAAAGTATATCGCCAGTGCGCGAAACTTGCTTCATTACGTTGCCTTCCGGTCGCTTGAGATCGCCGACCTTCAAGAGAGGCTCGCATCTTCAGGGCTGGCAAGTCTTGAGGGATGCGAAGCGCACACACTAGCAAGCGTGCAATCGATCAGTACGATTCTCCGGTCGCTGCATCATGAGCACAAATCCACCTTCAGCGATGGCGTAGTCTCGTTCGAAGATGGAAACGCCCTGTTATCCCATCACGCGGAGGTGTTGCTGGGACCCTTGCCGCCCGGACGCAATACTATGGTGATGGTGACACTCCCTTCCGAAGCGGCTGACGACGACGCGCTCGTTCGCAACCTTTTCAAATCCGGGATGAACATTGCCAGGATCAATTGCGCACACGATAACCCGGAAGTATGGAAGAGAATGGTGCAAAAGGTTCGATTCTTCTCGCAACTCCTGGAAACCCCATGTCGTATCAGCTTCGACCTCGCGGGTCCGAAGCTTCGCACGGGACCGTTGCAACCCGGCCCGTCCGTACTCAAAATCAAGCCCACAAAAGACAATCTCGGCGACGTCGTCGCGCCCGCGTGTGTCTGGATTGGCGACGAGGGCGTGATGCCCCCAGATGATCGAGTCCCTGATGCTATCATCCCCGTGAGCTCCAGCCCTAAATGGATTCGAAAGGTGGAGCTCGGGGACGCGATCAAGTTCAAGGACGCACGAGGCCGCGCCCGGGAGCTTCGCGTCGTTGCAAAAGCTACCGGAGGTGTCTTCGCGGAATGCAAAACGGTTGCTTACATTCAATCAGGATGTGAATTGATAATTAAGAAACTGAAGCTGATTGTGGGTGAGTTGCCGGAGGTGGAGCAAGCGATCGTGCTGCGATCGGGTGACAAGCTACTATTGAAACGCGAGTCCATCCTTGGATGCCCCGCGCAGCTGGACAAAGCAGGCAACGTCGTGACGCCCGCGTTCGTCACGTGCACGCTTCCTTCCGTCTTCGAGGTTGCGACTCCAGGGGAGATCGTCAAATTCGACGACGGGAAAATCGAGGGCGTCATTGAATCCGTCTCTCCGGACGAGATCTGCGTGTCGATTACGGGTGCGGACGCGTTGAAGGGGAAGAAGCTACGCGGCGAAAAGGCGATCAATTTCCCTGAGAGCGATCTGTCGATCTATGGCTTGACTCCCAAGGACGCCACGGATTTGGGTTTCGTGGTGGCGAATGCGGATATCCTGGCGTTGTCGTTCGTGAACGGGCCGGCGGATGTGCGCGCGTTGCAGAACGAGCTTGCTAAATGCGGTGCCCATAACTTGGGCATCGTGGTGAAGATTGAGACGGAGCTCGGGTTCCAGCGATTGCCAGCCATTCTATTGCAGGCCAGTGCCATTTTCCCCCCTGCAATCCCACTTCGGCATTGCAATTCCACAAACTAACCACTGATTTTTAAGATCGTGAAGCGGAGATACAAGTACGTGATTAAGTATCGGCTAACATGTTTGCAAGTAATTGTTTCAGGCCATGGAGACGGCCAACCCGGTGGGCGTGATGGTGGCGCGTGGCGACATGGCAGTGGAGTGCGGGTGGGAACGGCTGGCGGAGATTCAAGACCAGATTCTTCTGCTCTGCGAAGCCGCCCATGTCCCCACCATTTGGGCCACACAGGTCCTCGAAGGCTTGGCCAAAACGGGCTTACCATCTCGGGCCGAAATCACGGACGCCGCGTCCGGTTCCAGGTACACCAACGAATTCCCCGCAAGCTTTGCCAGTTTGAATCCTCCACATTGTTCATGCTCCCATGCCTTATGACTTCGCAGCTTTATCTGATCATGGGGCCAATGTTTCATCCTGAGTCGGCACGTGATTCTGTCGCTCAAGGCTATCACTTATGGTTTTATGCATCGAGTGTGGCAGGGCGGAGTGCGTGATGTTAAACAAGGGTCCGTACATTCTGCAAGCGGTGGCGGCCTTGGATTCTATTCTACGCAGAGAAGCCCGTCACAGGAGGAAGAATCTATCAGTGCTGCACCCCATGCAAAATCTTGGGATCTAGGTGTTGTCGGTTGATTGAGAGATGACTATCTGCTTCGGGACCTTCGGTGCCATTGCTTTGTACCATGTGTAATTTGTAGTTCTGTGTATATTTCTCAGCAAGCTCGCAATCCGTGAATTGCGATTGGAACAATAATTTTATTTCATTGAAACCATTCTTCCTTTCGGCACAACTGCTCATTCCATCAAAGCGATAGACAAGTTCGTAGAATGTGTGCGAAAAATCCACCACTGAAGGTGAAGAGTGAAAAGCTGCTCTCTTTAACCCTTAAACGTCAGACCCAGCCCGAGGGGTTGGGTTTTTTTTTGAGAGAATCTTGCTCATAACATACATTCCATTATACCAAATGGAATTTTTTAAATTCCAAACTGAGCACCTTAAAGAGATCTATACTTTCTTAGAATAGAGCTCACGCAAATTAAAAATAGAATAGTGCTAAAAGTGGAGTTTTAAAAGAGATTTTGGGTGTGGTATCAGGACAGCATATGACGTTTAAGGGTTAAAGTCGTAGCTGATGACCTAGGCCAGAAATCTCCATGCACTAAGTTATCTCAACACGATGAAAGTTATGGAGGTTGGAAAACAACCATGTCGTCAACTGTTGGTGAGGCACCATAGATCATTGCACCACTGATAAAAAATGTACAGCAAAAGTACAAACACTTGTTTCACCGATAAAACAGAAACTAGAGCAAATTGTAATTTAATCAGTCCGCTCCTTACATTCCAAAGAATCGCTTAAAATAAATGAAAACTACCGTCGCATATAAATAGATGTTTTCCGATCATGCAATGCACATTTATCAAGTGCAGTGAACTACATGCGGTTCATAGAGGTTGCAACAGCAGAAAGTGGTTGCCTTCTACATATAGAGACATAAGATGCAGAACCTTGCAGCTCCGCCATTACCCCTTCTAATTCTCCACAAATGTGTGCAGGAGAGGTGCGCCACTTAGACGTGTGTAGACTTCACAAGTCACCTGCTTACACAAACCATACGAAGTGGTTAAACATGTAATCATGACTTAATAGGCAAGTGACCCTACTTGAGGCAATTTACATTTGATTGCAGAAACAATAAGCTGGAAACTTGAATTCAAGGAGAGGAGTAGCGTACCATAGAATCCACTTTCGAACTCCTTGCGGACTACAGAAGTCAACGCACCCACCACCTGATAATTGGACGCCATCGAAAGTCTTCAACAAGGTCGCCAAAAGTATCTTCCGTTTGACACCAACAGCAAGTCTACCACTACAAACATACCTTCTACTAATACCATACGCATTCCAGGGTTAACTGAAATCCTCATGTCATCAAAGCACAGGTTAAATCAACATAAGTGAACGTGGAGTTCGATCACTCTGAGCGCATTGATGATGACACTGATTGAATATCGCTAAAATCCTGGGGGGCATATCCATTATTTCCTTTCCACTGATCTATCAGGTTGTTGAAACTGTTGTAAACGCTCATCTGTAGCCATCCCGGATCAGGCAAAGCACTGCATTTGTACACCACAGAAATACTATCAGCTCAACGAACCAACAGATCCATATCATACATTTCCATGTAGCAACCTAGGTGGTTTGCAACAAACCTGTCAAGATCAGCTCCACTAGCAAGGTACATGTCCTTCATTCGCTCTTCTTCCTGAGTGATCATCTGGAATACAGTCCTGGACAAAAGTCCCATATTCTTTGCAACAAGGGCAAGAAACTCCATGTCCAGAATGAATTGTTGCAGGCCAAACGGACCCATGGACCCTGGCTCGTCTTTAATTAGATCCCACAATTCCGGATTCGTACTCACATCTCTGATGAAAGTCTCAGTGAGACGGATAAGGAACAACTGAGTGACTCTGTCCTTGCCAATCAGGACCCCTGCAGCTATTTGCTGAAGTGAAAATATCTTGTGAAACACAGACTGCCAGCACCACGACATTCGTCAGAAGCAATTAGCGTGAACGTAAGACGAAGAGCACTGTCAAAAGAGACTAGTCAACATACCTGAAGAAGTTCTGTAGGCATGGGATCGTCCTGCCAGGAAGGTTGCTGAGAATCGACCTGGAAATATGTGGTGGCATTCAGCTTGCTTCCAAACTCATCATAGCATAATCCTATGATAATGCCATTGCATAGATTAAATTTTAGATTCTCCACATGACTCTGCAGTTGCCGCCGCAGGTCTTTGAGTTCTGGTGACCTCGACGTCGCTGCTGAGCCGCGCGGAGCCTTGAGTTCTCCACCAAATACTTTGTCAGCTGGCAACATTTTGGCAGCTGCGACTGCCACAAGCTCTTCGGCGAGAGCGGCAGCGTTACCCAATAGTGACAGCTGCTGCTCCTCACTAGCTGCCATTCGAACCTACAGAAACAAAAAAGATCGCAGTGCCATAAGATAACTACACTTAAACGCGTCAAACTGGCATATAACTGGTTAAGAAAATCTTCAGAAGATACTCGTTCTCTGAAAATCGGAATTTACTCATTGTGCAGGATCCTAGACTGGTGCATTTGAATGTGATATTCAATGAGGCACCTACCTTGCCCTTGATTATTTAGAGAGGTATGAAAGAAATCAGTCTAGCATCCATGACTAAGATGTCATCTAGAAATTCGTATACCATCGTGCATGTAACTGACCTTCCTTTTGCCGTCCTCCTCGCCCTCATTACCAGGTAGCGCCCTGATAAGGGTACCGATATATTGCTCAAAGACTGAAGCTACGCCCTCCAATGCAGCTCCACCCAACTGAATGCTAACAAGAGCTGGCATGTCCTCCAGAAAATCCTACTCGATCATCAAGGTTACCAACATAGATCATCATTAGTTCAAAAAGTAGAGCTGTCCTTTTGAATATAAGGATCTTAGATAGGCTTGACAACATCTATTCATCACATTTTCAGTGAAGCATTAGGTTATGTAGTAGAGTATGACCCAACTCGCAGCACGATCAGATTAATGAGAGCCGGGCGGAGTATAGTAAGACGTTAATGATGAAAACACTCACCTGCACCAGGAAAAGGAAGCGATGGGCACTAGAAGAGAGTCTGAGACTTGACACAGCCCCTCGTGGACCCCGTTGAGTATCCAGAATCCAACTATCAGCCGCTGCCAGGGAGCTTACACTATCTATTATGCTGGTCAAGTTGGCTTTCATTGCCTGTTCTACGCTGGGTCGAATAAGCTTCGAGAGTGTTGGACACAATGTCAAACCCCGTTCCTCTAATAACGCACAGTGCCCCAACGCGATTTGCACACATTCCACAGCTGCCCGCAAACCTCCAGCTGCAGCAGATGTCAGCAGCACATTCCGTTTTATCACAGAAGCACACGTTTCGGTGATGTCGCTTGCCCATAGCACTAGCTCTGAAGCATAGGAAGGTACTTCACCAAATACTGCCACTGAATCTCTCGACGCCTGCAATTCCAATGCGAGAAGCGTAAGATTCAACCTGATAGACCCTAATAATTTAGTATCTCAAAGGAAATCATGCTCATCTGATGCACGTGTTGTACATATAAGATCAGAATAAGAAATTGCTTTCATCCTTCTGGGAAAGGACAAAATGAGGAAAAAAGATGTGGTGTGCCGAAGAAGCTTCACCTGGGCAATGGCAGAGAAAACAAGCTGAGAAATTGCAGTGGTGTATACACCCCCATAAGAGGCTCCACTCTGTCGCAGGGCATTCATATTGTGCTTCAACCTCTCTTCATGAGAATGCAACAAGAGAGTGTGCGCGCGAGAACCATCCCCTAGTCTATTCAAAGCGGCAATAGCAGACCGAAGCTCCAGGCCCCTAACAGTAGGTTGCTGCACTGCATCAGCTAGATAGGCAGCTAAACCTGCCTTTTTTTCGGCCATTGCCTTTTCAAATTGCTTCAATAGCTCGTCATTCAAGCCCTCGGCTCCATTTCCGTCATGGAAGTCTGCCACCAGCCCCTCGCCTTCGTCAAGCAGAGCCATCGCCTCGTCCACCTTCCTCTCTGCCAGGAGTACCTCCAGCGTATCAGGAAGAAGCTCCATACGATGCATCGCCTCTGTGGGCGTTACCTCCTCCTTGTAATGGTCCTTTTCGAGTGTGTCTCCCGAAGCGCCAATCGGTAAGGAAGCTCCACTTTCTGCTAGAGTGCGGACCAGAGCTGCTTGCGATTGTAACATTGTATTCATTGCCGTGATCTCCTCTTCTAAATCTGCAATCTCTTTTGAGGTCCTTCAGAAACACAAAACATAACAGTCCGTCAACGCCACATCTACCGACGTGCACTTAAGACAATATTGCTCCACGTCCAGTACAAGCATAAGGCACTCTCAAAATAACGATACTGCTTGAAATGCATAACTTAAAATCGCCACACCTGGTCGTTCCTTTTCAAAGAGCTTCAAGGAAGATAAGCAGATATGAGCTAGAGTTTGTTGAGTTGAAGTTTCTGAACTCTAATTAGCTTCTACAGGAAATTCTTCGTCAAAATCGTGATCTAGCAGGAAGGAAAAAGTGCGCCATACTTGATAAATATGGTGTAGTTTTGGAAGACGATTTTGCGCATCTCATCCTGATGTATTTTCTGGAAGTCCATAAGCTCCTCACATATCTTCCGCATACCCTGTCGGAAGCACACAACAGCAACTTCAAATCTCCAGCTTGATACAACAACAGCCGTGTGAATCTAGAGAGGAGGATACAAAGCTAGAGAAATGTGCAATTAACGACAAAGCCTGTAACCTAAAAAATTCAAGCAAGTCGAAAATTCGAGCCACTGCTAAGACAAGCGTATCAGATCGACTCTAGTCATTACAAGGTTGGAGTAAAGCTCCAGAAACCTTCCATTTTAAGTCAGATCCTTACTTTCTCTCCCAAAGACTGGCCCTTGTAAGAATCCACCATGCTCTTGGGATCCACTTCCTTCTTGCCGGACGTCTTGTCCTGCTCGTCGCGGTACGCATCGTACGTGGTCCTGGCATTTCCAGGCGGTGGCGGCCTGGATGGAGGAGCCACTTTTCGGGACCGCATAGAGGGCTTTACGGACGCCATTGCCACAAAAAAATAGCAACTAAATTCCAAACCTAACTTGAAAAGGTTGATCTTCCAACTAACAAACCGCCATCCTCAGACATTCCGATCGCTGAAAATCATCACAATTGAAGAGATCATGTAGTCGGTAAATCCACAAAGCTCGCATACTCGCTCCTACTCATAAGCCCCGAAACCCTGCGAGAAAAATGTCAAATGGCGAGTGGTTCCTGAATGGAATGAGCAGTAGAGTGGATCGTCTGCTCGAGTGAGAAGCACTTGTGGGGCCGGGTGGGAGAATGAATGGGGAGGTGAGCAAATGTGTGCGAGGAAATTGGTGGGCCGGGACGGAGGGGCAGATGGGGAGCCCAGGAATGGTGGCGATGGAGTGTGAGGAGGTCGTCGCTGTGGTTGAGCTGCTGCAGATTGGGACGGGCCGGGCCGGGCCGGGTGGGTCGGGCTGGGTCGCTTTCGGGTGACGGGGTTACAGTAGCACGAGACTTGAGGGGTTTTGATCCCCGGGCTCGCTACTGTCGTACACGGGATCTGTTTATGTAATAGGTCACGTACCTATTTTAAATTTGTTGTGTATTTGTACGTGTTCAAATTTTGGAATCAGAATCATCAAGTGAAGAAGGTCATCGTCAAGGTCATGAATCCAGATAAATTTCAGAGTGTCAAGTAGAGGATTCTGCACTATATCAACATGACTGTCCCACTTTGAAATTTATGAAAACTCCTGAACGAAATAATAGTGCAATGCAATGTTACATCGTGTACCGTAAGGTCCGCTGATGCTTTGACGCCATTCACTTGGACGGCTCCTCCCTTTACGAGAGGCCCTACCAACTGGGATTTATTTTTGGGAGGTGACCTCCCGCGCGAATTTCCGGGTGAGAATATCTCACACGGAATTAGCTGCCCGTGCCCGCGCATCATGGGGCCTTACGCCGAGAGAGGCCTCGGCAAGCGGGTCTCCCGTGACGGGAGACCCTCCTGCTGAGGCCTCTCCTTTTACGAAGTGCATTATTTTGTCATGTCACAATGTGCTTAACTCATGTAACACATGGGATTGGCGTGAATAAAATGCATGTTTGACCTATCCTTCATAATATGCCCATATACCATGACCACAGTGATGTAGGATTACCCTTAACGTAGTACTAGGTACTTACTGTGATTTGTCCCTTATCTTAAATCTAGTCATTTTGAATAACAAACCCAAACCTTGAGGGGTCATATCTTCTTCATCCAATGTCCATTTTGAACAAAATTTGTCATATCCAACTCCAAATCAAGTTTAATACTTTATACTTGCTATTAGCGATCAATTCAAGATGGTATGATTTAATGGCATGCATTCTTATGCGAGTTTTAAAATGTGTAAACTAATAGAATGTGGGACATGTGTTGCCACTACAAGCTAATTATTTGTCCTTATATATAGAAACTATCCAAATCACCATTGCATTTCATCTTTATAATTTCTATCCAAATCTAGTTTATGTGATGAAAACCTTACCTCAATGCGACATGCTATGGCAATAAGACATGTCTTTCAATGCAAAAGGCTAAAGTTTTAGACTCTCTTTCTTTTGTAGGATTTGGGGTGGTTTTCACCATTGCAAGCCCATTATTTGGGACATGTCAAAATTGTGGCACAAAAATTCTATAGAAATGACATGACTAAGCAACTCTTTAATCGCAGACAATCCTATGCAATGACTTTGCTAGTAGATTTCCACTTCAAAGTGACAATGATAAGATTACAATATACTTTGAGTACAAATATAATGATATTGCAATTAATGATACCTCATGTCTTTAGATATGATCTGCATAATCTAAAATTAAGCCTAGATAGATAGAAACTCCGGTCCTTTCTAAGGGGCCGGCGTGAATGAAGTGTCCGTTCCTAATGGTAATATCCCGATGGCCACCGGACAAGGGGAAATTAGAACAATACTACTTCCCCCTCTCGAGGGTGGACAGTATGACTACGCTAGTTTCTAGCCGAGTTGCTAGTGCCTTGAAGATACTTGACATAGTATCCCCCCAAAGGGCTTTGAGGTACCCATACAACAAGGTCCAAGGACCTCCCACAATAATTGGGTGGACTATAGTGCTGAGCACCACGCTGGCATGGGAAATAGAACCCACAACCTCCTCATATAATTAAGCCTACAATAGAATGAACGGTTGAGATCATGAATAGCTTATAGCACATATGACGCTTCAAAAAAAAATAAATAAAAAAATAAATAAAAAAATATATATATATATAGTGTGAAAAAACCTAGGGACAAGTAAGAATTAGCTTGGTAACACAACTCGATGGCCAAAAAATCCCTTAGATGGTTGCAATATCCATGAGTAAGGAAACTTGCTCCTATTTCCAGCAACACATGAGACCAAGCATCCAACTAATTTCTCATGGGGAAGAATCTAGCCTCACCCTCAAATGTACATTACACCTTAGTTGGTTTATAATACACCTATGTACTCCAAATCTTAAAAACAAATCATATTTTATATCGCTCAATTACTTTTGACTTTGCCCATTCATACACTTCTCTTCCATTACAATACTAACCACAAATTGCTCACACTACACTAAATTTGATAATTAGTGTTAGATACAGTAATTTACATAAACATGTTATAAGTTTTTACTGTTGTTCAATAATTTTACCCACTGTATTGGCCAAGATGGGGGTCCTTATATAGTATCAGAATCAATGCTATTGGTATTTTTTTTTAACAAACGTAAAAACTTATAGCATTTTCAAATCTTATAATAATCTAACGCTAATTATCAAATTTAGTGTAATGATCTCCCTTACCTTTTCTACTCGCATTTGGATATAAGTACAAAAAGGGTGTGACAATACGGAGGATGTCCAGATGGTTTTTATTCGAAGATCATCCACCCAACGAAACTAATCCACTCAAGTCCATGAATGCCACATTCATCCAATCCAAGCCTGAAGTCTCCAGAAACCACCAAAGCTCATCTTGTTCCGTTTCCGCTCCTCGTCTCCCTTATCAAGAGTTTTTGGGAGCTTCACAGTGCTTGTCGAATTCCGCATTCCATCGTCACCGTTCTGTAGTTGCTGCATTCTTAGTCATGGCCATGGCAACAGGCGCGGCAATGGCCAGCTACACTGCGGTGCGCAGCCCCTCGCAGCTGCAGAACAGCAAGGCCACGGGCTCTGCCATTGCTTGCCCAGCTCTCTCGTCGCGAGCTTCCATTGCCTTCTCTGGTACTCATTTTCCCACACGGTTACTGAGATTTCGAGTTTGTGTGCTAAGGGTTTTAGCGACAGGGTTTAAGTTGTGGGAATTTGCGTCTTGGAAGAATGATCCTGTTCTAGGTCGATGTTCATGAGTTGTGCATTGGCAGGTGTCAATGCATCCATTTTAAAAGTGGGGAGAATTGCTACTTCGTCGAATGTCAGAAGGTTTTCCGTCAATGCCGCTATGGAGGTCGACATCGCAAAGGTCAGTATGTGTATTCATCGAATTTGCCTGAAGTTGTGTTTTGGTGGGAGGTTAATATTTCTCTTTGCACTATGACCTAATTAAATTCGTGGTGGTTTGTTTGGGCAGATTAAACCTCAGGCCGACCGAGTGTTGATTCGCCTGCAAACTCTGGCAAATGTAAGTTCGCTTATTTAAACTCTTCAACTGTTGCAGAGCATTCTCAATCTTGTAATGCCTGTCAGTTTAATGGCTGAATGGACGCTGAGATGATGGGTTTTCAGTGGACTGTGATCGAATGAGATCATCCGATTGTTGCCTATGGTTATTTTATTTCCAGTAGCTAGACTTCAAAGGCTATCAAAGAGGTCCAAACTGCCTGTTATTCACTTCTAAGCAGTTTTGAGGTGGTCCATGAGGACATGTGTTCGTTCAATTTGATTGACTTCTGAACCTATAAGTGCATTGTTTTTTGATTAATTCTGATGTTACATAAATCTGGCCTCGATATTCAATCAATTCGATGATTCCAAAATCACGCAGTCTTTCTGGTTTAAGAAGTAAGAGAAGATTATTGATACTCGAGACCGAGTCCTGCAACTAGAGGTGATGAATTTCTAATTCTTGTGAAAATGTGCAGCAATCTGCTGGGGGTGTGTTGCTTCCAAGCGCAGCTGTCAAGTTCGACAGATATCTACAGGGGGAGGTAGTTATTTAAGCTTTTTAGAGGATATGGATAAAGTCTTCGGACTTTGTTGTTGATCATCCAGATTGGATTGCAACATCGAGTATTTCTTGGCTTTTCTGACAAGTATTGTTTCTCCTGCTGTAGATTATTGCAGCTGGGTCAGAAGTTACCGAGGTGGAGAAGGGACAGAAAGTCATGTTCGCAGACGTAAATGCATACGAGGTGAACGCTTGAATCCAATCTATTGTACTGTGTACTTTTAATCTTTAGCTGTGAGTTTGTAATGTAAGATTCTCTAAACATACGCTGACTCGTATGTGTTTACTATGTGCAGGTTAACTTGGGGACTTCAGACAGGCTTTGCTTCGTTCGCAGCGGTGATTTGTTAGCCATTTGTCAGTGATTCTAGAATTATTTTTGTAGGGTTTATAAAGGATGACGGATCTTGTTTCTTGCAGTTTACATAGATGAGTAAAGGATGATTTCTACAGCAGATCTCTATTTCCCATGGCTTTATTCGCTTGTGGGACCTTGAATACTTCTTGTATCTTATGCACATCTCATCAATCTGCTGAGGTCTAAGTTGGCGTGCTCAATTGTCATATCATGATGGACCGTCCGATCAACTGATGTCATGAAAGTCATCGATGGTCACTGGTTGAAGCTCCGAATCATCGAAAGAAGGTTTGCTCTCTGTAGACCACATGAAATTTGCAAATTTAGCAGAACTCTGTGTACTGTATGATAGACCGTCATTACACAGTGCTCAATTTTTCAATGTTCACTGATCCGGAAAATTACTGTGCACGATACTTCAAAGCACATCTTCGTTGGCTGAGTGGCAGCGTGATCACAATTATAGGACGAGGAGATTGAAACCACCATTGATTCGATTCCATCATCTCATGGCAGCAGCATCCCAAAGTTCATGCATTGTGGAGAAACAGCAACGATGCGGATTGACTACTAGGACCTTAATCATTTTCCGAAGTTTAAACATCGAGCTCGACTGCCTGATCTGGGTTGGTTTGTGATTAAACCTCGCAAGTGCTCTCATAATGTTGTTAGGTCACTGATGCATTACACGAGTGCTCTGAGTGATGGAGTGTCGACACTTTTCATGCACATGGCCTCACAGAAGTTTTACGTTCAGCATTGTCAACTGAATTGCCTGACTCTCCTCTGCAAATGAAAGTGTGATTGTATATCTCAACTGCAGCCATGTACAACCTTAACAACCTTCCCTCTAAAACTGCATACGGTACTCGCTCATCTCCACCTTCTGGCTCCGTTATCCACCCAGAGAATTTTGACATATCTCAGTGTATGAAGTTTGCAGAAGTCCGGTATCATTTCATAGTTAAAAAATTTGGTGATGTGAATCACTTAATCCTGAAATTTGCTCAAGAAGTGAAAACCCTAACCCTAATTTGTTGTGAGGCAGAGAAATTTGCAGTCAATAGGATTCGTGTTCCATGCCCATGGCTTTCAATTCGGCACGCCGCAAGTGGCGAATCTCGGTGGGCCAACCTACGGCATACGAGAGCAAACCCACGGAGATCAACACATGGTTCAGGGGCTTGATGCTACCGGTCTGAATATACTTCTTGTGGTAGTTCAAGAGATAGATCCTCATCTCTATCTTGCGCAGCCGCTTCTCCAGCTTGTCCAGCGCCATTTCTCGTGATATGACACCCGGCACCTCTTTCAGCTTCATTTGCCCCCATGATCTCTTGCCTTCGGACATTTTCAATGCAACTATGACCGTAACACATTCTTTTGTTTTCTCATGTGCTCTCTTCCATCCCTGTTGATGCAAAACTTGGTCGACACATCAACATTGCGTTGCCTATCATATGCTTGTGAAACTCATTGCCCTATCAAACGCATTGTTTCATGTGCTGAGCTTGGGAACCTCGATCTGTATAAACTTATGTCATGCGTGCATGATTCTGAAAAAGGTGAAACTGGTTTGAGTTGCAGGAGCACATGGAAGAATAATCAGTTTTCAACAGTGGTCGTCTGTAAGCCACATACAGAAAAATAAACAATGACCCATACGATAAGGTCCTTCGTGCGTTCTCTTCTATATCAAAATACTGTGTTCAATAGAGGGTGCCGTTTTCAGACATTTGTGTGTAGCAATAAAATACTACATTCAGTATTGTTATATTTCAGGTTGTTTTCCTTGAGGAGAGAAAGAATCTGATCTCATGGGAACAAACTTCATGATGACCAGAGAAGAAAGTATGAATACCAGTATTTGGGCTGGAAGAAAAAACAAATACTGACGGTGAGGAAACTGTAAAGAACTCAATGTCTGTTCAATGTGTGTTCCGACAGTAGATGTGGATTTGTGGCCTCGAGGGTTTAACCTTTAAAGTCAAAAGGCCCCAAAACTGGCAAAAGCCCTTAAGACCACCCTTTTGCAATGCAAGATGAAAATTTTGACATAATCTCAAGTATGTAACCATAAAATCTTGTGCCTCACTTGTCCATGAACATGTGTACCAAATCTTAATTTCGAATTCCTCACCAATTGTGAGATCATGACATTCAAAGTCAAGAAACAATTTTTTTTTTCCTTGTTGCAGGTTTGCTATTTTTCGTGAGCCCAATAAACCAATTTTGAGAGTATATTTTAAGTAAGATTCTTCACATTCTTGTTCATAGGTGAGTTGGGAACATGTCTATGCAATTTGTACCCTCATGCGACCTATAAAACGTAAAGAAATGCATGAATCTTCACATGGTGGTATGCTGAAATTCAAATACAAAGGCTAGTCTTTAACAATCAAAATGGCATGTGAAGTATAATTCAATTGAAGATCTGGATGTTGAGATCATGCCATAAAATCTTATTTACATGAACAGTGAACAAAACTTGAAAAAAAGTGAAACCTCAATTTTTGGTAAGTATTTAAATTTTTTGGGATTTAAACGATTTTAGGCAGATTTTGAGAATAAATGAGCATATAATGTAGTTTGGGCAGGTTTGGGCAGATTTTGAATAGTACTTTCAAACTTTGACCATGATTATTCACTCAAGTATGAAGAATTCTAAGCTCAAAATGACTTTACCAAAAGGTATAGAAAATTCTACAATCTATATAAAGTTCAACTTCATACTATCTATATTTAGTAACCGAGAGCCTAGTAGAGTCAAATCGTCCTCAATGTGGTTAATTTCGACTTTAGGGGTTAAAGTCGAAAGGACTTTTCCTCATGCCGGATGGGTGTTGTTGGTTGCAAGTTGTTCCAAAAGTGAAGCACAAAATTTGCTTGCTTTTGATTCGTTCACATTAAAATACTTTAGTGAAATAATGATTTTGTATTGAAATCAAGCAATGGCGTGTAGGCCATGAATTGGCCTTTCATTCTTGTATCTCTCAACTTTTGGAGCACCACCTGTGTCATAACTTGTACCTCATCCATTATAATACAATTTCAGAAAATTGACCTTAACTCTTAACTCCCATGTAAAGCCCTTCTGACCGATTTCAAGAACCAACCACAAGAGAGGATTCGGCCATGAAGGCATGAATTGGCCCATCAATGGCTTGGCCCCTCGTGTAAAGCCGCCCTCAGTCTACTTTGATAGCTTCAACGATTCGGGTGAGGGTAGGCCCGATTTCCGGTGCTAAAGAGGCACGGAGTTGCGAAAGTTGCAGGAATTGCAGCTCTTGCAGTTCGGAAGGGCTCAAATCGCATCTCATTTGAGCAGGTAAGCGCTTTGCTCGTCCTCTGTAAAGCGGCAGGTCCAGCAGTAGAGTACAAACATCAGATACTTCTGATCTTGCGAGCCTGTACAATTTGTGAAGCAAATCCTCAACTTCCTCGGTATAATGCGAATCTTTCCCGAGGTCTAGATGGTTGCATTTGTGCACAAGCCTGGATCGCTGGGATGATTAGGGTTTTAAGTCGTCTCCCGTCATGTCCTTCGTTTCTTGCTATCAATCGAATGGTTGGATATTTGTCTTTCAGCCTTTATTTAAGATCGGGAGGTTTGAAGACAGTATTCATAATTTAATCGATGAATGTGGTCTATGTAGCGGAAGTGACAACATGGCGGGGTCGGAGGATGTTGGTAGGAAGAACGGTGGAGAGGAGAGCACTATCAATACAGTCATGGTTGTGATTGGTAAGGGAGCAAGCTAATTTTCACTTGACTGCTGTTGTTGCTTGTGAATTTTCGAGTAACTCTTTGTTTCTACTTGTTACTAGCAATGCAGGCCGAAGCACTTCCCTTGGTCGAAACGCTTCAGCTCGTGGAAGACAACGATGTAGCAACCATGTAAGCAATCCGCTTTTAACACTTTCGATGTCAAAATTCCTCAGTCTCGTGATTCAATGTGTCTGAATTTTTGCAGATTTCCGAAAGGGGCTCCGTGGAAGAAGTACTCGGGGGAGATTGATGGTCTTAACGTCCACATCGTTGTTCCAGGAAAATGCAAGACACTAGGTTAGTTTGTCAATCTATTCTTTTAGGTAGAGAATAGCAGTGCTGATTATTAGCACAAAATTGTTATGTGTTCCAGTTTGAGATTATAGATCATTACCTGTTTCTACATTAAAATTGGTGACAAATAGACTAGTCATGCTTACACCACTTGTGATTTGAAGTGCCGAGATGAATTGATTTTGGTTTAGAGACACGACCAGGTCTCAAATGGTTCTAGTATCCATTACTGCTGCAATTGAGATCACTTCTCCTGATAGAGGTGCGATTCCCCTGACAGGAGTGGACAGCGTGGGGACTGTTCCTTCTTCTTTGCTGACCTATGCAGCTGCCGCAGCTCTACGACCAGATTTGATTATCAATGCTGGTACTGCGGGTGGGTTTCAGGTAAGTTTGTATCTCCAAAAGAACTGTAGAACAAGATCTATGCAGACTCCATGTACAGAATTTGCGGGTTACGCTAAGATCGTGGTGTCATCTAGTTGATTAGAAAACTGAGCAGGGAAGTTCATGCAAGTTAGATAACGTACTTGTCAAAATCTTATTGGAATAAGTCTGCTTAGTATAGAACTATTCGACTTCTTACCGTAGTGGACTCGTGTGTTTTGCAGGCAAAGGGAGCTAACATCGGTGATGTTTACATTGCAACTGAGTTTGCGAATCACGACCGCAGGATACCTATTCCCGTACGTTTTGAATTGAACTCCTTGAATTGTTCAGTGCAGAGTTTTGAACATCTGTTGCTTGGTTTATCATAGATTTTGACTTAGACCCGTGAGTGGTCGACTTGGACAGCATCTAGTTTCTTATGGGAATCCCGCAAATTCTAATAAGTCCTTAGCAGAAGTTGTTACACGACTTCAACTACATCTCTCTGTCATGCAGATTTTTGACAAATACGGAGTAGGAACCATCGAAGCCATTCCGGTTGGCAAACTCATCAAGGACCTCAAACTCAAGGTAATATTGTATTACGACTTGACCATTTTGTTAGCATCTTCATTTTTGCCAAATCCTTTGTGCTTTTACCATATAATGAGGATTGAATGTACCCTCTTTCAAAGCTCAGCTAGTAGAAGTGCAGATTGCCTGCAACCCAGAGTATATTTGTGATGTCACCTTCACATGCGACACTCTCAAAAGAGGACTGGATACAGTTACACGTAAACCATCCCTGGTTTAGAGAGGATAAGATGAATGCTGACGTGCAAGTGTCTTGTAGGAAGGAAAGCTATCCACTGGAAATTCCTTAGACATGTCAACGCAGGACGAAGAATACATCAAGGCCAACGATGCAACTGTGAAGGACATGGAGGTCAGTTGATGCAAAATAATCCACGAACTTCTCTGGTTTCATGTATCTTTAACTTATATTTCAACACAAAGTATGCCATGTGATGCCTTCCTTTTGGCTATGATGCTTTGTCTTTCCTAGTTTTCTGTCTTATTTTATCTAGTATTACATTCCATACTAGTTGGCGAGGAATGTACGGTTATACTTTGATTAGTGATTGCGTGGAGCTGCCTGTGACCACTTCTTTTACCCTGGTTGCAGTTTTGTTGATAGCTCTTCCACCACCTTAAAGTTGCTATCTATATCTGCGAGGTTGCATGCAACATAGATACAACTCAATGTAGGATAGAAATATCAGCTGATGGTCATTGGAACACATTGAAGTTGATATGCTTCGTTTCGCCATGATCCGTTGGATATACTGGATACACTGGATGTGCTCATGTGCATTATATTCTCAACATATACCTGATATGAAGAGCCATTTAACGAAGCAATTTTTTGGGGTCAAAAGCGCTTAATTCGCTTGGAATGTGCTGTTCCAGGGTGCTGCGCTAGCATATGTGGCGGACATGCTGGCTATTCCTTTGATCTCCGTGAAGGCTGTGACCGACATTGTGGATGGAGACAAGCCGACGGTGGAGGAGTTTCTGGAGAATATGTCCATGGCTGCATCGGCTTTGTCCAAGACGGTTCCTCTTGTATTGAAGTATGTGATTGGGAAGAGCATGCTCGATCTTCATTCTTCATGAATGTGTACCTCTGTACTGCCAAATTTTTATTATAAATTCTTAAGCCTTCACAATACGTCATTTGTCAAGAGACTGGTTTTATTCAAATCTTGAGTGTCATATCAATCCCTCTAAGTACATATGATTTTCACTAAGCATTGTGGTTTGGGTTGATTTTTGAAACAATACAAGATTTTCTTTCAGGAAGTGACTGCCGTTTATTCGATTGTTCGATGCTTCGACCAGAGCGCAAAAGGCAAAACCTCGAGTACTGCGCAGCCGGGGAATCGAACCCCGGTCAGTACCGTGGGAGGGTACTATGATACCACTACACCAGCTGCGCGCGTTCGTGACCTGTTGGAGAGAAATTAAGTTTATATTGAATTTCTTCATTTCTATTATTAGTAATTTACATTATTTACTCTCGCTGCAAAAACTTTATTTACTCTCGTTACAAAAACTTTATTTACTCTCGCTGCAAAAACTTTATTTACTCTCGTTGCAAAAAGTCCAGTCTTTACCGACGCAAATTTACCAAGTCCAACACCGTTCACCGAAATGCCTATGAATGTCAATAGTTGAGGAAATACTGGTAGGAGTGTTGTCCACAAAAATTGTCCAAAATTTTACACATGTGAAATACACATTTAAGTACTTTGATGTAAAATGGTATTATTTATTGTGTATTACGAAGCTCCCCTTCACATAAGTCAATGCAAATCTATTCATCTAGTGCACATGTGAACCAATTTGATCTAAATTAAGATAATTCTTCCAATAATCTTTTGATGACTGAAGTAGTACACCCTACTAACCTTAGTGCCCAGGTGACTTCCGTGCAGGTATCAATATACCAGGTCCGTTCTTCACTTCTCCTGTCGTCCTTTGCTTAACCAACTATATTCTTCTACAATTTACAGTAAGAATGAATACGAATACTGTATGCTTTTTGTTTGAGCTTTCCAATTCTTAACAGACTTGACCACTCTTCTCTCATGCCCAATACTTGAACACATTGTGCAGGACATTTTAGATTATTGTGTCTCTGATAACCAACTCTTTTATATTGCCCGCCAGTAGCTTATCTACCCTGATGCTTTATCGCTCTAGAAGCTCAAAACCCTGATGCTTTATCGCTCTAGAAGCTCAAAACCCTGATGCTTGATCGCTCTAGAAGCTCAAAACCCGATGAAATATGTTAGTAGAATATGTTGGTATTGAATCATCTTGATGAAGCTGATGAAGCATTGGTTGTATCCTTACAGGTTATTGAAGCACAGAAGGAGCTGCAGAAGCATATTTTAGCAACTGGCAAACCCGGTTGGCAAGAAAAGGCGAAGATTGTTGGAAGGTTTCACATTTATCATGACTCCTTACGGTTACTTGTCGGCAGATGGGATACTTGCGGTTTCATCGTTAGGCAGTTATACCAAACATCTAGAATGCTGCACGTCACATCCTGATATTGTCTTTTTGTTCTTCATCGATCTCAATTGGTCCTGGGTTAACGGTTGGAGAAAATTATGAAGGCCAACGCTGACTCCATGTGGGTACGGCTTGCCGAAGAGAATGCCAAAAGAGAAAAAGAAGAACGCGAAAGGATGTTGCAGCTCACATCGATTCTTAACGATCACTCAGCCAGGTGCTTTGGAGCTTGGTCTCAAGAAGGAAGTTGCTGCATTTGTAGCTCCCATTTCTCAGACTTTGGTTGTTCGTGACTTTGGTTGTTCGTGTTCAAAATGCAGCAACAGCTGCTCTGACAGAATGTTTTCAGGAAGTATCTCCAGTAAATTCAAAGTTCTCGCATTACCTAGTAAGATTTGCAACCATCTCATTCATGGTCACGAGGACACTAAGGACACTTTATATCGTTTCTCACTTATCGATGCTGTTGAATTGCAGAGACAAATGAGCCATGATGGTTGAAATACAAGATTAGTACGTGCAATATATAGTTGCACAAAAAATTACCTTCTGAGTCGATAGCAGAGATGGCACAGGAGATGATAACGAGTGAAGGCCATCATCTAGATAAATATCGATTTCATGATTTCTAGATGCTGAATCACATCTATCAAGCAAACCTCGGTAGTGTACTTAGTCTTTCGAAAGAGCAGAAATATCGATGGAAAAGGTATTGAAACGTTCCGAAGCTCCGCATAACACGTGAGACTGTTGTTGTGTGGATAGATCATATTGTGCATTGGTTGTGTCATATGTGCACCTCGACCGATCGATTTCGAATTATGAATAATAAAAGACACTATTTTCAAAGTGCATTGTAGACATGCAATCTTGAGATATCTTTGCACATGACGATTCACCTCGCAATTGTGTAACTGGACAGTCAAAATTGTTTTTCATCGGCTTTTTGTCCGAAACCGCCGCCGGAATTTCACTATCCGTTTCATCCGCTTCTGTCCGAAATGACATTGTGACTGGAGTAACGCGTCCGGTGTGACACAACTATAGCCATGTTTTTTCCGTTGTATCTGGTCCGAAATCACTCATTTTCATGTGATTTTTCATGTCACTTATTTGCTAATTGCTACAGCGAAAGCGACTGATATGCACTGATATGCTCTGTCAATAATGGAAGTCCGCAGTACTTTTATTGTTGTGTTAAAACCAATTACTGTATTCAAACACGACATGAACCAAAGCAGAAGTCTGCCTGACGGTGAAATATAAAGGGGTGAGAACTCAAAACTGTTGTTGTTCTTAGTTCTGGTAAACTTAAAAACAACCACATGATGACATTCAGTACTCGACAACCATGAACTCCGAAACGCAGGACAAGAACACCACTCTTGAAGCACTTTATGAATATCTCCAATGTCGTTGCTTGGTTACAAAACTGAGCAGCAGCCTTCTGCATGCTTTGCGGTTGGGATCATGAAATATTTGAACTGCTATACTTTAATAACAGACAAACTGAGAGAGGATGAAGGCTAGGTAACTTGAATGTGATATCTTCTATCAGTTATGAAATCAGAAATTTTATAAGTGACAACATTTGGTAATATAGCACCATCTAAAATGGATCACTTCACTCAATGTGTGTATTATAGGATCATGGTTTGGGTGGTGAAACGGTTCAGAGATTTGATGGCCTCGACTCATGTAAACACCCATTTGAAGCGGCCCTCACGAGCTCGTCGTCATCAGGATCTTATATCAAATTTTAGAATTACTGCGATTTCACGTGACAGACGGCAAAGATTCGATATGTGTATAAAAATCAGGATAATATCGTATCTTTGCTCAGAATCGTCTGTCACGAGAAATTGCAGTAATTCTAAAATTTGACAGAGCTGCAGCATCAGTCTACACTTCCAGAAGCTTCAAAACGATTGTGTTGATCATTCTTCAAATTCATCTTCTTCCAAGCATGTTTTGGGGGTTCAAGGATAATACCGTATATGAAGGATTCTGAGTGCATTTTGATCCTGACAGATTAACGATAAGCATGGACTCAGTACAGTAGGGCAAGGATGGCGGACACCGGAAGATTCAGGTCTCTTGAGTCAGTTGAGTGTTAGGTTTATGAACACGTTTAATGTCATAATGGGGATATTCAAATTATAAATTCAATGTCATGACAGTTGAGCTTGAGTCGAGCTAAACATACCATCAAATTGGGTATTTCACCGAAACTGGACAAAACAACCAATCGTTGGCAATTTCAAGTGGTCATAGCTTGTCCAAATTTGGCATATGAGGTGTTTTTTGACATCTACTCTTCCTGCAAATATTCAAAAGCACCTTATATGATGAATTTGGACCAAATTTGAGTAAACCTCAATTCCGTTAATTTGGCACAATTCCTTGTGCCATATTGCCAAAGCCATGTTGTGCCAATTTGGTCGCGTTTCTGAAACGTGCCATTTTACCAGCATATTTTTGAACTCAAAATCTCAAAGATTTATGCTTGCAAAATGGCACGTTTTTTAATATCACCCACATCTTCCATTATATCAACAAATTTCTGTAATATCATCAAAAATTCCATAATATCACACTATTTGATGAATTTTGACCTTCAAATTCTGTCGAAGGGCAGTTTTTTCTCAACGGCCGCTCAGAAATATCTCTGGTTTTGAGCGGCCGCTCAGGAAAATTTGCTCTATTATGTCAAAAAATGACAAAAACGAGTGTTGTTTTTTTCATTTTTTTCCACCTTAAATCGTGCCATTTTACCAGAATATTGCCAAATTAACGGAATTGAGGTTAGTAAGATATGACCATTTAATTGATGCCAATGATGGGTTGTTTTATCCGGTTTTGGTGAAGTATCCAATCTAAGGGTACATATAGCTCGACTCGAGCTAAACTGTATTTCCCAAAATCATTGAATATTTTGATTATAACAAAATACATGTTTTTGTGATATTTTGTACTTCAAGAATCCTTGCACATGACTAGTGTAGATTTGGGAACTTTAGAGCTGAGTTGAACTTCAAACCAAAAAAATTCTTTACTTCAGTGGTTTATGAATTTTGTAGAAAGTTATAGGCCTTTCTTACCAAACTTTACAAAAAGAAGAAAGCACTAAGACTTTTCAAGATTTTTATCGTCACTTTAGTAATCCGATTTCTATAATCAAGTATGATACACATTGATTGAGTTGGGACCCTACAACGGAATGGAACACCCTTGATGTGGAGAAAACTTTGGTACATGTGTTTGAAGGTGGTGAAAACAACTATGGGAAGATTGTTGGGACGTGTAGTGATCACTTATTGGTTACCTAGTTTATATTTGTTCTTACACCCTCTTGGAGGTTTATATTTGTTCTTACACCCTCTTTGAAACTTCCTATTTCCTCTTTGAGTTTTTAATGAGACTTAAAGTATAACTCTATTGTGACAAGCTAACAGTTGTTCTAACAAGATCCTACTATAGAAATTTTTTTAAAAAATAATTAAAAAAATAAACTAATAATAATAAACCCAAAATAAGAATATACTTTGCTTGAGGAACAATCGGCCTGGAATCCAGAAAATTATTCTTGTAAATATGCCGACTTTAAGTACTCCTGAAGTTTTGGAAGTGCGGGAATCACTCATGGGTGACTTCCTTTTACATGTTTTGGCAATTTCGACAGAATCACATCACGAATTCCTACAACAAAGAATTTCGATAGAAACACATCACGAGATTTCCTCAGTTTAAAAATTGTATACATAGTATTACCAAACAGAAGTAGCGTGATTTGCATGTAGTTTGATATGGCACGTCACAAGGGAATGTTATTACGACTGTTAGGGGATCCACGTTTTTAATCAATATAAACTTAAGAAGGAACTCATTTAAAGCATGAGATAGTCCTCATGAGTCTCACATCCGGACTTTTCGAAGAAGCATGGGAAGCATCCGGACTTTTCGAAGAAGCATGGGAAGCATGGAATACCTAGTATTGACCTTTAGTTGGTTACTTAACTAGAGTAGTACCTCTCTTTAGTCAAGGTATAAACTCGGGAGTGAAGTTTTATGTGCATTCCGAGGGTGTATGCTTTCCGAGGGTTCGCTCTTCACATGTATAAGGTTACGGTGATTTAGCCTATTGACATTGCGGTAAGTTGCTCGCATCCAGCCGCAACATTCAAGTTGGCCAAAACAACATTCGATCATCAAAAAGCAATCGATTTGTGAATGCAAGGACAACGTACTAGCCATTGATCGCACTACAAATGTTTTGTAAATTTGCATGTGACGGCAAGCGGATGATGCATATCAAAAGGCTAATAGATTAGAATAGTAAGGATGATCATAATTTATAGGAGTTATGTATAGGGTAATCACTGACGTCAACAGGGATATAAAAATAAATCTTTCGATCAGGAGGGCGAAGCGAGGGAGGAGGGAGATTTATTTTCATATCATCCCAAGAGGTGGTGATTGCATGTCCTAAACTTATGCAAGAAATCATCCAAGAATGTGATGAGACTTGAAAACGGATGAATGAGTTTCCCGTGATTACATATTGCAAGGGAAATCCCCTGTAACAGGGAATTACGAGTTAACAAATATGAAACCGCCCGAGGTGCTGACAAACGCCAGCGGGTAGCAAATTGCAGCAGGCGGCGGCAAGCGGGCCTGGCCTGGCCGAGCGACGGCTCGCGCATGTCTCATGTGCGTTGTTTACGGGTTGGCTCCGGGTATGAGTAACTGATGCCCAAGAAATTTGTGCTCACGTTCAACGAAGGAGGGGTAGAACTGCGCCGATCAGGTGACTGAGAGTGCACCAGCTCTGGATGGCAACTGACCAGTCCATGACGGATGCCATGCCATGCGCAGTCAGCCGAGTAATTACTTCTGGAATTGCCTAGGAAAAATATCCAGCATGTGGCAGCTTCAACAGCAGCTTCGGAAAATTAATATTCTGACAAAAGTTTCACGCGTGTACAATCCTGAAGAATCGGAGAGACGTTAACAACTTCCTTGCACCCGTAGTTCCGTCCCTTGAGCGCATTCCAAGAATACACACTAAGGCACTCAGCACTCAGCACTCAGCACAATCACATTCCTAAACTTTTATTGGCAGGGCATTCAGGATTTCCGTACGAGCACTATCTTGGTCAACTCCAAATGACATACCCTTTGGGAGAAGAATGTGCACAGCAGGTATCTTAGCTAGCTACGAAGGTGATGCGAAATATGGTACGGTTCGGAATGTCGACGCCGATGGGAACGGACACAGTTTGAAAACACCAGGAAGCTGCTACTCGAATCAATCCACGAACTGCTCCATAGTCCTGTATTTCCAAGAATAAATTATCTGTTTTTTGTGAATTCCCTTATCGATTTCATGCACGGTCATTCAAGGTGGGAAGAAGGGACGGAACTCACGGTGTCTTCACCGCTGGACGCCTGTGAGGAAGATATCGACCTACAACTGACGTTCAAAAAAGTAAGTGTGCATGATCCCACCGGGAATGCATCAAATAAATGGCTGCAACTCCATTAGCTGCGGTGCTTCATAAAATTTGCACCGACGGTCGGTGGTGGAATAACCCCCGACTTTCAGCTGCTACGTACATGAAGCTTGATGAGCTTGTGAGCTTCTTTGTGAGGCTGTGTCATACACGCAAAGTTTGGTAGACAGTTTCCGAGTAATTAGTGTTGTCTACAGTGCGCGACCAAAAAGCGCACATGATTACCGATTGACCCTGGAGGCGGGCAGTCCGGAGCATCAAGAAACGAATCTGTGAGGATCCTCGGGCAGCTGCGGAACTAAGGGGAGCGCAGGAAGTAGAGTTCGTTGTCGAGGGTTTGCGGGAGCAGATACCCGGGAGATCCGATCCGAATTTTCCGGGTATCAACGGGACCACAAACGGTAGAGCGATCTGCACGATATTGGGCAGCGGTGTTCTGCTGGGGAACGGCTGTTTCGTATTCCCAGCCCCGGGAACGGTATAGAACGATACCCGGGACGGGACTCGCCCTGATCTATGTCCGTAACACGGAATGAGGTGGAGTGAGAGAGACGGAAGCGAGGTCGGGAAGAAAAAACTTGAAGATGAATTCACCATCCTCTAGTCAACCCTAGAGATACATAGGTTCTGACGGATATGCACAATCAAGCCCAAGGTTCAAGTTTGGACCAGGGTTGTCCCAATTTCCTTGCATAGGCTCAAACTTTTGGCACCAAGAAACTGCCACATAGGACGCCACGTGGAATAAATGGGAGTTCGGGTCCGGTCATAGTATAAAGCCTTTGGGCCAAGGTTGAAAAAAACTCAACAATTCTATTGGTTGAAATTGGAAGACTTTGTGCTGGCCCTCAATCCGGCCCCAAGTATAAAGTTGCCCTTAAGTCATGCATTATATATGTCCTAAACGTTTAGGTTTTTAGACTGAAAATTTCATCTTGCGTTTGTGAATATCATTACAAGCTGCACAACTACTTACTACTTAAAATATTATTTAAGACTTAGAGAGTACTTATACCCCCAATAGTAATGTCCAATCTCTCTACTATCATCATTTTAGCTCTTAATGTGTCACCCCTCTAACCTTTACAACGTCATCCTCCGCCTTTTATAGTATCACTGTCTGTTCTACCACACTAGACCACCATAACAAATCATATGAACTCTCAAAATTTGAAGGGTCGGACATGAAGAGGAGGGTATGGAGAAAATATCGAATGATAGTATAGAGCATGGTGGTGATATTATAGAGAATTGACAATACTGAATAACCTCCGAAAATAACAAGTGCTCTGTTTCGAAATGGGAGTATCGGTATGGCAGAGTGGCACTTAGAATGGAACTGAGGATAGTGGAGAAAATCTGTGGTCTTTTTGTTGTAAAAGTCCGAAGTTCAACCAGTGTGATGCAGTCGAGAGTTGATCGATTGAATTGAGTGTCGTTGCTGTCCGAAGTTGCAGACAAGGACCCATGAGCCAGTATCCAGCATGCATGTACGTATGCAGCCTCCTTGTGTGTGTCGGTAGCATTCACACATACACTGAGGTTTCTACGTGCCTAGCGAGAAGACCTCACTGGATCGTCAATTGGAGGATTCTGCTTCATGCAGACTTGTTGTGCACGAAACTGGGCTAGATCTCTACTGTTGAGAATTTTAGAGGACAAAATAGGACACTGTTTACCCACTGTTGCCGATTCGTTTATGGAATTATGAGAGCACCGTCCGGGGAGTGGCTAAGTTCAGATGTGATCATTTACTCGGCTAGTATGTCAGGAGCCTTATCGGAAACTGCATGCCTGTCCCACGGAAACTGCATGCCTGTCCCACGGAAACTGCATGCCTGTCCCACGGAAACTGCATGCCTGTCCCCTCGCTCGACAAAAAGTGTGCTGTGCCAAAAAGTAATGTCAGATGGCTTGGTCCTTGTACTCATGTTATCTACCGACCACTATGCTATCATGTATTCCAACTAGCAATAAGAGAGACAGAACCGATCGATTTCAGTTCGTATCCCGACTTCCCGACATGAGCTCCTCGCGATCCTCCACACACTCTGACTTCTTCGATGCCCGCTCCATACTGCCTACAGTAGCCTCTGAAGTGCCGGTGAAACTGTCGTTAGAAACCAATCCCACAAGAAATATGATAGACAGGGTGTTACCGATTCAATCTCTGTAACCAGTCGACTGCCAACCTTCTGCTTTAAGAAAATGGTATCTTCTGTAATCACAGGGACAGAATTCTCAGAATGCCATACAAACATACACTCTGGACTGCGGGCCGACCATGTCTGTTTCAAATTGCTCTCCTGCGAGTGCTGGAAACACAGCGGAAGGACACATGTTGAACAGCGAATTGAAGCTTGGAGTTACAGGCGCTGCCGGCCGTTCAGCTGGGTGCTTCTGAATGCCGCTTAGATCTAAACGACGGCTGCATCATTCTCAGTCAGTGCACCATTGTCGTCTCTGACATGTTCATGTATAGACTTTTCGTCTAAAATTTCTTGAATATTGGATTTGCTTGGGATCTCCACTTCTCCAGGCCGGCAAACATTGAATTTTTCGTTAGAGGGGGGGGGGCATGCTTGACGTTGTCGTTATACAAATTAGAGTGAGCGAAAAGTTTGGAGTAAAAATTATTTATAGCGGGAGAGGAAACTCCTCCGCTGTCTTGTGACTGTATCGATCGTCAGACACACACAGACAGAGGCATTTGGTCTCGGGGGAGGCAGACGGACGATATCGAAGAGACAAATGTTCATGTTTTTACTATGCATTTTCTAGCATAGTTGGATATTCATGACGAACTCGACGTCAAGACGAATATATCGAACATGACAATTTAGAGAGACATTATGGAAAGTGTCTTATGTAAGACAACCCTGCTTCTTGTTGTAATACTTCAATACTTAATATGCTTCGTTTGGAAGAAAACGATGTTTGTTGAAAAACGCTAGGTGAAAAAAAGTTTGAACTGCTCGTTTCTTTTAAACCATAACTATTCCATGAACTGGATTTTTTTAAGACTCACTAAGGAGTTCTTTCATCATCAATTCCGTTAAAATGTCACGGACCATTCTGTCAAAATGGCATGCCTCATTTTATAAACAACTGTTTAGATACCACATGATATTATAGAATCTGAAGTGATGTTCTGGAATATGAATGATATATAAATTCAAATGATATTGCAGAAAAAGTGTGATATCATACACCATGCCATTGCATAGTAGAAAAGTGCAGGTTGTATAGTGCCATTTTAATTGTATAGAGGTTTTTTGGTTTGGATCAAACATCTCTTTAACACACATGTTGCGCACGTTCTAGAAAAGAGCTCAAATACTTGTGAATTTATAATTATCCCTTTCTAAAAGAAATTTCTAATATCTTGGAATTTGTGTAGCTTGGGGTGGGCTCTAATATGGTTTGGAATGAAGTATCACTACACGAGAGTTGTTGATAGTGTTACATGCACTAATTTACATAAACATATTGTTAGTTTTACAATTGACCAATATTTTTACCTCTATATAAGTCAAGATGGAGACCTCTAAATAGTATTGAAGTCTATATTCTTGGTAAAAATTTATGTCAAGAGTAAATCATCATAGCAATTTCAAATCTTAAAAAAACATAACACTATTTAACAATAACAACTCTTGTGAATTGATAATAATATTCCAATCAATATGCTACAATTTGTATCTGCTGTCAATTCCGAGCAATCTTGCAAAGCTGCTTTTGATATTTTATCACAAATTTAGCACCAAATAAATGTCGAATTAATGTTGTTACATTTCTTTGACTGCAATCAAGAAATTTATGATTCTAGGTTCTTCTAAATTTCGGATTGAGAATGTTGAGAAAATCAACGTCTCCATGATGAGTTAATTTTAGTGGGCCTTCTCTTGGTGGAATAGCAATTTGAGCATTTTTCATATAGGCATTCTCCCTCTTTAGTACTCTCTTTCTCTTTGGATATTCCCAATACAAAGAATTTGTTCATATTGTTAGGAGGAGTGATGTTGAGGTCTAAGCACCGAAAGAGAGATGCTTGACTCTTGTGGTTCTTAGTGCAAGTATAAACACATAATGAATGTTTTGGCATACTTATGTTTTAAGTTTTATACTAACCAAATAAAGACGTATAAACCAAATTGGAAATACATTATGATTCAAAAACCTTCAACTTTGGATATATTCTATACATCTTCAATGATAATTATGTTTTATAGAGAATTAACCAACAATAGAAAATTCTGCTAAGTACGACGAACTAGGGATCAAAATACGAGTTTTGGTTGGACTTGGGGCCAAACGTCGAACTGGGGGCCAAACGTCGAACTGGGCACCAAATTTTTACTTTAAGATTGAAGTGGGGACAAAACTCAAAAATGCATGATTTTGATGGTTTTTTGAGTTTGGTCCCTGGTTCAACTTGGTGCTAGTCCGCAATGTGATGTGTGGAAGACCGAAGAAGCTCGATTATTGTTCATCTCTGTGTGAAGGTCCCTAGTTTACGTATGGTCTTCAGTTTGGTGCATTTGGTCTCCAGTCCGTTCTACATAGCGGAAAACTGAAAACAGGGCACGAAACAAGGGGCTGGGGACCAAACTAAGGACTACTTAGCGGATTTCTCTGATGTGGACAGAAGAAATTAAATTTTTTTTAAATAATCTATAAATTTTTATTTTACAAAGTCAAAGATACTCTATAAAGTGAATGACAAGTATCTAATCCTTTTCTACATATGTATATTTCTTAGGGTTAAAATATTTAAAAGTTTCTGCTAATTTACTTACTTGTATTTATCTTCTTATACTTCTAGAGGATGCTTGGGTTTTAAAATTTTACCCTCTATAACCCAAATAAGTATCTCAATTGCTTAAACATACGAGTATATCCATTATCACATCCAAATCAACACATAAGAAGTACTCAGGGCCGCGAATGGGGCCAATTCATGGCCAAATCCTCTGTCCTAATTAGTCCAATCTTTGAAATTGGCCCAAGAAGCTTTTCATTCAGAGTCAATTCTAATTTTTTGAAATTATATTATAATGGGTGGGGGACAAGTTATGGCGGGGCCGTGCTCCAAAAGTTGAGAGATACAAGAATAGTAGGCCAATTCATGCCCTACAAGCAATTTGATACAAAATCACTATTTCACTAAAATACTTTAATGTGAAGAAATTAAAAGCATGGAATGTAGTTAATATTACAAATTGGCCCATGGTCTTGTTCTTCCTTCCACACCTGGACCCAAGGGCTTTACACATGGGGAATTGCCCCCACTCTTTGATGTGTTTCTCCAAATGGCCCGTGGAGTCGCTTGGGCTCGAATTGTGGGTGAATTAGCTTGGAGACCTTTTATATTTCTCCTGGTGGCTTGACGATAGCCTTAGGGCGAGTCTACATGCTTGAACCGACCCGTCATCTTTCAAGGTTTGTCCTGTAGCAAACCTTCTTTTAAAATTAGGGAGGAGAGATGATGGGTTGTCCTCATGTGAGGACCGTGTTGTGATAAATTGATAATTCTCCATTCGATTTAGATAAATGAGAGAAAACAACTAATGCAAGCTCCTCAATTTAGCATGCTTTTTGGAACTCCTTGAAGAAAGCATGCTAAATTGAGGGAAGAATAATCCAAGATAAGAAATGAGGGTGAGCCATATTATTAATAGGGCTTGCCAAGCCTTCTTGGCAAACGGGATTTTAACCCTTAAACGCCCATGGGGTCTGAAATGGGCAGCCCAAAATTGGATCGCAGCATCTTTTGGACTTGGGCATCATGAATAGTGCACTTTTTGAGCTTGGGCATCATGAATGAACCAATCAATGATGAGCTTGCAACCTCCTACAAGGTTATGTACCACCCCAATCTACCTACCACAATCCTTTCAAAGCACAAAATCATTCATACAATTTGTGAATTGAATTGTAGAATTTCACTTTTTGAATGCATCATAAGAAGGTGACCAGTTTGACATCAAAATATAAGTGAAAGGTTGAGTGTAGTGAGAGCTACAGACGAGATTCTCTTGGAATAAAGCCCCTCGGGCTAAGTTGGGCGTTTAAGGGTTAAAAAAACGAACTGCTTTTAATAATATGCTTTTATTAATACGGGTCGAGTGTCTCCAAATTACATGCAAGCCACCCTCACTTTCAAATAAATACGGTTCGGTTCAAGCATGGGGACAGGCTCTTACCCTGCTCCGGCCCGATCTGCACAATCATGGGTTGTGGGTATCGCTTGGCAACGTACGGACTGTGGGCATCGCTTGGCTCCGATCTGCACAATCATGGGTTGTGGGTATCGCTTGGCAACGTACGGACTGTGGGCATCGCTTGGCTCTTAGGGCTGTGATGCAGTCTCTTGAATCGCTGGTTTTTATGTAGGGTTGCTACAAAATGAGGACCACTTGTGCAGGTTTGCGTAGGTTTACAGCGAACCTGTGCAGTTTGGCGGTAACTCCCACCCTTGCGGTATGTTCCATTTGATTCCATTTCGGACGGCTGCAACCAGGAGTGTCGGGGTGTCACGCGTTATATTGATCGAAGTCGTGGAGTGTGGACAGACATTGGGTGTGTTTCATACCAACTTCAATGTTCCTTTTTGTGTGTGTATATTCCGGCATCTGCACTCGTGCTCAGTCAGACGTTTGGCCTGTTCAACATCTGTATTGTCTTCTGAGAAACTTCAATCTGACTTAATAGTATGTAATTGATCTCAATTTTGTGAAATCAGCTGTACGTTACAAGCAAGTAATCCCCTATCTCCGATCTCCTCCGAGTGAGCGGTACACCACGATGAGTTTCACATCTTTCAGAGTCTCATTTCTGGATGTGAATGTATGATCATTTATCAGTCCAATATACCCAATGGCTCAACCACCTCTTCTAATTTCAGTACTTCAACTCATTTTCTTGTGATGGCTGGGCGCATGCCCACCCGGATTCGATCCTCTGTCATAATTGGTTCACAGTTGAGAGTTTCATTTCGACAATGATGCTCGCCATGTCCTACCCAGCCTAGTGGATTTGACTGCTGCGTAAACGTGGTGATCCTTAAGTGTTTGTTCATTTCTGCTACGATTTTCTCATATTTGTTGAAATGGAGACCTTTCATATATCTCCTGCTGGCTCGAAGACAGCCTTACCCTGCTCCGGCCCGATCTGCAGAGTTTCATGTACGAATCATGGGTTGCTGTCAACGTACAGACTGTGGGCATCGCTTGGCTCTTAGGGCTGTGATGCAGTCTCTTGAATCGCTGGTTTTTATGTAGGGTTGCTACAAAATGAGGACCACTTGTGCAGGTTTGCGTAGGTTTACAGCGAACCTGTGCAGTTTGGCGGTAACTCCCACCCTTGTGGTATGTTCCATTTGATTCCATTTCGGACGGCTGCAACCAGGAGTGTCGGGGTGTCACGCGTTATATTGATCGAAGTCGTGGAGTGTGGACAGACATTGGGTGTGTTTCATACCAACTTCAATGTTCCTTTTTGTGTGTGTATATTCCGGCATCTGCACTCGTGCTCAGTCAGACGTTTGGCCTGTTCAACATCTGTATTGTCTTCTGAGAAACTTCAATCTGACTTAATAGTATGTAATCGATCTCAATTTTGTTGAATCAGCTGTACGCTACAAGCAAGTAATCCCCTATCTCCGATCTCCTCCGAGTGAGCGGTACACCACGATGAGATTCACATCTTTCAGAATCTCATTTCTGGATGTGAATGTATCATCATTTATCAGCCCAATACACCCAATGGCTCAACCACCCACTCTGTGAGTTCGGATAGTTCGCAGCGGCTGTTTCGCTCACGTCGAAGTTTGTTGATGAACCTGTTTAACAATATATTTAACCTGAATATAAATAGGTGTTCTGAAGCTTTGATCATGGAAGATGATCTCCTTTTCTAATTTCAGTACTTCAACTAATTTTTTCTGAGACGGCGTTAGAGATTATGGGTGTTGAAGATTGAAACTAACTGAGTAGCACTCATACTCCCTCCGTCCCAAAGCGGATTACCGAAGGTAGATTTGAGCGAACCTACTGCACAATAATAATGGGACATAGGGAGTACTTGAAAGCTATACATAAGCAAAGCGAAATGTTATGTATGCTTGAGTACTTTACTGATGGTATCGAAGGACTTTCAAATTTCGGTGATATTCAAGTTAATGTGTAAGGTCAGCAACCTTTGGTGTAAATAAAATTACTCTATATTAGCTTAGCGTGGATGTCACGCCAAGGGATGAAAAAGGGATGAAAAAATGTTCACTTTGAACCCTTTCAAACTCTTAGTGAAGGTTTGAATTTCATTATATAAGTTTGTCATTCCATTGTCTATTCATCTCCAAACCCTACTCCTTTTGTTGCGGTCCTTCGTGTTCGATCGCCTCGATCTGTTTAGTCGTCTTTAGTCGGAGCCCTTCTCCTCTAGTTGCAGAACGTGTCGTGGCTTTTAATTGCGACTACAACAACACTTCCGAACTTGTGTTTAGTAAGTTATTTTTATTTCGGTTTGTTTTTCATTGCTTCGAGGTTCGTATGTATGATACGTAGAAAAAGCAGTGAATGTGTTTACTTCGTCACATGTCAGGTTCCACTTTCATTTTTATAAGCTTTGTGTTCGATCGTTTACTCATCTTCCATCCTTTGTGTTCGTTACAGTCCCTTGTGTTCGATCGCCTTGATTTGTCTACTTATCTGCAATTGCAACCCTCCGCCTCTTGGTGCAGTTCTTCAACTCTATACTTGCACGTGTCGTGGCTCCGATTGTGACTACATCCACATTTGCATCTTGCGTTCTGTAAGTTTTTTGAAATTTCGAGTTCCTTGGTTTGTTTTACAATGCTTCAAGGTTGGTACATATGATGCGTAGAAAAAGCGCGAATGTGTCCTCTTTGTTACATGTCAGTTGCTTTTGGTTGTGTTCTAATAAGATTTCTACTAAGTGGTTTCTTTAACTTGAACAAAGTTAGTCGGGACAGGTCGGGTGTCTCCAAATTACATGCAAGCCACCCTCACCTTCAAATAAATACAAGTCGGTTCAAGCATGGGGATAGGTCCTAAGTAATCATTTTTTTTTCGTGATGGGGCTCCTAGCACTGTTCGGGAAGAACCGTCGGTCAGATGTAAATCAGCCGAACAAAGTTAGTCAAATTACCGATTCAATTTGAAAGAGTTAGATTTTTTTCGGACTCATATTCTAAATATCACCAAAGTATCACATGGGTGTTACCCAAGTATCATGCAGGCATCAATAGACCGAATACTTTTGTCAAACTGAACAGTGAACAGTGGCTCCCGTCGGCCGACTCGTATCTTCGGCCGTGTCTTTGGACACCGAGACTTGTCTGTATGGCGGAGCCGTCAAGCTGTACGTTCTTTTCTTGGTCTTCACGTTCTTTTCTTGGTCTTCACGCTTTCAGTTGCTTGAAGGAATTTTGTGGTCGGCATATGTGTTGGGTTTCTTTTCCTCTTATAAAAGGAATGCGAGGGGAAGTCTGGGCTTATTCCATTCTACCGCGAACGCTCTCGAGTGTTTTAGGGTTTGGTCTCGGGGTTGATGGGGGTAATGGGTGTTGGGTTTCTTTTCCTCCTATAAAAGGAATGCATCAGTCTGGGCTCATTCCAGAGGAGGGAGGAGGGGGAGAGGGCAGGGGGGAGAGGGCAGGGGGGAGGGGGGGGGGGTGATGGGGTTCATACCGGTAGGGGAAGGTTCGCTGTATCACCTGATTTCGGGCGGCAGGCTGGCACTCGTCTCGTGCATTATGAACATACATTTGAACACAGGGATACAAAACGGTCATGTCCCTGGTCACATATTGAGGATGTGTAAATAGTTAGCCATGTTGTGCTTCAATCTTTGTAGGCTGGAGCGACGCGCGAGGACCGGAAGTCCACCCGTCGTCTCGTGTGTAATAATGGATATAAATTTGAACGTACAGGAAAATAACGGTCATATCCCTCTAACGTCAGTATTGAGGATGTGTGGAAAGTTAGCCATGTTGTGCTTCAATCTTTGTAGGCTGGAGCGACGTGCGAGGACCGGAAGACCACCCGGAACCACTGCAGTAGGAAGCAAGCTGGAGGTTCTCAGGGTGCTACAACAGAAGTTCCCTAAGTAATGGCATCGTCTGTCAAGGTAAGAGCATCTCCAATGGGCATATTTGCCCTTCAAATTATGGATCGAGTGGCCCTATCCATGTTGCTGAAGGTGCCGGGACTGAAGATTGACATTCTCTCAACGCTAGCCGCTAGCGATCACTGCAGACGAATGGAAGTCTATCAATATGAGAGTTCAACTCGGAGTCATAAATACTTGCACCCGGCCTCATCTTGTCCTTGTAGCCGTGTATCTACACGGAGGAGTAACACTCCCTGCCAAAGGCGGAGAAACACTCCCTGCAAAAGTTCCCGCTTGGCGAGATCGGGAGGACTTTGCAGGGAACACTGCCCTTGCCGGGAGTTTAAGTCCCTGTTTAAATCTTGTGTCTTCTTTTGGTTTCATTGGTTCATCGATGAAACCATGTAATATGGCCCATTTTGAAGACGTACTTCATTTTTCAGGATGGCTCGAAGCTTCCATCGGACCAGACCGATATCGCGCTTGTCACCTCAGGAACCAGTAAGGTCACGATATCAGCGGATCGGGAGGAGGAAAAGAAGGTCACGATATCAGCGGATCAGAAGGAGGAAAAGGAGGAAAAGGAGGAGGAACAATTTTGGACGAGGTTGCCGGTTGACATCGATGCTGTGATACTCGGACGCGTTCCATATCCGATTTTCTTCCAGAAACTCTCGGTCAGCAAAAGTTTCCTGGACATTCCCAATCGGAAGACGTTTCAGCAAGAACGGGCTCGTCTATTCTCAAGAGAGTGTTCGCTCAGTCCCATCGTCTTCTATGTCAAGGATATGCTGTGGCACATACTGGGATATGACTACGCGAACCAGAAATGGAGAAGGCTGCCACCGTTCGACAAGCGCATTCCCATACC
Organism: Bryum argenteum; assembly: GCA_037043015.1. NCBI lineage: Eukaryota > Viridiplantae > Streptophyta > Bryopsida > Bryales > Bryaceae > Bryum > Bryum argenteum. The sequence continues at coordinate 1,858,246 of CM073326.1, read as the reverse complement.
GAACATGGACCTATTCAAGGACTTTCTAGTCACCAGCCACGGAGGATTGTTCTGTGTGAATGTGGGCAAGCCAACGGATCCGGAGCGGATACTCGTCTTCAATCCATCGACTGGAGAGTCTACTGAGATTCCTTCTTTAAAGTACACACGGCACCCTGTGGTTCTATCTGTGCACGTAACACCGACTAAAATTGCTGACACTGTAACTTCTTGGTACCGGATAGTTGCCGTGGGAAGCTCTACAACGAAGACTGAGACTGTCTCGAGGAAGACTGAGATATATGACTCGACGAAGGGAAAATGGGAAGACGCAGGCGATGTGCCAGGAACAGACTTTTCTGTCAACGAGCATCAATCTGGAGTCATCTGCGAACGATTGAACCTGCTTCTCGTTACGGGGTTTATGCACAATGGCAGCAAAGGTTTGTTGGCATTCGATTTCAGTACGCGGAAGTGGCTTGAGGATTGGCTCTGCCCGTTCTTCAGGGATCAGGCCGAGGACCTCAACTCCCCAGTTCACTTCGCGATTGCGCAACTTGTTCTGTGCGACGGCGAGATTTACCTGTTTTCTGAGCAGGAGGAAGGAAGAGCCGTGAACCACTGCATTGACAAGCTAGACCTGTTCAGTAATGGAGGTCACACATGGACTAGAAAAGTGAAGCGACCACGCCAAGGGTACAGGGCCCTCCTGGTCTATCCTGAGTACACTTGTGTACCAGTTAGAGACAATAAACTTTGCATCTTTAACACCATCGAGCGGACTGGTGTTATCTACAATATGTCGGAGGACACTATCAACCCCGATGTGTATGAAATCGTTCCCACTACTCCGGTGGACGGCATCGTCTTCCACAGCCTAAATCCGGTCGAGTACGCATATGAACCAAGCTTCGGGGCCTCTGTCAGTGGAAAGGGACTCTTACCGTCTTAAGGTACCTAATGGAATCCATGATCCCATGGAATCCACCTTCCCTCGTTTGCTTGTGGCATATATCTGGTTATACGTGTGGTGCCGGACCCTCCGAGGGGGGTTGAGACAGTTATTCCGGACACAGAATATGAGTATAGATATAGAGTGCATGTTACCTACTTGTTTGAAGTGTCTTGACAGGGAAGAACAAGTGTTATTTTGTTGTGATTGGCGGTTTCGACTTGTGATCACTTGTCTTTCACCACCTTCCTTACTACCGGTGTTAGATCGTTATAAACCCTGTGTGTGTGTGCGTGTATTGGGTGACATGAACTGTCAAATGTTAATAAAGACTACATATAGTGATTTTGTGATATTGTGAATATTGATTTTATGACTTTTTGTCGAGCATCCAAGCACCACCGACAGCGGACGGTTGGCCTCCCTGTCGGCTTGTTCAAATTGCCAGTGGAATTGGCTTTTGTGTTGACCTGTAAACGATGGGACCCACTACCGACACATCTATTAATGAGATGTCTGTCGGTGGATAGGCTGCTTCTCTGCACACTTGTGACCGAACCCGTCAGTAGGATGCCCTCTTGAACTCTATCGTTGTTGAAATCCAACACGAAAAGAGTTGTTTCGTCAAGCACGATTCTGCTTCGATGGATGTACTGCCCCGTTGATGGAAACCGTGGTTGTTTCCTAAGTGCGAGAGATTACCGACCGCCACTGCATCCCGAAGCTCTTGAGACAATATCAACGGCATGTTCATAGACTTTTACAAGTGGGCCCGTATCAGAAGACAGACCTGCTGCTGGCCAGAATTGTGGGAATTTGTCGGGAAAGAGTCAAAGGCAGGAAGCCACATGCGTAGTAGTGTCGTAGCCGTCCGATGGACAAGTATCGGAGCTCGAATCACACATTCGTGCGTGGTTGTGTCGTTCTCGTTCCATGGCCAAGTATCGGAGTTCTGTCACCCATAAATGCACCATTCATTCCTGATGACTCCGGCCTATGTGTGTCTGTGGAGGTCTTTGTCCGTTCTGCTCAGCCTCTTGTCCACTTTGATCGCACAATCCCTGTATAAAGCTTTTGAGGTTGCTCGATTGATCACACACTTCTTACTAGCTCTTGTCAAGTTTCTCTCTTCCAGAAGCTGAACCACAGAGTCATAAACCCCGTCAAGGAGTTCATGGAGTTGGAGGCACGTCTTTCATTTACACTCCATAGATGTCCGGATTGGAGAGGACGTGGATACCATCCAGGAGCTGGAAACGCGTCTAACATTTAGTGACGCTGAGTTAAGTGACATGAACGACTGGATCGATGACGAGGACGCTGGCAGTGAGGATGACGACAAAGGACACGGCTGAATTGCTTCGCAAGAGATGGAATTTCTTACAGATAGAGGACGTGAATATTTCTGAAAGAAGTTGTTTTGTTGTTCGAGATGAATGAAGGCGAGGAGCTTATTTGTGTCGTTCTTGGGGCATCGTCCCCTGCTATGTCAATGCCTCGTTCTAGTTGAGTTCTCTTTGTTGCAGGATCTGTAGGCTCTAGCACAAAGTGAATCAAGGCAATGCTCAAATGTGCAAGCTATTGAATCGAATTTCCTTCACTAGTTGGAAATGAAGCTTATTTAGAAGAAGCTGTAATTCATTCTCCGGCAGACTCCGTAACTGTGGTGGAGGAGCTCTGCTCACCATAGCTAGGTCAAAAAATAATTGAACACGCGTCTGAATAGCAATGATCATCCGAGAGAGGATGAAATATACTTTTGCAAGATTGGTCTTAAGCGAGTCTTGACCTCTTTATTGTCATCAGCAAGAGTGAAACTGTGCATGAGAACTTGTCTCTGAATATGAGAAGTCCGCCTCTTTCTGTTTGGTGTCTGACAGATTATCTCAGTGGGGGGGAAAGTCAATTCGTAGGAGTTTTTGCTTCGAGTGAGAGTGAAATTGAAGCCCCTACCGGAGGAGCACGCCTGCCTCTGAATCGAACAGGAGAGTGAGTCGTTTCAGTTGAGCTCGTAATCAGTTGTTAAATTTACCTTATCAATTTACCTTCTGTTTTTTCTTCCTGTGAGTAGAAAACAGTAAAACCTCCGACAGGCTTTGGGGCCTCTGTTTCGTCATTTATGGCCAGGCCCACCAGGACGCCCACCACACACAATGAGCTGGTACAGTGCCTTCGCCATGGAAACCAAGACTCAACATTGAAGCGCTACTTTCCACAGATCTAATGTAAGAATTGTATTTATTTAATACTTGCACTGAAATCACACTCAGTATTCTAAGATATTCACCTTACTTTTGAAAGGCCAAACGTTCAACATGAAAGGAAGAAAATACTTTACGACGTGTAACAAATTCCTACTGAAAAGCGGAATATCCTGGAACAATAACTCATTTCTCGTGCATTCGGAGTAACCCTTCAATTTGAGTTCCTGAGGGTAGCTCATCCGAAGATGTCAAAGTTCGTTGGATCGAAGTCAGCATTTTGTGACTTTCTCCTCAACCATGATTTGCGTTCCAGGCGAGGAGGAACTTGTGAGGCCTCTAGAATCTCAACTGTGGCACTCTTTGACTGCATCGGAACGGGATATCGGAGCGCACGTGTGCTGATGAGATCTGCTCAAATGCTGTGAGCTGAAAAAGCTTCCGGCAACAACCGACCCAGCACCTGGACTATCCGATGTCACTTCTTCTTGTGTAGAAAACATGAGACAGAAGAGAAATATCGGTATTCGTGTGTCGGAGGAGCTTCCGGAAGTGCCAGCTTGTGTAGAAGGCCCCGCTGAACTAACCGCCGAGGTGGGACCCAGTTTTTTGATTTTCCATTTTTGACCCCCTCAAGGTCATTTTTTGAATTTTATTTTTTGAAATTTGGGGTCTGCACCCCCATTTTAACCTACGGGACCTCATCTTGGTATTTTAAGGCCTTAAACACACAAAAAATACCGGGCAGCCTTTTATAAGCCTCCCTCCATATTTAGAAATTGCAAGGGGAAACATGGATTGGATTTAGTGTTCGGCGAACTAACCGGTGGAACCGATTACACTGTTCAAGCAAACACTTTTGTGGCTGTGGTTTAATTAGCTCCTGAAGCAAAAGGGCCTCATTTCTCTCGTTTTCCCTTAGAACAACCTAGACTCTCAGTGCTAGTATGAGGCAAGAGTATCATAGAAGAGTTACTTTTTAGGTTCACATAGAAGGGGCTTGCAAAATACGATGGAAATTACTTAAGAAGCTAGTCGAAGGATCTACAAGGTTGGCTATGAAGGGATGATAATCTTCAAGTACAAATTGGATTTGTCATGAAAAATTTAGTCTACACATGACATGTTTGGGTAGAGCAAAAGTAAGAAAAAACCTCAAACAATTTCATTTATTGAAAATGGACTTCAACAAAGAGTAAATTTGTGGATGAGTCGAGAAGAGTTGAGAACTTGTCCCTAGAATGAGAAGTGGCTGCTTTCTCTGGTCGTGACATTATTTGTGTGAAAAGTTTATTTCAGTGATGACGGTTACATAGGAGTTTGAGAATGAAATTAATACCTTAACCGATGGAGCACACCTTTGAAGAGAAGTGTTTGGCGTTTCATCATTTTCAATCTTTCATGCTCCTTTTTCAGCCCTAATCGTCATCCCTAGTGTCAAAAAACGACATTTTCGATGGAGGGCGGAAACTTTGAAAAGCCATAACCTCTGAAGTCATCATGACTTGTTTTGGACGAAGTCGCTTAGGTTGGGTCACAAATCAAGTCTAGTTTGTGTGGTAAAATTGCAAACCCATGCAATAAATTATAAATAAATGGCGTGCATTTTAGTGAAGGCAGCTTTTGTTTTTGGGTTTTGAAACTTTTGGCATGCTTTACCATTGCAAGCCAATTATGTGAAATCAAAAATAGTTCATCATGATTTCTTTTTTACATAAGTGTGTATTTTAGATGCATTTCAACAACTTTGTAGTTATAAGATTATTGATTCCGGATAACTTTCGTGTTGGATCTGCAATGATGTTTCTAGGTAGGGTTGAGGTACCTAGCCCACGCATATCCTAGGTACCTCAACCCTTAAACGCCCATGGGGTGTACAACGGGCAAGCCAAAATTGGATCACAACATTTTTTTGGACTTGGGCATCATGAATAGTGCACTTTTTGAACTTGGGCATCATGAATGGACCAATCAATGATGAGCTTGCAACCTCCTACAAGGTTATGTACTGTACAACCCCAACCTACCTACCACAATATTTTCAAAGCACAAAATCATTCATACAAATTGAATTTGAATTGTAGAATTTCACTTTTTGAATGCATCATAAGAAGGTGACCAATTTGACATCAAAAAAGTGAAAACTTGAGTACGGTGAGAGCTATAGGGAAGATTCTGTTAGAATCAAGTCCCTCGAGCTTGCTTGGGTGTTTAAGGGTTGAAGTATGTCTAGCCATTTGCACCTGGGCGGGCCGCTGGGCTACGTTAACCCCTAAAGATCCACGATGTTTTGGGAGCTTGAATTCCCAACACTGACCACTATGTACTAATGCGAGTACGTCCAATATTTTTGGAAATTTTTGATAGCTTCAACCGTAGGATCTCGAAGTAGACTACCATAGGTAGTAGTGTGAAAATTTTCAACCGTTGGATCATCATTGGATGTGAGATCATAACATTTGAAGTTGACTGTAAATTTTTTTTGGCCTTGACCGTAAAAGCCGAATCGGTGGCCGTGGTCGTTTAGGGGTTAAAAGCTCACAAGGGCCACAAGGGCAGGGGTCGGACCCCCCAGGCCGGAAGGCAAGGCGAAGGAAAGGGCATCTCATGAATCACATCTTTTGACAAGCCGGTTATATGAACCATTATTTTCTGCCAATAAAATCTCTGCCACATGTCACTCTCCCATCGTTTAATGAGGATGCCAAAATGTGAGTGAAAGCACGGGATAACTTTAAGTTATGGTGTACTAAAGTCTAGGAGACTTTAACCCTCTTGGCGAGGTTATAGGCATATTGCGTGGGTTGAGGCTCCTCACACTCCAAACAAGGCTCCACTCTCTGGCCCACAGTGCAGTGCGGGCTGGGCATGCTCTAAATCCCTGGAATCCAGCCTCCGTTCCATCCACGCCATCCAGGCACCCACGGAAGTCCCCCCTTCCTGCCGCTACTGTAACTGCATAGCAAATATTCCTTTACTAACTGACAGCCCTGCTAGTCATGTACGTTTTTCATCAAGAAACAGCTCTCCTAGACCCCCTGGAAGGTACTGTACGTGTCGAGCCTCACCAAGATTCCACCTTTCGTCCTCCTCCGATATCGAGTGCTCTTCCGATATATGTTAACCCCTAAAGTCGAAAGCCCCCAAAACTGTCACAACTCCTCAAAACCACCCTCTTTCAATGCAAGATGAAAATTTTAAAGGTTTGACGTAATCTCAAGTATGTAACCGTAAGATCTTGTACCTAACTTGTCCATGTATGTGTGTACCAAAACTTAGTTTGAAATCCCTTACCAATTGTGAGATCATATCATTCAAAGTTGAAAAAAAAGTTTTTTTCCCTTGTTGCAAAATGGGTTCGAAGTTTTTTGTGAGCCCAAAAAACCAACTTCAAGAGTAGACTTGAAATGAGGCTCTTCAAATTCTTGTTCCTAAGTGAGTTAGGAACATGCCTATGCAATTTTTACCCTCATGCGACCCATAAAACATAAAGAAATGCTTGATTATTCACATGGAGGTATGCTGAAATTCAACTTCAAAGGCCCCTCTTTGACGATAAAAATGGCACGTACAGAATAATTGGATGAAAGATCCAAGCGGTGAAACTATGCCTTAAAACCTTATTTCCAAGTACAAAAAACAAAACTTGAAAAAAAGTAAAATCTCAATTTTTGGTGAATTTTTGAAGTTACTGCGATCTTATTTATTTTGGGCAGATTTTGAGAATAAACGAGCATATACCTCAGCTTGGGCAGCTTTGGGCAGATTTCAAATAGTGTTTTCAAACTTTGACCGTGAATATCTCCTAAAGTATGAGGAATTTTGGAGCATGAAATGACTTTTTTGGAAAGCTATGGAAAAACTCTTCAACCTGCAAAAGGTTTCAATGTCAGACGAACTAAATATAGTAAGTACGGGGCTGACCAGACTGCAAACGACCCGATTCGGGCTCTTTTCGACTTTAGGGGTTAAGCCGGTTGGTAAGCAATGGTTCAAGATCTGAGGCTATTTGTACGATGTTAATTTTCCTACAAGAAAAACGGCGAGGATATGACCAACTGACAGCCATTTTCGCGCTGCTGCTTCATCCGAACGGTCTGCTTTGCCTGCAATCTGGCATCATGGTCCGATACGAAGCGGTCCAATATGCTATTTCGGTTGGGACTAAAGTTTCTCTACAGTTGTGGATTTCTGGTGGGCCTGGGCTCTATCTGAGATTCCTCTTTGATCCAAATGCATCACATACCACTCAACTTCTGAGTTCCTTCGCAATTGTGGATGAAAAGTTTAGTATCCACAAACATTCAATGTTACTAACGGCACTTTCTCCTTCTTGTGCATTTAGTATTTGATCAATCGGACTAAGAGGTGGTATGAAAAACACAAAAACTGCTTATAAACAACCATATCGTCAAATGCAATTCAATTACAAGAACAGATTGCTACTTGGAAAAGATGATCATCGTTATATTGAGTGATACTTTGAAAGCAATACAGGAGGTTGATTCACAGCAGGATGTCAGAGCCCTACTACAATCCTACAGCAAGCCACCCTAACAATCCAATCTACAGCTCCTTTCGAGCTCCAATACGACTATCATTGAAGTACAAATCGCAGCTTGGACAACTGAAATACTCGCTAGGCCAAACCCTGCAAATAACTGCCTGACTCGCCGATTCATATAGAACAGTACCCGGCATCGCTCAAGAAAAGCATACAGAGTACGGTGCGATACTCCGGTGTTGGGAACCAACCAAGGTACGTCCCGCCTTCAGTGACCCCAATTTCTTCCAGGTTGATCAACTATCAGTTGCCAAGCGTTGCGACCATCAGTCTTCTCCAGCATCGTCCTCCTCGTCTCCCTCCTCCTCGTCCTCGTCCTCCTCCGAATCAGAGTCCGAGTCATCAATCCACACGTTCAAGGACTGTAACTCCGCATCATTAAATGCCTGACGTTTCTCCAAGTCGATCAGCTTCTGGAGCTCCATGTGTACGACTGTCGACATCTCGGCACCCAATCAGAAATCCAAAGTGTGAATTGACGAAACTTTCACAACGAAACTTTCACAAGCGCTCGAGAAAACTCTGATTGTTCGAGAAATAGCTTCGAACGGATCGATGACAAATGAGCCGGCCTGCTAGCTCTCCAATGTGAAGTGCTCTTGACCGACCAAGCTATGTACACTATATATACGAGCCATCTATATCGGATTTGAGTTTCTATCGGTGTTACATCGGAGATCCCCGTTTATCCATTTGAGTTCACTATAGTAAAGAAAGTTAAAATGCCAGTATAGGTCAGAAATAGCCCTCTTTATCGGAACACACACTGTAAGCTAACCCCTCGATCAATCGTCTCCAGTGGATTCATCCATGTCTCAAGCATTTATGCATGCGCCGCAATATGAGATTACCGACCGCTACTGCGTCCCGAAGCTCTTGAGACAAATTCAACGGCATGTTCATAGACTTTTACAAGTGGGCCCGTATCAGAAGACAGACCTGCTAGCCAGAATTCTGGGAATTTCTCGGGAAAGAGTCAAAGGCAAAAAGCCACATGCGTAGTAGTGTCGTAGCCGTCCGATGGACAAGTATCGGAGCTCGAATCACACATTCGTGTGTGGTTGTGTCGTTCTCGTTCCATGGCCAAGTATCGGAGTTCTGGCCATAAATGCACCATTCATTCCTCATGACTCCGGCCTATGTATGTCTGTAGAGATCTTTGTCCGTTCTGCTCAGCCTCTTGTCCACTTTGATCGCACAATCCCTGTATAAAGCTTTTGAGGTTGCTCGATTGATCACACACTTCTTACTAGCTCTTGTCAAGTTTCTCTCTTCCAGAAGCTGAACCACAGAGTCATAAACCCCGTCAAGGAATTCATGGAGTTGGAGGCACGTCTCTCACTTTCACTCCATAGATGTCTGGATCGGAGAGGACGTGGACTCCATCCAGGAGCTAGAAGCGCGTCTAACATTTAGTGACGCTGATTTAAGCGACATGAACGACTGGATCGATGACGAGGACGCTGGCAGTGAGGATGACGACAAAGGACACGGCTGAATTGCTTCGCAAGAGATGGAATTTCTTACAGATAGAGGACGTGAATATTTCTGAAAGAAGTTGTTTCGGTTGTTCGAGATGAATGAAGGCGAGGAGCTTATTTGTGTCGTTCTTGGGGCATCGTCCCCTGCTATGTCAATGCCTCGTTCTAGTTGAGTTCTCTTTGTTGCAGGATTTGTAGGCTCTAGCACAGAGCAAATCATGGAAATACTCAAATGTGCAAGCTATTGAATCGAATTTTCTTCACTAGTTGGAAATGAAGCTTATTTAGAAGAAGCTGTAGTTCATTTTCCGGCAGACTTCGTAGCTGTGTTGGAGGAGCTCTGTTTTCTATTTCCTGTGAGTAGAAAATAGTAAAACCTCCGACAGGCTGTGGGGCCTCTGTTTCGTCATTTATGGCCAGGGCCACCAGAACGCCCACCACACACAATGAGCTGGAACAGTGCCTTCCCCATGGAAACCAAGACATAACATTGAAGCGCTACTTTCCACAAATCTAATGTAAGAAGTGTATTCATTTCATACTTGAACTGAAATCACACTCACTATTCGAAGATACACCTTAATTTTGAAAGGCCAAACGTTCAACATGAAAGGAAGAAAATTCTTTTCAAAATGTACCGAATTCCTACTGAGAAGCGGAGCGTACCAAATTCCTACTGAGAAGCGGAATTTTCAGGAGTCCTTCGTCATTTCTCATGCATTCGAAGTAATGCTTCAATATGAGTTCCTGAGGGTAGCTTATCCGAAGATGTCAAAGTTGGTTGGATTGAGGTCAGCATTTACTGACTTTCTCTTCAACCATGGTTTGTGTTCCAGGCGAGGAGGAGCTTGTGAGGCCTCGAGAATCTCAGCTGTGGCACGGTTTGACTGCATCGGAACAGGATATTGGAGCGCACGTGTACTGATGAGGAGGAACGGATCTGCTCAAATGCTGTGAGCTGAGAAAGCTCCCTGCAACAACCGACCCAGCACCCCGACTGTCGGATGGCACTTTTTCGTGTAGAAAACATGAAACAAAAGAGAAATGTCGGTATTCGTGTGTCGGAGGAGCTTCCGGAAGTGCTAGCTTGTGTAGAAGGCCCCACTGAACCAACCGGTGGAACCGATTACACTGTTCAAACTAACAGTTCGCACACTATTATGGCTGTGGTTAAATTAGCTCCTGAAGCAAAAGGGCCCCATGGTTTCTGTTTATTTCCCTGAACTCCTAAGAAGAGAAGCTCTACAGTGAGCCATATCTGGAATCGGTGAACAAAGTCTTTGTGCTTCTGAATTGTACAATTCGGATCTAAGATTCAGCACATACATACATGAACAAGTTTGTTACTAGATCCTACCATTACATACTCAAAAATTCCTCAAATGTTAAAAATTAGCACCTTGCAATGAAGGAGGGTTGTTTCAGGCTTCTCAATGATATTTGAGGCTTTTCCAATTTCTCCTTGTCCGGTGGCCATCGGGATATTAGCATTACGAACGGACACTTCATTCACGCCGGCCCCTTAGAAAGGGACTGGAGTTTCTATCTATCTATCTTTGAGGCTTAGGGCATTAGGGTTAACGGTATAGAAAGGGATGATACTATCCTTTTAGTAGATACAAGAATCCATGTATACAAAGATTAAGGCCCAAAAAATGTTCCTTAAAATTGCCTGTTCATAATGTCCGTACAAGACGTTTACACATTGTACAATGTCGCTACAAATTGTCGAGAATAGAATGTCTGGGACAAGCAAGATGTGCTTATATGTTTTTGTTGGGGAAGTGACAGAAGCTACCGACAGCAAATCGATGGAAGTAAATGAGTTTGAGCAACTTTGAAGTCAGTTTTAGGGTGTGGGGCTGATCGTAGAAACAAGCGGTGAACTTCCGAATGTTCCGGCCATTGTTGAGGCTATTAGGCGAGTTACAAAAGATGAGGCGAGCAACTGTGAGCTTGTAAAACTTGACATCAAATTTTGAAAATTGTGTGCCTGCTGCGATTAATGTACACTAGATGTGCACTAGTACCTTTGAATGTGGCTGAAGGATGTCTTTGTAGGTATAGATGACTTACTATCAAATTAAAACAACTCCAATAGTGCTCTCTCTTGAATGTGCTATAAAATCGCTTGATTACATGTATTTCACTCGTCCCGCTCATCATCTCAAAAATTGATCGTATAACCTCTTAATTGTTCAAACAATAAGTAAATAGTTCTAGGAAGTGCATACAACATACACAACTCCCTGATGCACGATTGTAATGGTGTAAGGTTGATGACATTGCCAATGGTTCAATCTTCATAGGTTCAATGATCGACCATTTTGTAGTTGAGGCTGGTGGTTTCTCGAAGGGTTGTCGTGATTTAAAAATGTCCATTTTTGGAAATTACAAAATGGATATAAAAAGTATGAAGAGTCATGTTTCAAGAGAAAAACTCCAAAGCCATGTAATTATTTTGAGTCGATGTACACTTGAGGCTTCAAAACAACATCATCCCACAACGTTTTTATTTTATTTTAAAAAGACATGATTATACCTTACAAAGTGTGCTTCTATGTGCAACAATAATGAATTCCTATTGAATCATGTACTCCGCACAACAATTTGTGTGAAGATTTGCTTGATAGGAGCCAAAAGGTATGTTGTCTTTTTAGATACCAAGCACTCTCAGGCACCTCATCAAACTCTCTCAATTACTAATTGGCTCTTGCTAACCAAGCATCTATAACTTTTTGATGCCCTTTCGCCTCCAAAGTTTTGTTTCCATATTCCTAAGAGTTCACCATGCATTGTGATCTTGAGAAACTCTTGGTTTACAAATTCATAAAAATTGATCAATGACAATTAAAATATGAGAAGTGTATGCAACATTTACCTTACATCAACTTCTATAACTCATTTTTTTAGCTCAAATTTTTCCAACAACCAACCTTGAGTCACTCCTTTTGTGCCTCAAAGTTAGGAAACCCTTCGTGCTTGCTACACTTTATGTCAAAAGCCTTATGATCTTGCTAAAGACATTTACTTTTCAAATTTTGAAAATCAATCACATTAAAAGGTGAAATAGCTTAAAGATTTTACAATTGCAAGTTTAGGATCTTGATTTTTTTCATCTAAGGCTTTGATTTTGTTTCAACCATAGTTCAAGAGACTTTTGAGTGATTGAAAAGAGCAATTGAAGGATTAAAACTCTATTACTTGCACAAAAGTGAGAATGTAAATACACACAATACTAAAAATCACGAACTAAAGTGATGAAGAGAGACTTAGTCTATTGTGTATAAACCACGGCACGGTCGAAACCTGAATACAGGATGAAGGGCCAAAGACTGGCAAGATCAACTCTCATTCATCCCAAACACCGCCGAATAGATCTCATCCACTGGTTCCCATCCAGCATTCGGCGGGTAACACAAATTTCAAAGCCTTCCCGCCCTAAATTCAAACTTCAGCCTCTCCCTGGCGCCCCTCGGTTTTCAAACTATCTAAAACCCCCGTCTCCCCCAGAGCTCATTGTAATTTGCAAGCTTTTCTCGTCATCCACCGTTCACTCTTTCACTTTGCCTTTCACTCTTCTATACTCTCTGTTCGCAGTTTCCCTCTCTAGCTATGGCGCGTACCAAGCAGACAGCTCGCAAGTCCACTGGAGGCAAGGCTCCCCGCAAGCAGCTGGCCACCAAGGCGGCCCGCAAGTCGGCTCCTGCCACGGGCGGAGTGAAGAAGCCTCACCGCTACAGGCCCGGAACTGTGGCACTTCGCGAGATTCGCAAGTACCAGAAGTCGACCGAGTTGCTGATCCGGAAGCTGCCTTTCCAGCGTCTGGTTCGTGAGATTGCACAGGACTTCAAGACGGACTTGAGGTTCCAGAGCTCCGCTGTTTTGGCTTTGCAGGAGGCATCTGAGGCTTACCTGGTGGGTCTTTTCGAGGACACGAACTTGTGCGCTATCCACGCGAAGCGCGTGACCATCATGCCGAAGGACATTCAGCTGGCTCGCCGCATCAGGGGAGAGCGGGCGTAAGAAGCTCCGGTTTCGTACTCAAATGGTGTTTGATAACACCACCTATTTGTACAGAAATATGATTGCTCCGCTCTCACTGCGATTTTGCTTCAGTTTTCGGTTTCTTTGTCACTGATGTTTGCGGAGGTTATGGCCGACATCTGGTCCGATCTCCAAGTTGCTTCGTGCAGCGTGATGACGTAGACGCACCGATAGTATGCTTGAACCTAGGGTATTGGCGTAGGTATTCTCTGCCCCGGTTATGCAGGTATCGAAGTTGTCCAGTCTCATTCCTAATTTGATGGAATTTTCCCTTCGAAAACTTCGTCGCAACGAATATATTCCTGACTATGTCGTCGCCTTTGTAACTATGTAAACTAAATGAGCTCTTACGTGGAGCAAGGTATTTGGCTTGGCTTCCAAGTTGGTAGCATAGTAAGCCTGCAAAGCTTTGTTGGAAGCAATCCGAGCGAAGGGACCTAATCACAAAGCCGATCATCATTCCTCTTTTTCGTTCTGGACCACCTTACAAGACGAGCGTTGTCATTTTGGAAGTTGGAACTTGTTACCACAATATGTTGCCACTTGGCTGTCATGGCTGCTCCGACCATGGCTTTTCCATCATGGACCTCATTCTCGCGAATTTATGTTCTCCAGTATTTCATTAACATTGTCCCACCGTCTGTACAAATGATTGCAGTTCTAGTTCTGTCCGAGTAATTGCTTTGACCAACGCGATTGCATTGTGAGGGCCCCGATTGTTGATTCTCTGCGCTAGACGGTGAGATGTTGGTTGGGGAGCGTGGTCGGTAGCTATGCCAATTGGGACTGTCATGTGGTTGATCGACAGCAGTGCCAATTGGGACTGTCATGTGGTTGATCGACAGCAGTGCCAATTGGGACTGTCATGTGGTTGATCTGTTGCAGAACTGTGTAGGGCTAGTGAAGTGTCGTCTACTTCATATGCCTGCACTGGTGACCAAATGCAATCTAATTTTATCAGGGTGTTGCGACCATCCTGTAACATAAGAATTCAATACCGTAGGCTGTATCTGTAGAAACTTTTGAGACGAAGCAGACGGCTGGACATTACATAGAGGTATATCGAGCAACGCAGTAAATTGACAGGTTCCTTCAAGTGAACATTATCTGAGGACTAGTGCAGCAAGAAACAACTCTGGTTTTAGATGGTTTTTCTCAAACGTAAAACTAGTTGAAAAAAACATATTCTGAGCAATTCGCCGCACTCCTCCAAACTTGCACAATATGCTTAACGAGGAGGGTGTGGTTTCATTTATCCATCGTTGGACAAGAGGTGGATGCACAATTCCCATTGCCACAATATCAGAAAGAGCTGCAACTATGCTCTTGCCCTACCACGTTTGGAACATTTTCCATGTAGACGTCAAGAAAGCTTTTCTCAAACGATACCATGGATGAGAATGATGATGATGATGATGATAGAAACTCCGGTCCTTTCTAAGTATGGATGAGAACATCTATGTAGCTCCGCCTACAGGTTTCGCTTCTCTTCGCTAGATTCTTGTTTGCAAACTTAAGAAAGCGCTTTAGGGAATCAAGCAAGCTCCTCAAGCTTAATACACCAAGATGGACTTGTACCTATCGAGCCAAGGCTTGCACAAATCTACAGCAGAGTCTAACATGTACTATGTGAAAGAAAAGGGCAAACCCACCTTACTCCTCTATGTAGATGATGTCTATGTGACGGGAAGCAACACACCACACATTACACTAATCAAATCGGAGATCAAACACACTTTTAAAATGTTGGATTTGGCTCTAGTCTCCTACTCTCTTAGACTTGAATTCCTCTATACTCGACTGCATCTTGATCACACAGCGGCAATATATCAAGGAGACATTGCAGGAATTCTGCCTTGAGCACTACATACTTGTCACCACGCCAATGATGGAAAAGTTGAAACTTGTTCATGATATGCAAGCTCATGGAGCCAGCTCCAGCACTTACATGGTAGGAAAATTCATTCTCCTTACTCACAACCGCCCCGACATTGCTTACATTGTCAGTGTGGTTAGCAGATTCATGGCGACTCCCAAAGCACCGCACGCCCAGGCACTCAAGCATCTCTATCAATACTTACAAGGCACAATTGAGTTTGCCTTGGCGTACCAGAAAGCGGAGGGTAATGAACTGCTTGACTTTACAGATGCCTATCACATGGAACAATTGAAAACAACCAATCGTAGGCCTCTCATCGATACAGTCGGTGTACTTGGATGTCGCTGAAGGACTCAAAGAAGGCGTCTGGCTGCTGCTTTTGCTCTGCGAAATTCACATGCAAAACATGCACACTCCAACGACAAAGAGGGGTTTCTAAATCTTGCACACAATCCAATATACCACAATCGAACTGAACATATCAAGGTGAGACACCACATCATTTGTGAAAAATTACTGTCTGGAGAAGTCTGCCTTGAGTATGTGCCCACGACAGAACAGGTTGCCGATATCTTGACGAAGGCCACCGGCAGAACTATTTTTGAGAAGCTAAGAACCAATTAGGCTTAGTTTGAATAGAATCTCCGTAGTCTGATCACTTTTATAGACTTGGAGTCAGTTTTAGCAAGTATGAAACCCATAAGCACTCTAGCAAGGAAACCTGACAAAGTATTGTTTATTGAAACTTGACAAAATCACTTGGATTGGGTCCCAAATCAAGTTTAGTTTGTGTGGTAAAAATCCCATAGACCCATACAATGAAGTATGAATCAATGGAATGCATTTTAGTTAGAGCATCTTTTGGTCTTGTGTGTTCAAAGATTAGGCATGTTTTACCATTGCAAGCCGATTGTGTGACACCAAAAAATGATTTTCATGAATTTTTCTACATGATCATGATTTTGAGATGAAACATAACTACTTTTTAGTTGGAAGATTTTTGATCCAAATACATTTGGTATTAGATTTTCAATCATCTTTCTACAAAGAAAAAAGTGAAAAACGCATGACTTGAGTAGGTACTCCTCCATCCACCATTAAAATTCAACTTTATTTTTTGGAATGGATTTCTTTTAGAGTGTAGTCTAAGTAAGTAGTAGAAATTTTGACCAAACTGAAGAAGTTATTATATACAAGGCGTAGATTTGAGTGCAAAGGGTCTACTTTTGAACTAGTTTTTCTTTGTAAATTTTTTCGGAGTTTCACTATTGCAAGGGTATTTCTTGAGCCGAGAATTTTCTTTTGATGATTTTCTTGATAAAAGGTCAATAACCTAAGAGTTGGAGATTTTTTCATTAACCCGTAAAAATCCAGGAAAACAGGTTTGGTTATTTGAGATTTCGGGAGCTCATTTTAAGGAGTTAAATTGATATTTTTGCCTACGATTTTTATCGGGTGCTCCCCATACTGTAATGTGTATGTGGTAAAATTTGCAAAGCCAAATTTTAATTTTATAACCTTCATCTAGAAATTTTAGGTTTCAAGTCCAAAACGGGCAGCTTTATTTATTTCATTTTTTTTTGAAGTATTCTATTTTGCAAATATGTTCATTACCAAATTACTATTCAAATTCCAAAGTGTTCGAAGTAAAAGAGTTTACCAATTTTACAAGGGCAACCTCCAAAACTTTCAAAAACAATCTTCACAATTTTTAGTAATTTTACAATTTTTTCTTTCAAAAATTGCCAAGATTTGAGATTTTGGATTTTTTCCAAGATTTTTTTCTTCAAAATTTACATCCTCATAAATGCACCTACTCACCGTTCAAAATTTTCTCAAACTAAATATATCATATGTCGTACTTGTTTTACTGTCTATATTGTTGTTTTTAGACCTTCTTTCATAAATAATTCACATTGAGGTCAAAAAGTGGAATTGGTCTCTAAAATTTTGCATGAGCGTACCCAACTTGATTACCTACATGGAAAAAAATGACGGAATAATGTTTGGAGTAATAATTATCAAGTTGCTCTTGGCACCATTTGGACAATGCCTCTCACGGAGCGGCAATAAAAAGTGTTGGACAAACTTTGATTGTTACAATCTCACAAATGACAAACATCCAACCGTTGAAATTTTGACTAGTCCTTTGTATACAAGTTAGGTACAAGATCTTACGGTTCAAAGTCTAAAACCAAATTTTTTTTTCTTTATTTCCCCATTTCCCAACGAAGGTGAAAAATGACATTTTTTGGTTCTGGAGGTTGAGAAAACGCTTGGATTTTTAGGGGTTAAAGTAGATTTGCACTTGAAAGTAGAATAATAAAATACTGTAGTGTGTTTTACGTACTAATATGTTATGATCTTGCAATCTAGGAGGCCTCATGACTCAAATCTTGATTCACGTGACCTACAACAAGTCTCTTACAAGTTTGCACGCTTGAAATCCGAAGAGCTTATCTTCATTTTCATGTGTAACACTTATTTTAAGAATGTAATTTTTTGCTAAAATAGGTCGGGATATGTAGGGGTTAACTCATCCACTGGTTCCCATCCAGCATTCCGCGGGTAACACAAATTTCAAAGCTTTCCCGCCCTAAATTCAAACTTCAGCCTCTCCCTGGCGCCCGTCGGGTTTCAAACTATGTAAAACCCCCGTCTCCCTCAGAGCTCATTGGGATTTGCAAACTTCCTCTTCATCTGTCCTTCACTCTTCTATACTCCCTGTTCGCAGTTTCCCTCCCTAACTTAGCTATGGCGCGTACCAAGCAGACAGCTCGCAAGTCCACCGGAGGCAAGGCTCCCCGCAAGCAGCTGGCCACCAAGGCGGCCCGCAAGTCGGCTCCTGCCACGGGCGGAGTGAAGAAGCCTCACCGCTACAGGCCCGGAACTGTGGCACTTCGCGAGATTCGCAAGTACCAGAAGTCGACCGAGTTGCTGATCCGGAAGCTGCCTTTCCAGCGTCTGGTGCGCGAGATTGCACAGGACTTCAAGACGGACTTGAGGTTCCAGAGCTCCGCTGTTTTGGCTTTGCAGGAGGCATCTGAGGCTTACCTGGTGGGTCTCTTCGAGGACACGAACTTGTGCGCTATCCACGCGAAGCGCGTGACCATCATGCCGAAGGACATTCAGCTGGCTCGCCGCATCAGGGGAGAGCGGGCGTAAGAAGCTCCGGTTTCGTACTCAAATGGTGTTTGATAACACCACCTATTTGTACAGAAATATGATTGCTCCACTTTCATTGCGCTTTTGCTCCTGTTTTCGGTTTGTTTGTCACTGATGTTTGCGGAGATTCTGGCCGACATCTGGTCCGATCTCCAAGCTGCTTCGTGCAGCGTGATGACGTAGACGCAGCGATAGTATGCTCGAACCTAGGGTACTGGCGTAGGTATTCTCTGCCCCGGTTATGCAGGTATCGAAGTTGTCCAGTCTCATTCCTAATTTGATGGAATTTTCCCTTCGAGAACTTCGTCGCAACGAATATCTTCCTCACTCTCACGTCGTCTTTGTAACTGTGTAGACGAGATGAGCTCTTACACAGAGCAAGGGAACGCAAGGTATTTGGCTTGGCTTCCAAGTTTGTAGCATAATCCACCTGCTACGTTTGGTTGAAAGCAATCTGAGTTTAGTGACCTGATTACAAAGCTGAGCATCATTTCTTTGCTTCGTGATGGACCACCTAACAAGATGAGGAGTCGGAATCTGTCATTTACAGTTCGATACTTGTCCATCGTGGCTGCTGCAACCGTGGATTTATCGCACACCTCATTCTCTTGAGGTCTTTGTTCTCCACGTATTTCATTAACATTGTCCCACCGTCTGGACAAATGATTGGAGTTCTCCGAGTAATCGCTTTGCCCAACGTGATTGTGTAGTAAGGACCCCGATTGTTGGTTATCAGCGCTAGACGGTGAGATGTTGGTTGGGGAGCGCAGTCGGTAGCTATGTCCAGCAATGCCGATTGGGACTTTGTCATGTGTGGTTGATCTGTTGCAGAACTGTGTGGTAATAGCGAAGTGATCTTTCATATGCCTGCACTGGTGACCGTCAAGCCAAATTCAATCTAATTTAACCAAGGTCGACCATCCTGTAACATAAGATTTCAATACCGTGGGCCGTGCTGTAGAGACTTCTGGGACGAAGCAGACGGCCGGACATCACATGGAAGTATATCAAGCAACGCAGTAAATTGAAAGGAACCTTCAGGTGATTATCATCCGAGGATTTGCGCAGCAAGAAATAGCTCTGGTTATTGATGCTCTTCTCAAACGTTAACACTAGTTTAAAAAAACATCATCTGGGTAATTTGCCGCACTCCTCCTAACTTGCACAGCATGCGTGACGAGGAGGGTGGGGTTACATTTATCCATCGCCCGGACATGAAGTGGTTGCACAAATCCCAGTGCCACAATATTGAAATGAGGTGCAACTATGCGGCAATTGTAGGATGAAATGTAATGTGTATCACTTGCATACACCTTGTGTACCACCTTGCCTATCCAATCAGATAATTGTTGGAGGGAGAATTAAAATAGGTACCCATTTTGTTATTGGTTGTTAAAAGTAGCCAAAAGGGTTGTGAGAGTATCATAAGTGGTCGTTGGACATGCACAAAGACATTGATGCATCACACTATAATTGCAAAGGTAAAGGCCACACTCATCACAAAGGAATTTCAGCAAAAGGAAGGAACGAATTATACTGAAACACTTGCACATGTGGTAAGTGTAATATCTTCATAACCGTTCTTGTCCTAGCAGGTCACCATGGTTGAACATCTTCCACCAAGAAAGTTTTTCTCAAAGACATCATCCACGAAGATATCTATGTAGCTCCGCCTCCAGGTTTCGCTTCTCTTCACTAAAATCTTCTTTGTAAAGTTTAAACTTGTTCATGATATGCAAGCTCATGTGGCCGACTCCAGCACTTACCAATGTATGGTAGGAAAACTTATTTTTCTTACTCACAATCGCCCCGACATTGCTTACATTGTCACCGTCGTTAGCAGATTCATAGCAACTATCTAAGCACCGCACGCCCACGCACTCAAGCATCTCTATCGATACTTTCAAGGACAATTGATTTTTCCTTGTCATATCGAAAGGAGGAGGGTAATGATTTGCTTGGCTTTACAGATGCAGACTGGGTTATAGATGCGCATGACCAAAAATCTGCTATATGCTTTGTTTTCTTTCTCGGGATTGTGCCTATCATATGAAATAGTTAAAAATAACCAAGCGTAGCCCCCTCATAGACAAACTCCGAATACATGGCTGTTACTTTAGGAGCCAAAGAAGGCATGTGGCTGCGGCGTTTGCTCTCCGAAATCCACATACAAAACATGCACACTTCAACGACAATCATGGGTTTCCAAATTTTGCAGACAATCCAATATATCATAGTCGAACTAAACATAATCAAGGTGATACACCACTTCATCCGTGAAAAATTATTGTTTGGAGAACAAATTGTATGTGCCCATGAGAGAACAAATTGCTGATATCTTGACAAAGGCCACTGGCATACCTATTTTTGAGAAGCTAAGGAAGCGATTAGGCTTTGTGGGAATAGAATCTCAATATTTTGTTTATTATAATAGACTTTGAGCGAGTTTTAGCAAGTATGAAACCCATCAGCAGTCTGGCAATGAAACTTTACAAATAAATGTTTATTGAATTTGAGCCAAAGCCCATTATACCGTGGACAATCGTCCACGGAGACAACCCTTACCAGACACATAGAAAGGTAGAATACTAGATTGTCATCTAAACTGTCGAATTCTACTCTCTATCTCATGGAGGTCTTCAGCAAGCACATACCTAAAGTCGGTACACTCAAACTCCAACCTGTGAGCAGGTGCGTGTATTTTCACTCTTTGCTACAAGCTACAACTAAAGTGCCCTCGTGAATCCAACCATAAGAATGTCAAAGCATTCTACTCAATTGTGTTGCCAACAAAACTGCTCCATGAAGAATTCAAGTGATGGAAAATTAGCAGCATTGAAAGTCAAGGAGGACTCACAAGAGCATGTCAAATGTAATATCTCACGATTCCGTCAGGTAGGGGAGGTAGGAGCACTCGACTACCTCCCACAATGGCTCCAATTAGGCTTATTGCGAGTAGAATCAACATGATCAGACTCCTCCCATCGTCCAACAGCTTGGTCTTCTCTCGTTAAGGTCAGGTGCAAGGGTTTTCTGCCAGATTTTGGCACGATCTGCTGGCAGAATCGGCCTTACGAGGCAATTGCTGATTCTGCTAGCGGAATCTTCTCTTTTGGCCGATTCTGCCTAATCAAGCAGTGTGGCCCTGCCCTTAACGCCAAAAAGCAGGCTCTAATGGCAGATTCCGCCATTACCGCTTGGCCCCAAGCTCGCCCTCCAGGCTCGCCCGTGCCCTCACGGTAATGGCGGAGTCTGCCATTACAGCCCGCTCTCTAATACAATGTGCTTACCATGTAGCATGTAGCCCCTCAAAAACTCTAATTGTTAACCATGCAAGATGTTGCAGCAAGTGGCAAAGAATCCAAAGACCAAGCAACAAAATTTTTGAGACGGACAAGTCATCAACAATCACAACGAACAATTCCTCTCCAATCGTATAACTAGAATCGGCATCTTAACCTCAAAAGAGCGCTCAACACATGACATATCTGAGCAAAGGAGGGTGTTGAAGCTTGATGCCGATTCAAGTGTCATTCCCTCAAGCCGTGTACTCAGGAAGTACAATCCACCCTTAGGAACGGTAACACAGGGTATGACCGCTGCCTAGATAATCAATTTAGTTAGTGGCAATCAACCCTACTACTAGAGTCAGTTACAATACTAAGTAACAACATTAGTCGTGGGCGGTATCACCTGAACAATACAAATACTCTGTGATTTTTTGTTAATTTGTATATGCTTTAGGCTTGTCCAATCCTGTCACTGATACGCAACACTAGAGACTATGGGGGAAACCGGCTCTTGTGCGTGCCCCATCAACTTAATCAACGATCACTTACAATCCAAATTCACATCATTCCAGTATGGTGGTTAACCCCTACACGTCCTTGGTGTTTTGAGACCTTCAAAGTCCAAAAACTGTGATTTTTGACCACCTTGTGGAAGTTGATGTATGTTTCAATTTTTTTTACTTTTTTTGGAGATCCAACCGTAAGATCTCAAACCTTACTATTTGCACAAGCACCATGTTAAAATTCAACCGTTGGATCTTTACCATTTGTGATATTATAACCTTCAAAGTTGACAGAAAAGTTTTTTTTGGCTCTGCCCGAAAGGCATAGTCAAAATGGTGCAAAGGGGGACTTGATGATTGTTACCCCAAACATTTTGCTCATATTTTTTTCCATGTAGGTAACTAAGTTGGGCACCTCCATGCAAAATTTTAGAGACTCATTCAACTTTTAGATACTTCATGCAATTTTTTTTCGACAATGAGGTCTAAAAGTTCCCTTCTTGTAAAAATTGGGGGTGTTGTGCAATTCTACCATCAAATCCCAACGGTGATGATGTAGTTTCACATGAATCTAAAATTTGTAAAAAAAAAAAAAATCAAAAATTCAAAAATCTCTAATCGTGACAAATTTTGAAAGAAATTCCTCATATATGAATTACGCAAATACAGTGGGCAACAAGAAATATTGGAGACCCCCTCTCACCCGAACGGGTCCAGTACAAAGAAGATGTCAGAAGTATAATTAGCCTGCAATTATCATTACATCTAGCAGTTCAATAAATGGGAGAGTTCGCAAAAAGTCCTCAGAGCCGTTGCTCATGGGTGCAATTAGCCATGTGAGATGGTGCCATGCTGGAGTTCGTTGCCGAAGAGGGGGCCGGAGGGTACGTGGCCCTTGCCCCTTGGACCTGTGGGTCCTTCCAGCTGGCGGGGACGATGCCGCGTGGGCAGGCTGCCGGCCGCCGCGCCTGATCTGGGCCTCGGTGGGCATCGCTCCTCCTCCCGCCCGGTAACAGGGCTCCGACGCCAGGCACGGGACTTGATCCATGGAGTCACAGGATGGGCTCGTGGACCCAAAAATAAAAGCCCCCCAAACAAGTTTAGAGACCAAGAACATGCAAAAAAATTCTCCAAAAAATTACTAATACATATCGTAAAACAAAAAAAAAAAAAAAAACCCGTGTTGCTCAAAAGAAATTTTAAAAAAATATGAAGATTAGAAGTTATGAACTTGAATTCATAACTTACATTGATCTAAGGAAAAACCCAAAAATGTCTTCCAATACAAGATTTCATGTTTCTAATGGAAAAAAAATAAGAGAAAAGAAAAAAGATAAAAGAAAAAAGAAAAAAGAAAAAAGAAAAAAACACATAACAACTTATGTATGAACCTCAAGACATAAAAATGTTTGACTCCAAAAAAATACATGAAATACCATCACTCACAAAAAAAGGGAATGACATACATACTTACCTAAGTTTGGCGTTGGCGTCGATTGTGAATATCGGTGTGCCATATCTCAAAACACCCACGTTGAAGACACATCCATTTGTCTCCACATTGGGGACAATAATAATTTGGTGCATGTTTTAGACAAACCACACATTGCCTCCGTAATTTTGATCTTCTAGGAACACATATTACCGGTTCACGAGGGATTGGAGGCAAATCGGGAGGTTGAGAGGTCCTCAATGGCCAACCTACAAGTAGTGCTTCACATAACCCTTTCTTGAATTGAAGATGGGTCATGGGAACAACCGCTTGTGGTTGCCGCACATTGAACTTCTCAACACAATCCAAATAATAAATGTACATGTTCACCACCGAGAGGTCCAATAAAAAGAAAAATATACGATGCCACCATTTGTGGCTCCGCACTTGGCATGAATAAGATGCCCGGAGTTGGTCAGCGACATCAACACCTCTCATATGAGTTGTGTATTCCAATAATACCGGTGAAGTTTGAATAAACTCCCAAACCGCTCCATTTCGTCGGGGAACCGTCACCACCTTCTCACACGGAGCTTGAATGGGTAGAGAATGAGTAGAAATAAGAAGAACCGGTTTTTTATCCTTCCACATAACGCATGAAATAGTCACAGAGTCATGCATTTTCCATAGAGTTGTGCCTTGCGGCACATTTTTGAATGCCTTTGTGTTTGAAAAACACAAAGGAAGGCCAATACGATTTGCCCTCACAGTTCCACATGCGTACATTCCCTTAGCTAAAAGTGTAGTAAATAGACCAATACTTGTAAAATAGTTATCCATGGTCACACAATGACCTACACCCCATAGGCCATCTAGCAACCTCAAAACAACATTATGAGCCAACCGTGCATCCCCTACAATTGGTTGTGGTTGCTCTAAGGTTGGAGGAATTATGCCATTGTTTTTTCCACAATATATTTCAAAGTTCCATACAAACTTTGAAATAGAACATGCCACACACCATACCTTCAAGCCCCACTTCTGAGGCTTTTTAGGCATATATTGGCGTATAGGAGAATAAGTCCCCTTATATCATATCATCATCTCATCAATTGTAAGAAATTTCCCCAAATTCCAAGCCATTTTGCATCTCTCACAAATAGCATCAACAAGCCACCTTGTTTGCCCAATTTTATCATAACCCGGGTCATGTCTAGATATCCCCTCCATGTTTGTAAGATATAAACACCTCCTAATAACCTCATACCGCTTCCTAGTATATATGCTTGATATGACTTTGCAATTGAATAAGTCATCCCGCATCCAATACGATCTCAAATTAGGTTGCACTTTCAAGCCCATGAATATGGCTAGTGCCATAAATGCTTTGAGGCCACATATGGTCAAATTCTCCCAATCACGGCCTCCCTTAGTATGCCCAAATTCATCTAAGGGAACATTAGCATATTGGTTTGTTTCTTGCACAATGGTAGACAATATATGGGGAGTCCAAAATAGACCAAATAATTCCATAAAAGTGGGTAATACACGGTGGGAACGTGTAGGGCCTCTTCTATTACCCGAAAATGCATTAGGTATGGGAGAATACATGATACTTGGGTTTCCCCAAGTCTCCTCTCTAAATTTATGTCTAAGCCCATTTTGTTCATGGCCCAACCCCACGTGTCCATCTTCCCCATCACTATCTGAGGCACTTTCTATGTCTGGAAAGTCCTCACTATCCCCACCATGTACATCAGCCAATCCACCATTATTGACTCTCCTCCTTCTAAGTCCTAGAGTGGGACCAATATTACTGCCATTTTCATGTTCTTCCTCATTAGTTTGCTCATCCATAAACTGCTGGACTGGTGGCTCAATTTCAAGATTCATTGAAGAAGAGGCAACGAACGTACCCTCCCCCAAGTCAGGGCCCCCCAAGCCGCCCTTGTAACCATGGAAAATTGTGTTGATGTGGCCCCCAATTATGGGGGGTCCACTACCTTGGTTGCCTACCTCGCTGCCGAGCTAGCTTGGCTCCACCCTACCGTTGGGCTGGCAGGCGAGCCCGCCCCCGCCGCCCAGCTGGCTAAAGGCTCCGCCCTGGCCGCTGTGGCCAAGCTGGCTGGCCGCCGTGCCTGAGCTGGAGAGGTGGCTGGCCAGGCGGAGGTCGCCGAGGGAGTCGTCGGGCGCTCCGTCGTGGCTGGCTGGCCAGGCGACGTGGCCAGTCTTCCTACGTTCGTCGGACGGGCCAGCTCCATCGCATGCAGGCGTTCGCCGGCCTCCTCTCTCCGAAACTCCTCCGCTTCCAAGCAGATCTCCTGTAGTCACAGCGATTGCATTCACTCCATCAATGCTATCCACAACTAGTTGATCCTCATCTCCACCCCTCCTCTTCACACCTCTTCTTCCATAATTCCTTGCGTGCATCATAACTTCAGGTGGCCACAATATTTCTTCAAGTCCTCCTCCTTGTTCACTGTCATAGTCTGAATTCTCTGCAGTTGGAAAGTCATTGTCGCTTCAGTAGTATTGATGATGTTGCTCTTGAGAAGGCAAATAGTTCTCATCAAATCCAATATTGGTGTTGGATAAATTGTAGATCTCAACTCTAGGTCCCATGTCTGGCAGATCGTCCATCTGCAATGGTAAGAATTCTTCATCTTCACTAGAGGGTGGGGTGGGAGGACTCAAAGTTGGCTCCGGTTCTTGTTGTAATCTTGAGCTCCTGCGTATGGGAATACCCTCCCACTTCATCTGCATACAAGTTTCACACAGTAAGATCCTAGATCTAACTTGAAATGTCATGATTTTGTTTGGTTGTGTAGAGAAAGTCATGGAGCTTCACCTCCTTTCCCCTCTTCCATGATCTGCGCCGCGGTGGCATGGCTTTCGTCTGGAAAGGTAGATCTCACAATCTCAACAAATTCTTCTTCAAAAACTTGTTGCTCAATCCAACCTAGAATATGAGCAGCTTGTCTGTAGAAATGATGTCTGAAGTTGTTAGCTGCTGGAACCTTGGGCCATGCACGGGAATTTTTGCGAATTCTAAGTTTACGTAAATATTGCTTGTCAAGAAGTAGGACTAAGGATTGAATTTGATCTTGCCTAAGGTGCTTACTAACACCCCACGCTCGCAGTCGCTCTGCAGAAGGATGTTCTGCTGGACCTAACTCCCCTCCTGGAACCGCTGATGAGCTGCCACGGGTAGCACCACGTTCGCCGGTGTAGACAGTCTCCGATCGCGCTCCTGGAGTCTGGCCACCTAAAGTCGCGCGATGGCGCTTTGGCACAGGTCCGCTAGGCCGCTCCGGAACACGTTCACCGCCGCCCTTCGGCAGCTCCTCCGCCGGTCCGCCGTGCAGCTCTCCAGTGCACCTCGATATGGGTACCTCGACAGGTCCTCCTCGCAGTACTGTCGGCGTCGCTTCTAGCTGACCGCTCCCAGGCCAATCTTTGGCGGTCGCCGCAGTTGTGAAACCCGCTGCTGCGAGGTCCTTCAAGCTCGCTGTCAGCCGCTGCTCTTGTTCTCCGTCGAAGGTTGTCGACTGGTGCTCTCGCACTGATCTAGTTTCCAGTTCACTCCGGAATTCCAACGCCCAGAGTTGCTTCTGCAACTTGCTTTGTTTCTCAACTACTCCTACAGGACCTTCACTGCTTTCTCCATGCACTAGTTCTAGATCTAAGTTGCCCACCGCATTGATTGAACCTTCCATGATACTAAATTTTAGAATTTGAAGTAAGGAGGGTTGAATGTTGAAACCCAGCAGATGTTTCGAATTTTTGTATGAGTTTTTGGTTTTGTTCAAACGTTCATGTTTGATTCTCATAGTTCAAATCTTTGAAATTTGAATCAAACCGTTTGGGATTGTGTTGGTAGCCGTCGTTCATGAGATTTTGTACTCACATTCATAATGGTTGGTGGCTTAGTTTTTGGCTGCATTCACTTCAATGCAAAGCTGGGTTTTGCTAAACCCATTCTAAACCCACTGCCCTCATCCGAATCATCTAAGTTGCCCAAGCTACTGCCCCTTCTGACACCCTCGTCGTTCATTGGCAAAGCTACTAGCCCGTCCTGCCCTAAGTTGACTCCAAAACAAAAATGTGGTGTACAAACCTCTCATTTTCGAATTTGACTTTGCAATTTTTACCACTCATAGAATGTATGTTTTTCCACATTCTCTCCAATTTACAGCCCAAAATATGAAGATTTGACCCTTCATCTAAGCTGCCCAAAAACGCAAAAAGCACAATCCGCTTTCCTGGTCGTTTAGGGGTTAAAATAGAGCACTGAGTGCTGTAGCCTCCAGGCATCGAACATTGCCGACTTAAGGTATAGAAAGAGATGGTACAATCCTTTTAGCGGATACAAGGATCTATGTAAACAAAGATTAAGGCCAAAAAAAATCTTTCTCGAAAATGCCGGTACAAAATGTCTATATAAAGTATTACATATTACACAATCTTTGAACACATTGTTGTTACAAAATGTCGCTACAAAATAACTACACAAAATGTTGGGACAAGCAAGATGTAATTTATACGTTGTTGTGGGGGAAGTGATTGAAGCAAACAACAGCAGATCCATGGCAGTTAATGAGTGAGCAACTCGGAAGTCTCTTTTGGGGTGTGGGGCTGACTAAAGAAACAAGATCAATTTAGAATGTTCCGGTCATGGGCAACATAACTTCAGGCTATGAGGCAAACTCCAAAAGATGAGGCAAGCTCCAAAAGATGAGGCAAGCAATTGTGAGCTTGTAGAACTTGACATCAAATGTTGAAATTGTACTGATACGTATCGCATCTGCTTGTAGCACCAACAATATAAAACCGCTATGTTAGTAGAAAGGTTGCTATTCTTTGAAAACTTGATTCGCCCATGTGAGTTTTGTTGGAACTTGGGACCTGATGCTAATGCAGGTTGTTCCCATGTCGTACCTGAGAGTACAAAATCAGTTGAGTAGTGTACAGCTCAGAGAGCTGTGGTGTCATCATCATGCGTTAGTGCTTAGGCCACTACTGTAGTCAGTCAGGGCAATGAGTATAGCAAGAATTGGGCCGTATCTCCCCAAAGCTATACATATACCTATAGCATTGTGTTTTGAATCTATCTATTTTCTTGCAGTGACCATTCTATTCTAGGAACAACAACAAGTTTGAATGCAAGTGGAGAACTCCTTTGGAGCAATACATGACTCACAATACATTCGAGCATCTTGTGTTGGGAATTGCTTAGACTTTTGTATTTCATTGTTCCTATTGTTTGTCATTTCAAAAGTTGATTACCTTAAGTTGTTTAAGAACAAGCAATTTGTTTTTGGAATTGCATACTGTAAGAGTCTAGCTGTCAAAACAAGCAAAAACTACAAAAGAAATATATTGATCCAAGACTTAGGTTTACAATGAATAAAAGTCCCTTATATACTAATCTCTTGGCTCAACTGCCGAGGCTTATACTTTAGCTCTACTGCCGAGGCTATACTTTAGTTCTACTGCCGAGGCTATACTTTAGCTCTACTGCCAAAGTTCTATTTATAAAATTAATAGCGAGTGAACATCCGAGCTTATCAACGAGGCCTTGGCCCATGACACATACAACGTACACAACTTCCTATATTGCAGGACTGTATTGGTGTAGAGAAACTACTTTGATGACAATATCAACAAAAATATATTATGTTGTTAGATTTTCATAAGTTTAAATGATGAGTAGTTGAGGCGAGTTTCTGAAAGGTTGTGGTGATTACAAATAGGTTGGTTTTGGAAAATACAAAAAATATTTGAGAAATTTGGAGTCATGTTTTACAAGAGGAACTCTAAATCCATACATTTCTTTTTGGAGCAATGTACATGTTAAGGCCTAAAAACAACGTCATGTCACGACTTTTTTCCCAAAAAGAAATGTAAGTGTAACTCACTAATTGTACTTCTATGTGCAACAATATTGGAACTAATTCGTTAGTTACTAGTCAGTTATGCATACGTAGTTGATGCTAGAGGGGAAGCTTATTTGCAGTCTATTGCTATCCCTACATGGCAGCCTATAAACGTTGTAGCGTATATAGGTATCCGGTATCGTAAGGCCCGATGATGCTTTGACGCCATTCACTTGGACGGTTCCTTCCTTTACGAAAGGCCCTACCAGCTAGAATTTATTTTTGGGAGGTGACCTCCTGCGGGAATTCCCGGGTGAGGATATCTCACAGGGAAATCCCGTGCCCATGCCTGCGCATCATGGGGCCTTACGCCGGGAGAGGCCTCGGCAGGCGGGTCTCCCGTGACGGTCGGGACCCTCCCAGCTTGGGCTTCGCCCTCGCAGGTCGGGTCCCTCCCGTCATGGGAGACCCTCTTGCCTCTCCCGTTACATAAGAACTCTATCCCTTATCATCTAGTTGTTGTTCATCATATGAAAGTGGAAAACATACACTGAACACATGACTCTATCTCTTATCAGGTATCATATGGACATCTGATCGTATTCTGAAGGCTTAGCAGAGTCCTTGTTCAGTGTATATTTTCCACTTTCTACTATGTATCACGCTAGTATAACTACACATTGCACTAAATATAATTGATGTCAATCATCAAACCTTCATTATAGTAGTTGGACTACGTGGAAAGCAAGGAAGTGCATGTTGTGAGTAATTGAACAAGTCATTTTTGAGTGAATGTTTTCGACTCTTATTTTGGTTATGGGCCCATGACACTTGCACTGGAGGTGCCGTCCGATCAATTAGTTGCGTTAGTGGGAGTTACTTGAAATTTCTTCGAATAAAAAGGAAACTGAAAAGTTATTGGATAGGATAAGTTGTTGGGTACTACTGTTGTTGTTTTGACTGATTCATTGTCAAAGAATCAAGTCAAAGTTCTTTGTTGTTTTGTACTGCTAGTACTTACTCTGCCTATGGCGGATTCGAAGTTGTATCTAAGAAATATAGATTGATCTAATGGGTAGAACTATCATTTGTGGAATTCTATGTGGGTACAGTGTTTCTTAGGAAAGAACCAATGTCACTTGTAGATGGATATGAGCTAGAACGTGCAAATACAGGTGTTGACAAGGTCGCTTGGATCAAGAGAGATAATCAAACAATCAATTTTATGTGTCAAGATATTGACAAGGAATACTTATAACACGTTACTAACTCCACCACATCTTATGCAATATGGGCAAAATTCGGATTCATTCATTAGCAAGATGTCAACAAGTGTGTTCCGCCCTAGAAGAGAGTTTTTACAAGTGTACCTTAAGTGACGAGGAGAACAATTCTTTTTTGTCAGTAATATAGAAGCAAAGTCAACAAGTTAGCAAGTCAAGGTGATATGACCAGCTTCAGGGTGAAGGCAATCACCGCGAAGGTTATGTGCTCGCTACCTACAAGGTATAATAGCGTTCTTAGTGAGTAGGACACAACTGCCAACGCCTCTAAGACTCTCAAGACGCTCACCTTGCGAATCTACAATCAAAAAGCTCGCATCAAGAACTGCTTGAGTACAACAATCAAGAAGGCCTTAGCGTACACGGCCACTTCATCAAAAGGGAGCACTAATAAAGATGGAAGATTGTAAAAAAAACGGATCAAGTGACTCAAGACCAAGCCTCACATATGAGTAGCAACATGCTCATAGCAAGAAAATCTAGGACAGAAAATCTACTACGCACTAAAGTGATAACGGGAGACTTGAACTAGATTTGTGTATGAACCACAGTCGAAATTTGAATACAGGATGGAGGGAGCTTAAGTAGATTCAAGGATGGCTGAGATCAACTCTCATTCATCCTAAAAATTGACGAATAGATCTCATCCACTGGTTCCCATCCATTCCGCGGGTAACACAAATTTCAAAGCCTTCCCGCCCTAAATTCAAACTTCAGCCTCTCCCTGGCGCCCGTCGGGTTTCAAACGATGTAAAACCCCCGTCTCCCTCAGAGCTCATTGGGATTTGCAAACTTCCTCTTCATCTGTCCTTCACTCTTCTATACTCCCTGTTCGCAGTTTCCCTCTCTAGCTATGGCGCGTACCAAGCAGACAGCTCGCAAGTCCACCGGAGGCAAGGCTCCCCGCAAGCAGCTGGCCACCAAGGCGGCCCGCAAGTCGGCTCCTGCCACGGGCGGAGTGAAGAAGCCTCACCGCTACAGGCCCGGAACTGTGGCACTTCGCGAGATTCGCAAGTACCAGAAGTCGACCGAGTTGCTGATCCGGAAGCTGCCTTTCCAGCGTCTGGTGCGCGAGATTGCACAGGACTTCAAGACGGACTTGAGGTTCCAGAGCTCCGCTGTTTTGGCTTTGCAGGAGGCATCTGAGGCTTACCTGGTGGGTCTCTTCGAGGACACGAACTTGTGCGCTATCCACGCGAAGCGCGTGACCATCATGCCGAAGGACATTCAGCTGGCTCGCCGCATCAGGGGAGAGCGGGCGTAAGAAGCTCTGGTTTCGTACTCAAATGGTGTTTGATAACACCACCTATTTGTAAAGAAATATGATTGCTCCACTTTCATTGCGCTTTTGCTCCTGTTTTCGGTTTGTTTGTCACTGATGTTTGCGGAGATTCTGGCCGACATCTGGTCCGATCTCCAAGCTGCTTCGTGCAGCGTGATGACGTAGACGCAGCGATAGTATGCTCGAACCTAGGGTATTGGCGTAGGTATTCTCTGCCCCAGTTATGCAGGTATCGAAGTTGTCCAGTCTCATTCCTAATTTGATGGAATTTTCCCTTCGAGAACTTCGTCGCAACGAATATCTTCCTCACTCTCACGTCGTCTTTGTAACTGTGTAGACGAGATGAGCTCTTACACAGAGCACGGGAACGCAAGGTATTTGGCTTGGCTTCCAAGTTTGTAGCATAA
Source organism: Bryum argenteum (assembly GCA_037043015.1). Taxonomy (NCBI): domain Eukaryota; kingdom Viridiplantae; phylum Streptophyta; class Bryopsida; order Bryales; family Bryaceae; genus Bryum; species Bryum argenteum. The sequence goes on along the minus strand of CM073326.1, from coordinate 1,825,905 downwards.
TCCACCTGCTACGTTTGGTTGAAAGCAATCTGAGTGTAGTGACGTAATTATAAAGCTGAGCATCATTTCTCTGTTTCGTTGTGGACCATCTTCCGAGACGAGCTACCTTACTGAGCAGTGCCATTTGGGATTACATCATGTCTGGTTAAATTGCCACATAACTTATTGGGGTAGCGAGTTGGTGTTTACTTCAACTGCATGCACTGGTAGAAGTCAAGCCAAAAGCAACACAGGTTCTTCAGAGTGTTGTGACCATGCGGTCGTTTAAGAATTCTGCCCCGAAGGCCGTGTCTGTAGTCACTCGTGGGTTAGAGCAGGCAGCAAGTAAATACAGGAACATCGACCAATGAAGTAATTGCGTGTTTCTTTATGTAACATCTCCTTACAATTCTCCGCATTCGAAAGGAGCACTGTCACTGCTTAGTAATGCAACGTGGGAAGAACGTCACTAGCCCGATGTGGTTCTAATTATCAATCATCGGACAGGACAGGAAGCCGTTACACGTTTCACAATCTCCATCGCCACAATATCATAAAGAGCTGCATCTTAGGAGCGGTACTGATAATGGAGCACTAAGCTTCGTGGTGGAGAGGTACATAATAGCTTCTTTCAACAGTAGTATTTACTCACAGCAGACAATCTAGGATGTAAAATTAGGGCACGAATCCAGAAATCATAAATCCACTATGACATTCCAGTTATGACATTCCAGTTACTTTCCCATGCATGAAAATTACTTCCCTTATGATCTACATGGGAAAGCTGAAATTTGAGCCATTTTTGAGCACTCTCCTATAAAGTAATTAAATTTATAGCATGTAAGGAAACATGTATATGCAGAATAACAATGGCACACAAGGTGTATGCACATCTTGCCTACAACACTCCTCTGAGAATATCACAAGTTAATTTATCTAAGCTCGCGGTTGAAAGGTCAACAGAACCATGACCCCCCTTTCCAAAGGTACAAGAAATAAAGTGAATGTTCTCTATCAATTTACTGCGTAGCAAGCACGCAATATCAGAACTGATGAGAACCTAATAATCCAGTCGTAGAAACCATCAACCAAATCAACAATTTGATCCAATGAATGTACTCATGTTATACAAAAGTTGCTTCAGTGGTGGGCATTGGCCCAATACTCAGCCACCAGTCTCGCAAACAGGGAGCTGCTGTCTTCCAAGAGCTTCTTCGGTCGGTCAAATTCCGCCATCCTTCCTGCAAACACTCACAGGCAGTATCACACACATCAGGCGAGGATTTTCGGTTTACGATAAAATACAGCAATGCTCACAGAACAGTCACATGCTCGTTATGCGAGGAAGAACGCTTTACCGTCATGGAGAGCGAGAACCATATCACTATCAATGACAGTGGGAATGCGATGAGCCACAGTAACTACGGTGCAGTTTGAAAACTCCCGCCTCAAAATCCGTTGCAGAATTGCGTCGGTGTTGTTGTCAATGCTGGCAGTGGCTTCATCCAACACCAACACCCGGCTCCGCTTCAATAATGCTCGTCCCAAGCAGAACAGTTGACGTTGTCCTACGCTCCAATTCTCTCCATCATCCAACACTGCAAAGCAAACCCCATCCAATATATCTCAATATGTAATACTACCTCAACTTATTTCACACATATTTGAGCTCTTTCGGTCATCGAATATCCTATCATAACTCCCAAACAGACAGATTCATATGGTTATCACCTGCCGCATCTAGTCGTTCGGGCTTCGCTCGCAGAATATCACCCAATTGGCATTTGTCGAGAGCCTGCACGAAGTGACGTTTACTTACTGTAATTGCGATTGCGGATATCATGCAAGTGAAAAGAAACTTACTTGTAGAGGTGCCGCAAGTGTACATGCCATGCAAATTTGAGGAGTACCAGAAACAAAATAGAATTGCAAATGGTGGAGAAGGAGGTACGTACCTCCCAAACTTCAGCATCGGAGTGTTCATCAACAGGGTCTAAGTTGAACCTCACGGTTCCGCGGAATAACGTGGGTTCTTGAGGGATGATTCCCAAGCGAGACCGTAAATCATGAAGGCCGATACTCGCAATATCGATGCCATCGATGGTGATCCTGCCGCCCGCGGGCTCCACCAGGCGAAATAGCGAGCTGATTAACGTTGTTTTGCCACTTCCTGTGCGACCCACAACTCCCACCCTCTGACCGCCCTCGAACGTGCACGTAATACCTCGCAGCACCAACGGCGCGTTGGGACGATATCGGACCTGCGATCAAAATTACAATCAAAATGCCTTCTACATCCACAATCCGGTATAAAAAATTTGACAAACCCGTCCAAAAAAGGGACCGCATACGACTAAGAATGTGCAGAAGATTAATGGAACATGCTTTAACCTGCAAATTGTGAAGCTGAACCTTGCCAACAGTGGGCCACTCTGATGATGGTCTCTTGTCGGGGATGACCACTGGAGCCTCACTTTCCAAATGCATGTACTGTTTGATTCTTTCCACGGATATAATTGTATTCGCCAGATTGCACTGATGCTGGACGCTGAAAACGACGGAGAGATTGAGTGATAGACCATAGCTCAGGGCCAAACCAGCAAAACCTGCCCCACCAAAACCCAATCAGTGAGCAATTATAAAATTACACCGATTCAATAATGGTGACCATCACATGCCGCAGTACCTGGGTCAATGTGGCCCTCGGGTAAGAGAACGATGAAAAGCGCGGCTGCCGCGAGAACCATCGCCGAGAGAAACTCCAGCCGCAGAATAAGCCACTCGGTAGCTCCAAAACTGTGGAAGAAGGGACTCGCATTGGCATCTATGAGACACAAATTCTCGATCGCAAAGTCGGCCTCCTTGTTGAATGCGCGAATCGTGGACCCTCCTGCGATTGCTTCCGCAAAGTGGTTCACAATCGGTGCTTTCGTTGTTCCGTTGATTCGCATAAGCTGCCTTGCAGATCTTAGATAGTACAGCTGCACCCACGATCCGCAAACTCCACATCAAATAAAAACTTCTGCATGACAAAATCAACCAATTTCTTCGAAGAATCCCAAAGGATCGTGGAGAGACCAGGATTCGAGAGATAATTTCGTACTTATTGGGCTAATATGCTCCAGTTCCCATGTCCAGCCGGTCTTTGCAGAAACTATTCCGGCAATTCCCACATTTATACTGAGAATAGAAACTTCCTTGTAAATTATCATCGGTTATTAGCCGTTGGATTCAAGAATCAACCGGCTACTGGGCTATTTCCATCGGCTGAATGAACTAGCCGTCGATTTTTCCCGATCATTGGGAGAGACGGGAGCATGACGAAATTTCTCAGACAATATAAAACATGACGATAAGAGAACACATTGATTTACCTGTAATTTGCGAGCGGCATACGTGAATGGGAAGACGATGAACAAGATTTGCCAGGTTATGGAGGCATTGACAGCAAAGTTCGTGAGAGCATTCGTGGTGGCCGCTGCAGCAAAACCGAAGGAGAAGGCCACATCCATATCCATTATACTAAAATCGGAAGAAACCTGCACCAAAAGTGGAGGCATTATGGTGAAGAACAAGTCATTAAGTCAAGACACTAAGAACATCGAAATCACGATACATGCGGTTCTGCATGATGTTCGACGATAGATGTTGTTCCTCCTGTTGGTGATAATGCATACCCGGCTTAGGATTCGACCGGTTGGTGTTGAATCGAAGAATGCCATGGGGGCACGAAACAAAGAGTTGATCATCGCCGCAAAGAATGAGCGAGAGGATGCGACTCCCAACATGGCCAGGAACGCAGATCGAAAGTAGGCAAAGGATCCTGTGCTTAACGCGATGGCGGAGTAGACCAACAGAAGCTTGGAAGTGCTCATTGCTGGGTTGTCGACCTCCGAGGCTAGCCACCAATTGGAAGCGACTTGTCCAATGACAAAAATGAGCTGGGTGACGAATGACAAGGTCAAGTAGGTGAATCCATTGGCTTGCTTGAGGTAATCCAGGTAAGTTTGCAATCCCGACGATCCCGTCTCCTTCTGCTCTCGCTCTGTCAGTTGCGTTGCATTCTGCTTCTCTCTCGCCAGTTGCATTGCATCTTCTTCTCTCCGCGACCGGCTTCGACTTGGGACCCTCTGCAGCTCTGAATCCTTCGCTGTCGAGGAGAGTTCGAAGCTGGACCCCCCCATGGCCTCTTCGTGAGCCGTCACGAGCTCCTCGAAGGCTGTTCCAGTGCTTCGTAGTTCGCTGTAGGGACCCGCTTGCCATATCTTGCCATCTCGCAGCAACTGCTCCAGCAAGGTATCATATCAACTAAAGCTGCTCACTTCTATGTCACGAAATGCGGGAATCGACATTTATAATTTATGTAGAGCTCTCGTACCAGGATAGAATCGACGGCTGGAAGAAACTCAACTTGATGCGTAACCAAGATGACGGTCTTCCCCTCCAGAGCTTCCATTATGCATCCCTAAGAGGCAAGAGAAGATTACATCAATCGAGGTGCACCCTCTTAAAGATTGCAATGCGAAGGGCTAAGAGGGACATGGACGCACATTGAACAGACTAGCGGCAGTGTGGGCATCGACTGCACTCAAGGGGTCGTCCAGAAGATAGATGTCAGCATCCTGATACACGGCCCGCGCTAATTGCAGGCGCTGCTTCTGCCCTCCGCTCATGTTCATCCCCCGTTCGCCGATCTCCGTGAGGTCTCCATGAGGAAAGCTCTCTATGTCCTTGTCGAGCGCGCACGCACGTAATGTCTTCCAATAGTGCTCTTTGTTCATGGGCTTTCCAAACAGAACGTTGTCGCGGAATGTGCCGCTGCGAATCCATGCTGATTGCGCCACATATGCGACAGTACCGTTAACATGGATCTGCACAAAAGCTTGGACGATAAGTCTTGGTGTATAATCTCAAAACAGCAAATGCGTGTTCGTTACATTTTGATTGAGGCTTACCGAGCCAGAAAGCTTGGGGATCTCTCCAAGGATAGCTTGAATGAAGGAGGACTTGCCGCATCCGACGGCTCCACACACCGCCAGGCGCTGGCCCCGTGGGATACTCACGCTCAACTTCGTCAACGTGAGGGGTTCTTCGGTAGACTCAGGATCCCAGCTCAGCGTGGCATCCTCCAATTCAACCGCAATCTCCGTGACGACGTCACTTCGCGACACCGCATCCGACTGCAGCTCATCCTCTCGAAGGAATTTGGCAATACGTCCCAGCGAGATTCGGACCTATGCAAATGCCACCAACAAACTAAAAACTTTCAAAAAGCTGCAACTGATATAGATAGGAACGTGCATGATTCCGCTAAGATCTCCTCTGTCATTAGCACAGTGGAGAACATTGCTCATGTGAAATTCTCGATGAGAAGATCAGAAAGTGTGGCATTGATCCAGAACGCTTCTTCGATGGCGGGTTGCTGTACCTGGATGGTGGTGGCGACCATGTCAGGTATCAGGCGGATTGGCTCTTGGATGATCCGCAACGTCGCCAGAGCGGTGAACACGTTGGTGGCATTGAGCGGAATGCCCAGAAACAGGCACGTGGTAAATGTGGCCGTGGAGACTATCACGGGCGACAACCAGAACACCACCGTATTGTACGCCCTTCGAAACAACACCTTCGACAGCCACTTCATCTCCACTTCCCGTAATTTCAATATCTGCTCTCTGAACCGGTCCTCCCATGCCTGCCACAAACCACATCACCTCCCCCCTCGTTGCTGATCCTTGGGACAGGGACTTACTTGTGCACAATTGAGACAAAAGAATAAACAAACAAACAAGTAAAGAAATGGGCAACTAGTACCTGGAGCTTTAGAATTTTCATATTACGAAGGGCTTCGGTTGTGGCTCGAATGGAAGCATCCCGAGAAGTCATAAGCTGCGTTTGATACAAGTTTTGCGAGCGTGCCAAGGGGGTATTGATAACCATGGAGATGATGATGACAGCCAAGCCGGCCAAAGTGGCCCATCCCACTGCGTACGCCAGGATAACCAACGCAATGCAGATCTGCAGCGCCGTAGTCCATGTGAAATGCAGCCAGTACAAAAACTCCCCTATCCGATACGCATCCACAGCCATGTAGTTCACCACCTCGCCCGCCGCATGTCTCTGCCTCCCTGTTGCAAACCGATCCAAAGCCTTTCAACAATGTCGGCGATACTACTGGCAGATAAAAAACTTGAGTAGTTCATGAGTTACCTGCATTTGCAAGGCGGAGATCCTTCCGGTATATAAACGCCATGAGAGCCGATCTTACTTGCAACCCCACTCTGCGACTGCCGAAGTACCACTGACGCTGGCAAACAGACTCCAACGCTTTGGCTGCAAACAGTGCCGCCACGAGCACAATCCCTTCATACTTAAACGCGCGCTTTCCACCCGTGTACTCAATGAACGTCTTCAGCACTACGGGCCCCATGGAGACTGTGATACTCTTTCCAAGCGCGAACACGCCATTGTACGCCATGGGCCGCCAATAACACGCCGCTAACGCCCAGAACACCGAGAATTGGCTTCCCTGCTGCCTCAATGCCTGCGCAAACTTCTCCAAATTCTCTTCAGCTGAATCAGCTTCGCATAGCCGAGGGATATCTTCCTGTTCCAAGGGGCTCCTGTAACCAGCTGACAACAAAGGATTCAACCACCAGAAGCTCACGCGGCTGAAAACTCCAGCAGTGGCAAATGGTGTCACGTTCTCCTCGCTTCTCGCAAGAAGCGGCTCTTCCTCACTTCGAAAATCCTTCTGTTTCCCTGTGAACGAAGCGCACAAAAGCAAAGTGTATACTACCCAGGATGCGAGGCTCAACACCATCGAAACTGTCATCTGCTTGTTGTCGATCACGTTGAGGATTGCTACGTAGGTTCCTAAAATGAACGAGACTGCCCACCATACTCGCACAAAATTTGCGTACTCGGGGAGTTTGAAGACCGTCACTGTGAAGGCTAGACATAGCCATGCCACTCCTTGAGTCAATAAGAACAGGCTTGGCAGCAGAGGATCATGAAAGAATGACCATGTTGCGATCCCTAATGTGAGAACGCCAAGTCCTGATGCGGACACGAAGCACGTCCATTCAAAGCACGAGCTTGGGCTTATCGGACGTGATCTGCTTCTAAGTATTAGAAGAATCAGTAACACTACAATGAATAGCAAATGAAACCCTGGACCCAATCCGTTTCGGATGCACGAGTTTTGCATCCCAACATTGTCGGTGTCGATCGCGTCTGCGCCACAAGCGTAATTTGCAATCGTCATCCAACTCCGTTGCGTCAATTCCCAATAATCTGCACGCAACGATTCCATAAGTACTGCTGGCAAGTACTCATGATACAATGAGCGATTCAATCAAGCAGAACTGAAACTGTGACAATTCCGAATCTCCAAAGTCATGTGACTCTCCATAAGCAAAACCAGCTTGACACAAGGTCAAATGGGCCCCAGCTCCGTGAGCTTACACACGAACCAGAAATTCCCTCTCGGTTTCAAATCAGGAAATAACATTCTACAGAATGTGGAGTCTCGAAATTGAGCAAGAGGAGCGATCAGTGAGAATTACCTGGAAGTGGTGGAATCGCCATCCCTTCCGAAATCACGAATAGCGCAGAGATTGATTGATTCCTGTAACCGCACACAATCACGTCACCGCTGTGTAAGCACGTACCGTCACCCTTTTCAGTGCTGCGGCACGTCCCGTCACCGATTCCAAGGCAGCAGATAAAAGCTGTACCGTCACCCCTCTGCGAGTTCCATTGCTGCGCTAGATACCCGTCCCTCTGTCTGCTTCCTATAATTCAGTCCAATTTGAGATTCTACGACCGCATCGATGACGAGAGTATGCACAGAAAGAATCTGGCACCTCTAGAAAGTCAAGTCGGCAAAGGACTCTGGTCGCTGTCCAAAAATGGAATCATGCCCCTGCCAATTCAGAGGTCCGGCTCGAGCAGGCCACTGCCAGTCAACAAGCACAGAAGACGACTCATGTCATCATCCATAGCCCACTGCTCGAAAAATTATGTCCAGAACTCGATCGGCGTCGTCTTCTGCGACACTTATCCCACAGAAACAAGCCTCGATCCTGAGGTGCTCAAATTCCGAAGCCAGCCGGTCAACGACTAGGCTGGAATCTGAATCACTTGGAGGAGCAGCAACAGGGACGGGACGCCGCCTTGGAATTGAGCATATGAATTAGAAAGTGGGGAGATAGCTAGAGTAGTGTAGGTTCGATGGCGCGGCGGGGCAGGCAGCAGACACAATAGCAGCAGGGTCGCACCTTTGTTGGGTCGAAAAAGAGCAGCATGTCCGACAATTGGTGAAACAGGGTCCGACAGCAGGAGATCGCCACCTAGCTCCGCAGCGGCGACGAAGACGACGATCCAGTGCCAAGGGACTACAGCACAGTACTACACTGCTGCTGAGTTGAATTAGTGTCTCACAGCAATTAGTGTAAAAGGTTCACTTTAGGAACATAAATATTGTCAAAGTTTACTGCACGAAGGTCTACACAGGAAATGAATGTGCACCCCTTCATCAATGTATGTTACATGCATATATAGTAAACGGCTCAAAATCCACACAACATCACAAACCGCTCACTAGACCTATCCAAGCAGGAGGTACATTATCGCTTCCAACTTCAAATTTTGATGTATTCATGAGGTACATTTTAAGTTGAGCGGTTTTGGGGTACCCCTGTGGGTTCTCCTTCCGAAATTCATTACTAATTCAATACTTATCCAAAATTAGTGATTCCAAAAGGTCTCGTCTTGAACACACTATGCACATCTTCCAAGATTGACTCCGGCAATACCTCATAGATGAGCTCACCAATTCGAAAGTTGAGCGGTTCCTGAGCCACATGCTGTAGTATCCCACTGTAGATGAAATCTCTGTCACATACTGTATCTCCTTGATACTCGTGTTAAATATAATATCAATTGTTAAGTGTTGATAAGTGACATGGAGGGAATGCTTCGATGAACTGTGCTGTCGCGGTGTGACATTCTGTACTGTGCCCTTCTACTGTGGATTGATTCCACCTTCAAAGTAACCATCAAAGTGAAAAAAATAGTTTCAAAATTGATTTGGACTGTTCGATGAAGCCACTTTCTGCATTGTGATACTGTCAGGAGTGCGGAACTGCGAACTGGTCTCAGCGGAATTATGGGTCTTCCTGGTGCTTCTTTATTCACCATAAATTGAGGGAATGTTACAGTTACTCATGATGATGAATAGTGTTGCATGACTATTATTGTTTTTATCGTTACTTTGGTGATTCAATTTATCTTGATTGCGTTTACAAATAGACTTATTTTACTTTGCCTCATTATGATACACAATATGGCTTGAATACATTTTAACCTATTTCGTGAATAATGTACTATGCTCAGATATCGCACAGATAACAGCTCATTACGGAGTGGTGAAGAGGATCAAATTTGAGAAATGTTGCAAAGTATCTAGGAGAACTGAGATAGTAGATTTTCAAATTATTTTGAATTGATGATGTTTGTTGGAAGTGAAACCTATAAGTGCACCAAAACCACACACTATAAAACGTATAAAACGTACATCAAGGACATTCAAACCTGAAGTTGGAAGGCACTGTTTTTGATCATGTACAATTCTTAAACATCTAACCATAGGTATCAAGTACAACTTCAACCACATTTCCAACTCAACTCAGCTTTTTAGCAGGTGCTACAGTAGTACGTTTCTCTAGCTTTCATTGCACTTTGAAAGTATGAACCCATTCACGGTCCTTACTCTTTTTTCCTTGTCTTATTGATCGTCGAAGTAATTTGGATTAACCAACACCACAAGTCTGGCAGTAACTGGTACTGTATACACTTTGGAATTTTCCGGAGGAGCACGTGTGGTCCTTGTTGTAAGGCAGCATCAATTTACAGGGATATTTATTAGAAAGTTCCAAGTCCAAATTTGTCCGGAAGCGTTGTGGTAACTTAAGTGGTGTCCATGTTTCCATTGGGCATATTCTTCATAAGCGTTTACCTACTTCTTACAATTCTGAAAATCTGTAGGATCTAATTTTAGTGGGTACACTATGATGACAAGAATCTAAGCTCATGTGAACAGCACGGTATTTGTGAGAAGTTTGAACCTTTGAAAGCACATAATTATGACTTGGTTACCGGAAAAAACAACAAGAAGTTTGTTTCTAATATTTTCTGCATAGCATATTCATATCACACATTCCTTGGTAAATTAAGTTCCATTCGCGTTTGCCTACAAAATACAATCATTTTTCACCTTTCTGTTTTTTCCTGGAAACAGTCAAATGAGCATTCAATAGAGCAAAAATCTCAGCATGTTGATGGTTGGAAAGTGGGAAGATTGATTTTTTCAAAATAAGTGAATGAATGTCTCCTTCAAAGCTACACTGATGATGAAAGGTATACAGTATGGTATTTTCAAACAATTTAGTGGAGTCCACACAAAAATAGAAAGTAGCATGTACCTATGTTCTTAAACTCTTAATTCCCCCACCAAAAAACTGAGAAGTTACTAAAAAGTGGAATGTGTTCAGTGTAGTAGAAGTGAGATGTTTGACTTACTGTACATCAATTATATCAAGTTTGGAAGCCTCATAAAGTACAACATTGTAATCTATCGATGCTAAAGAAAAGTTCTGAAATTACATCAGTAGTATTCCAAGTTCATTCCAAGTAAAATTGGACTTTATAACGGACCAACTTTTAGTTCTCTTTTTTTCAAGCCTAAATGAAAAGTCTACAGACGAAGCAATGTTTTGAAAAATAATTGGTCATCAGGTATTCCTTGAAAGTGGTCAATCCTGAAACGTTTGGAGGAGACGTACACTGGCAAGTCACCTTCACTTTCATGCAGTTAAGATTTGAATGGATGTCATGTACTTGTCAATCTAAAAGTATCCATAACATTCCAGAATAAACAAGGTCAGCATTCTGTTCCAGTAATCGAAAAAGAAATGAACCGAATACTTGAAATGTAGAAGTAGAGAACCATAAGTGAAACTCCTTTCATGGTTCAGCTTCTCACTCTCAACATCTTGTTAACAGCAAATTACGTAAATTACTCACATTAACAAATATTTCAAAGTAGCTTCAAATTTACCAGTTTGGATGCCAGTTGATCATTTACCGTTCATATTTGAATATTAACTGCACAGGCTTGTTATAATCTGAAGGTCATTATCGTCGTTCATCATCTTTACAGGCTTGTGCTTCATGAAAGCTGATGCCAAACGTGTTGAGAGTACGACAAGCATGTACTGGAATCAAACAAGCCTTACAATCCAGAATTGCAATATCTTGCATTTTGTCTATTCAAGACCTACCCAAGAATGTTTAGAGCCATACATCGATACCTACTGGCATCCCTCAAAACAGTGGAATGTGGACAGGAGGAGCTACCTGGTCCAAGAGAACCCTGGACCTGCCCACGACGAAGGGTCTCTTCACTGATCACTACCCTGCAAGGAACGTCAGTTCTTAGTTGTCGATGTTGTACCTGCCTAGACAGCTCCGCAGCTTCTCAAGGAGCTTCCTGTGAACTTGTCCCTACATTTCAACCAAAGCCACTACCCACGTGAACCGGAATTTCATGAATCTACTTAAGATCTTTTATGACATGGGCAGTCGAGTGCTGGAAAGTACAAAAAAGACTTCACACGTTACACGTCAGTCAAAGCTCCACCTGGTGTATAGAATTAGAACTGGACGATCATTGGTACGAAAGAAAGGATGGAGCTGATCGTAGTCAGGATTAAGCCAAGAGGCAGTAACCTTATACACGAAGCAGTGAAGCACCCGGGAGAAAGAGAGTGCTGATGGTTACAATGCAAACGACGGTGCTCACTAGGAATGGTGCTATCTCAACTATGAACATTTCAAACCAGACTCTACACAACATTTTACAATTCGATGTTACGACTTCGATTCAAACTTTGTAGTCTGTGGTGGCATTAGTTCCACCGCCGATTGACCAAGATGTAACTGTATCTATTTCCTCGGAGGAAATGAAAGCTTCAGCTATTTCCTTGATCATAAGCTCACCACAGAACGGACATTCTCCAGCCACTGCATCATCTATCTGTGCCCGAAGCTGCCCACAGAAAAAGTACTTGTTAAAATTCTAAATACCCACTGCCATGAGTTGAAAAGAGTGAATATAACTCAGAATCCTGCCCGTGCTTACAAGAGATCATGAATGTGTGATTGAGCAACAAGTGCGCAGGGAGTTCGGTTATGTAGTTTTCGATCGTGGTCACAGTGTACTAGGTTCATTGACCTTGTGATGTACAACACCTAAAGAGAACGCTGATGCACAGAACTCGACAAAGCTTCCCATTAGATGAAGACACTCTGAGATGTTACAGTATACGTACCTTGTCCATAGGCGACATGGTCCCATTTGCAGTGTCTGTCTCTTCCTCATGTCCATATTCTTTGGGCTTTGCAGACTTTGCGTTAGCCTCCTTGAAGGCCAAGGAAGTGATTTGCCGAAGTAATCCTCGTATACGTTCCTTCTGACTCCCCCCCATAGAAATTTCCAAACAAGCATGAGAAGATAAGACGAGACAATTCAGTTGAGAGGGACAGTAACCAAGACTTCAACATTACACGAATGGCAGTGCATATTCGTAGGAAAAGTAGAGTGGTACCTCGCTTGAATCAGTGTGTTCAAGCACATAATCAGTAAGACACTGAGCGTGGAAGGCGTGCTCGCATGGGAAGACATAAAATGGAGCCACAAGAGATGTGTAACTCCGCGCTGCCCCTGCTGCTCCTTGGGCCCCCTTTGATGTTAATATTCGTTGCCCACAGACCTGTAAATAAAGAAATTAGCTTACTCTTCATAAAAAAGATAATCAAATTAAGATCCTGAAAGGAAAAGTAATTGATGATCAAAGTGGGATGTTTTGAGAAAGGTACTACGAAGTTGGCGATACAAAAGAGTTGAAAGTTGGTATGATAGCTTACCCTGCAGGTTTCATCGCGCTTAACAACAGCATAGCGCTGTGACAGAGCAGTAATATCGTTTCTGATGTTCTCAGCCCCATGCGTAGCATCATTCATATCTCGTTTTAGCTCCTCGATTTGACGGTTGTAGTCTTCCAACGAAGCACAGATTGCTTCCTAACAACACCCACAGATGTTGGTTGGACAATTGGAGGCCATAGGGTACAAAATTGAATTCAGAATAGACTGTAATGAAGTGAAAGACATGCTACACAAGATCGACCGGGTTCGTAAATTACTTTGAAGTCGTCGATGAGGGAAAAATCTGGGAAGAAAGGCAAGATGTCCTCGATCTTCAACAACCCATCTGTTTCTTTCAGAAACGCAATGGCTTTGCGGATGTTTTCTCCTTTTGTGGCTTTTCCTTGCAGGATTACATTCCTTGCTATCATAAGCCACAGTTTCTTTCTCAACTCCTCGTTGTCCTCCACTTTGTCAGCCTCCACTTTAGCCATCTCTGGATCCACCTGGGGAGGACACTCATTAAAATCAACACTGACAGCCTGAACTGTAAAGGTTTTATCTTCAAATACTTAAAAGACCTATATCATATGAAGAGAGTTGAGTGACAGTATATGTAAAGCGTAAAGTGCTCAAATACCCAAAGCGGCCGCACTAACAACTATCCAAATGTACAGATTTCACACCCTACGAATTTGAGTAGGAATTGGTTCTGAGATATCCATTTATACACGAATATTAGTTAAAAAGAAACTTGTGCTTTTAGCTTCAGAGATTACGGGTGACATGCAAATGCATCAAACCAAGATATGCAACATTCGAAGTTCAAAACATCAGGATAGAAAGGTGAGACCATCAACATACTTGCAATGCTAGTGCCACGGCTTCTTCATGCATGCCCATCATACCGTAGATGTAAACACAAGCCCGCATCTGCTTCTGTTCCAGACACAAACGCAATGCATACTTAGGATCATAGAAGTAGTCCGGCCCTTCCAAGCGCCCCTTTCCGTATCTGGCCTCCAAGAATCGGAGAAGCGCAGTGTCGTCTGCCTGCGTACACCCGAGCAACAACTCACATTGTAAGTTACGTATTCCATATCCCTTCCGACACTATTTAATAATATGCGCCTAGACATCTCTTCGATATCCCACACATTGCTTTCAAAGGCTGTGTTCATCTAGTGAAAGCACATAACTAAAGTCAAAATTGAGTTGGCTTTCATAATACGGGCTAATCTTGCAGCATGTGTGCAGTTTCCCATTGAATCAAATGATTACAAAACGAGTATGCTCATGGTTTCTCCTGTTCTTACATTCACTTTATGTGCGAACTTTGAAAACAATGGCCACAATAATGAGATACCGCAGACTTGTGGTTATCCTTCCAACTTTAGCGTCTCCGACCAGGATCCATGCATCACATGCTTCACCACAGTTTTTTCCTTCGTAAACGAACCACTGAGAATTTCTAAAGATGGCATACCTGCTTGGCATACAAAGACAGCAGCAAGTTGTGGACGGCACTGTCCTCGCTCTGCAAGCGGGCAACGCAATATTCAAGATATCGAATAGCTGCATTGGGCTCGTCTCTGCTCTCCAGAAATAATCGCGAGTCAAAAAATCATCGAGGTCATGCTTGACTACGAGTCGAAGAAAACTGTAAAATCCTTAGTAACACCACCCGAAAGTCACAACTAGATCGTACCTTGGCCGCCGCTCACTGGAATATCGCATTAAGGCGGGAATAAGTTGCCTTGGATTCAAAGTGAGGCCGGTACCAGTCCACGCATCCACTGTTTCATGTGGGTCTAACATGATCAACTCGGGGGCAAATTTGTACTGCACACATTTCATAACTTGTTACTAGCAATCTTACCAATCAGCTTCTCCTTTCAATCATTCAATTCTTTTCTTTACCCTTTAAATACCACTTGCAAGGTGATAAGGTAAGTGCAACCGAAGAATAAGGTCATGGCATCCACCACGGTAAAATGCTCAAGAACACTAGTAAGTCACACCTGAAGCTCTGGGGAGACACCCGGTTTCCGAAGCACTGCCAATGCTTTTTTTGCTTCACCTTGCTGTAATGCATACAAAAAAGTCCAAAAGAACACCGGAATATGAGTATGATGCATACACAACACGCAACAGCACAAGATCAAAAGTATATACGGCACCAAAAATCCCAGAGATTAAGTATCATTTGCTTTTACTGCTTGGAATCACAAAAAACATCAATGCACCAAGTTATTGAACTCGTGATCTGAATACAAGGAAAGCAGCAATACGCAGGTCAGATGATTGGATAACAACCTCAACGAAGTGATGAATGAGTGTTTCATACTGCTCCTTCAAGCCAGCGTAATAGACCAGCTCGTCCACTCGGCCATAGCTGATGACATACATGCGAAGAGAATCAACTCCAACTAAATGAAGACCTTCACCGGTACATGGCACGACATAATACGCGACCTTCTTAAACAGCGACTATGAATCGCACAAAGGCGCAGAAGACAAGGAAAACTTTCAGCGAACATGTTGTAGTTCCTCTGCACTGAACTCAAACGGGAAGTACGCAGAAAGGTTTGTGTCTTAAAGTTACCTGCCCAGTAATTTGACTGTAATGGCTTCGTCGAGAACATCCTTGCAATCACTAAGAAATGCCCGAAATTCTCGCACTGTGTTATGGTACTCTGAGTTTTCTTTTGCGTCCACATCCTTTTCGTCTTCGACGTCCAGAAGCAATCTATTAATCTGAAATACAAAGAGCAAAAGTATGAAGGAATGATCTGAATGCGTGGAGTCGATAACACCGTTTTGGAGGATAAGGATGGTACACCTACAATGTAACCAGCGTAAGGTCCCCACATTTGAAAGCGCAAACAGGTAAAATACATTAGCGTCCATGGTGTTCTGACACCAGCTAAGTAATTACTACCCTGTAAACGTTCATGTTATACCTTATCCAAGTAAAGCTCTGCGGCCCAAGTGGCGATCATAGTGATTTGCGAGCGATCTTCTTTTCCCAAAAAGTCCAGTTTCCTTAGCAGAAACGTGCGCAAGGCATCCTGCGGCCATGCTCCGAAAGACAAATGCATATTCAACAACAATGACAAGATTGAAAAACACAACAGTATACTATCCTGCACAAACATAAACATAACAGTGGATAACAGAAGGCATGATACGAGTAGCTTACCTGCTCACCAACTGTCACAAATTTCAATGCAACCTCTTCAAACGTCGCCACAGTTGCGGTCTGCAGAGTCAGCTCGACAGATCCGTTAAGTGCATGGCCAAGAAATAAATCGAGAGTAATGCCAGAGGAGCGATAGAACGTTGATACTTAAGGCAGGTGTCTAAATCGTCTGTGAAAAACATGGCCAAGTAAGAGCTGAGAGCGTGATGAACTCTTAATACCTTCGCATAAAATGACGCTGCTCGCTCATAATCTTTAGCATCAAATGCAGCTTCTGCCTGTGCACATGACAAAATAACATAAGAGAACAGCTTATCATATAAAGATCTTATAGCCCCTTCCCTCAGTAAAGTATGAATGATTACAACCATAATTCATCACTTTATGCAGTGGACCCAGCACCTGAGCCGCATACACCCTATCTCGCTGCGCCAAATCCCGGCAAGCCTCTAGTGCAGCCGTATACTCTTTCAGACCCAGATACACCTGCCACATGTCGCGGCCTTCATCCGAAACCGTGATCTGCAAGCGAGCCATTTCATGGTGAGATGACAGTCACAATATTCTGGTGTGAGCCGCTAAACTGCACACTAAACTCAAATACGTAACACTTAGAGGACCGAACAACCATGAATTGAATGTGTCCATTCTACTTGATCAAATTGCCGAAAACATGACCCAAATGTTATACCACAAGAGAAGTGAAAAATACTGCATACTAGAGTATTTCAATACTGCATACCGATCGTCAAAAAATAAAACATCGGACAGGAATTTGCCTCAAATGACCTACTTAAAAAATCAGAGTCAATTTGGGCTCCTTATTCCTTCAGAGGTTATGGTTATTTGACATTCTAAGTGGTACATAAGGTACACAAGGGAGTTCTGAGCGAGCAGCGTCATACAAGGAAAACTACATTCATAGCAGAAAGTTAAGTTGCCCACAAAATATACCCAGTTCCACATTCAAAAGCTAGGGAACTACCTCAAAAATGGAGTTCTCATCGAAAGCATAATAGGCTCCACCGGCCAAGTCCGAGCAAAGTCCCAGCATAGTAGGTGAGCCTAAATCACTGCGGTTGTCAAATCGCTGCTCCTCCACTACTTTCTGACTTACCCTGTTCACAACCTTCACGTACCCATGGATGTTAAGAATTTGAATGAAGTACTCCAAAGTTTCAGCTCCAAGAAGCAGTCTTGAAGAAAATCCGAGGTAGAAGCGAGAGAGAGCAGCTAATTTTTAGGTGTAAGAATTCTACTCTATTACGATAGAAATATTAAAAATTACTTAAAAGCGGGGAGTAGAAGTAAAAGAATTAGAGAATGAACTGGGAGATTGGTATCATACTTTCAGAATGTTGTTCATAAGAACCAAGAAGTGGGACTCGCTTAGAGCAAGCGAGAGAGGTTTCGGTGTCCCAAGACCATCGATTAACTTGGAGTACTCCAAAAGCCACTTATGTTCCACATTACTATCCTCGTCGTGCGTATGATTGGGACTGCGAGCAATCACAGGATCAGGTTCCAAATCTACCAGATTTCACAACAAGCCATTGCTGAAAAGGCTAGTGGGAAGTCATGCAATTTAAATAACAGGATATGGAAAGCCAATCCCTTGGATAGAGCAATATGAGAATGATGACGAACTTCGGCAAGTGAACTCGTTACCTTTGCGAGTTCCCCAGATTCAAATGCCCGTGGTAGATACCAGACCCCGAAAGCCAAGCAAACCTCTCTGCCCTCCGCTGTTTTCCGTAAAAATGCAGCTCGCTGCAGAAATATTAAGCATAAAACAATTAGTTTGTGATGCAAGCATCGGCCCAACAGAAATATGAATAAAAAGATTGCAGATCAGAAGCAAGACCTGATGAGCTCAGAACCTGCAAAAATGACGATGAACGTGCAAACGAAGAGAGCACCTACCTTTTAGGAATCTCACCAGGAAGCTCGGTGAAATGAGGTGGGCCATCCGCATAAGCCTTGAACACTGCCTGTTCATCACATTATGTTGTAATATGGTAGTGAAAGTAACTAGGTGGCATAGGCTTGCGTTAATTACAATGAATGCTCATATTTATATATTTGATGAGAAACCCCACCATTATATACGCTCATTCCTAGTGCTTCTAAGCTGATATTCGATTAATACACGATACAAATACTATAGATTGTTACCGTAATTATGTAATGTAAAGTTGGGAGCTGCAAAATCAATCTCACTCTCATGCCGATGACACTTACGTCAGAGTAATACCTTCGCAGCACACTAACATGGACTTCATATTGAAGGTTAAAATGACATTGATATGTTTTGTTCATCTATTAGAGAGAGTCTTCTGTTGTAACACTTTCGGATATCAAGATTTGATGCTGCAGCTGCAGAACAGGAATAATGTTGTAAAAGATTTTAGAATCGAACCTCCAAAGAACCGGTTCCCTGGAAAATATAAAGACGAGAAGGTGTGGCCGCCATGATAAAGTAGCGTGAGGTGCTGCCTACGGCCATAATCTCCATCTGCCTCAATGAAGCACCATATTAGTGATTCTTCTAAAACTTGCAAACGTCTCCAATACAGTAATGATGCGAATGTCGCCTCGATTTCCATTAAAGAATAATAGTCTACATAGTTACCTGAACACCAATAAATGGTTCTGGAGCCTCCGTGAGCTCGAACAGAAGCTTGCAGAACTTCTCCTTCTTATCCTTCTCCTCCACTGCGGTCTCATACAACTGCCCAGATGTGGTTCCCACGATCACTTCCCGAGTATAAGCTGTAAAATCACAAAGCATGAGCATAGGGTACATCATAGGAAAAGCAACGACTAGTGCGTAGCAGAAGCATGATCATTTCACTGCATCAAGTTCACGCTCTTCCTGTGAAACTAACATATAAAAATATCCATTTCCAAGACAGAAAGCTGAAATGAGGATGGCAAAGACCTTCAGTTATTTGTGACCGGTTCCAGGCGACAGAGCTCACAGTTGACCCCTTCAGCCTGCTGAACATCCTTGGTTTCCTCCATTTACCATGGAGGTAGTAAGTATCGGCACTTGAGCTGCTGCAAACTGTGAAAATCGAATGTCTACCTCCGGGATCTATGAACACCTTTGGGATCCACTGTTCAATGCCTCTGGCACTGAGATCCAATTCTGCAGAAGATTACAACAGCGATTAAGGCAATGATTGTGCTCACAGCTCTGATATACTGCTGAATGTCGGGAAACTCGAGGAAACACTCACCGAGAGTATCATTTCCTCCTAAAAAGTCATGACGCACGATCCAGCCTTTACTTGTGCCCACCAGGAGAACATTATTACCAGCAGCAACATCCGTCACTAGCCCATGCCCCTTGGCCGCGTTTCTCTCCAATGTGTCCACAGAAAAGATCGGCGTCTCGGTGTTTCTAAGGAAGCCATCTCCACCAGGCACATCGGCCACCTGCATTCCCTTCTCAAGCTCAACAGCAGCTCTAATTTCTATGCCTCAGACCAAGAATACACCAAGGACAATATCGACCTATACAATGATGATGCTTTTGAATGCGAAACGAAAGCCCTAAACCCTAAAGATGGTTCGTACCGTGCTCTGAGATTCACCTCCGCCACTGTTCCAATCGGATGGCTCCCATCCAGACATGACTAGCCCTAAATCAGACACTCTCCGCCCTCCCCACTGCAATTTTTCCTTGCTCCCAACGTTTTCATCAAACTACACCTGCTTCATAAATGACACGATCGGCATGATGATTTGATCATCTCCTCTTGATTTCTTTCACATTAGAAGACCTGAAGCTCTCTCTGCTTCCCGGAGACATTGTGCACAAAACCTCATCAAGAATTACGGACCATGTGTTGAGTACAAAAAATGTCAAATACGTTACTCACCTGAGCGGGAGAAACTCAAGCTGCGAGGTCTACTTCAGCTCAATCCCTAAACTTCGGCTCTTCGCTGAGCACACTGCACAAGTAACTTTAAGACTGAGTGAACAACAAGGGTTTCGCGATCGGAGAATACAACTAGGGTTGGCGTTCAATATAGTGATCCACTATGAATTCCAATGGACTACATGTGCCGTTTTCAAGAGATTAGAAACTCGAATCCTCGAGGAATTCTCCGAAAGGGAAAAACGCAGAACCTTCGGCGATAATCAAGCAAAGTAGGAGTGCATCCGTCTCAAAACAAATTCAATTCACCGTGACGAATTGCGATCAGAATAGAATCTGACCGGGAGTTGAGCACTGAAGAGATAATCTTCAAGCTGAAATTCCAATGCAAAAGCTGCAGATCACTTGCACCGAGCTTCGCTTGAAACCTAATCGTCCCCCAATAATTTGACCGCCGCGGCCAATACAGCAGATTTCGATGAGCTAGGCAATCACGAGAAGATGTTTGATTGCCGATTGCCGCAGTGCAGCTCAAAATCTAACTCTGGCCATCGCTGCTCCTCAGATTGCCAGCTCCAAGCAGGCGATGAGTGCAATCCACTCCGTTCCTAGATTCCGGGTGCTGAATCTATGCAGGAAGTACATGATGAAGGCAGTCCTTCTTCGCTACACAAGAGTTGTTAATTAGTGTTGTGTGGAGACTACAGTAGTGTAGCAGGTAACTTTCGGAAAAGAACACTATTTCTCAACTCTCTTGACATTACACTAAATTTGATAATTAACCTTTTGTCCTGTGGGCATAGGGTCACTGGCACTACGAATAGACACTTTATTCACGCTAGCCCCTTCAGGGGGACTCGACTTTTTATTTATTTGATAATTAGTGTTAGATACACTAATTTACATAAACATGTTATAAGTTTTTACTGTTGTTCAATAATATTACTCACTATATTGGCCAAGATGGGGGTCCTTATATAGTATCAAATCAATGCTCTTGGTAATTTTTTCAAACAAAAGTAAAAACTTATAGCATTTTCAAATCTTATTATAATCTAACACTAATTATCAAATTTAGTGTAGTGTTCACTTTGGGCCACCAATTGCACCACTTCCAATATATTCTTCCACTTACAAGAAAGTGTGCATGCTCTCACATTAATATAATGGTTTGAACAATTAGTGTTGTAAAACTATGGTGACCTCCAACATTTAGTGTTACGGTTCACGATTAACATTTGTGACACTAATTAACAACTATTGTGTACTGCGCTTCCTCTAGTGTTCATCAAAAATCCTATTGGATGGAAGTTTCAACTTTACGTTCTGAAATTGTCTTGTGACTATTTTGAATATTTGAGTTTTTTACCAAGTGAGGTATTTAATGATGATTATTACTTGAATGGCAACATCTGAAATATATGAAATGAGTCATAAGTTTGTTCCACTGTTTCATATCATTTCTTATTTAGAGTAGAACCATTGACTGTTAGACGTACTCATTTTGTGCCTCATAGTTATAAATGTTTCTGCTTTAGTTATTGCCTAAAAGCATATGCTGAAACTCTCTCATCCTCCCATATGAATTGTTCATTTTTGACATTGTTGATAATTAATTGTCAAAGTTGGTATGAAAGAGTGTGTTAGCAATTAAGAGTAGTCCTTGGTAGGGACATAGTTTTGGTGCTAGGCTAGGTATTAAAATTGCATATACTCTTCAACTACAACTTGATTTGTACCATGCTCTCACAAGATTGAGAGTTCTAAAAACCTGTTCATTAATAGTTGAATTCTTATTTAATGTACATTATGGTGCAGTGTGATGCAATTTTCTAGCATTAAAAGCAATTCAATTACTTCTATAAATGAGGTCAAAGATATGCCTTGTGGTAATGCACAATACTTCAATATATACCACCTGATATTTTGGACAATGTTTGCAATGAGAAATGGAACTGGATTCTACACAATCGGGCACAGGTTACATGGCAACATTATAATTACATACATGGAACTGCAGATGGGCCTTCAATTGTATCTATATACTTTCAAAAAATTGGATCCAGGAAAGGGAACCAACGGACCAAGAAAATGCATTTGTAGCTGATAGGTGATCAAACTCACAAGGAGTACGATTCATGTCTGTATGATCTTAAACAGAAGGCACTACAGGGAAAGTGCATTGTCATGAGCACGTCTACATGCTGTAGGGTCAATTGAGAACATGACATCAAAGGTGTCTCAAAGTGGCGTACATTTTGTTTGAGAGAAGTAAAGACAATTGAACCGCCACAGCACCAGGCACTGTACCGGATAATTTATTGAATTGTGTATGACTGGGAAATAAACAGGTACTACCAGAACAAAAATTGGAGAATAACAAGTAGACCTACTCATCATCGTTCACAATGGCGCCTACAAGAGCTACCTCCAGAACATCCCTTACCACACCGCACTATCGTCAGTCATTCTACTCATTGTCCTTCTCTTTTCTACTCTAACCTGGAACACTCCTTTTCGTCGCTACAAAATCATACACCCCGCGCGTTGTCGACAACGACAACAGCTACCTGGATTTCAATATTGAACAAGGGGTACAAGAGAGCTATCCTGATTGAATTGACGTCGTTATCAGGGTTGGCAACACCCTGAGCTTCACAGAGAGGAGAACACCTTGGGTGGTTCAGTTTGTAGCACAGGCTACCCAAAAAGGTAAAATATACAAAATAGTAGCCTGTGGGCAATGGTTGCTTTTCTCCACTTTTCCCTTCAATGCATGGCGCACGCAGGCAGAGCTATGATTGGAATTGAAGCGTTGACTTAGGCAAAATGCTGTCTGCCAGCTCCGTGTTCAGCTCTACTGGTAACTGCGGCATATGACTCAGTATACCTGGCAAATTCGTCATCCTGCACCAAAAAGCACAATTTAATCACAAGTCTAGACTACGAAACGCTATCTGTTGGTCCACCTAACCTGTGTAAAGGTGAAAGAGTTCGAACCAAACTCAAATTCGTGGTAGAAACAAAATGCCAATTGAGTCTTATCCCTTCACAAGTACGTTCATTCCACGCAAACGATACAACTTATAATAAATCTGTGATGTGGTTGTTGGATAAGGACTTACCCATTCAAAATTGTGGTGATATTGTCCCTCATCCGAAAGAGCAGATCGGTGTTTTCCTGCAACTGCCCACGCAGCGAAAACGTCAACAGTGGCTTCATGACCAGTAACTAGTTCATAAACCGATGGCCAGTACAGAAGTTTGAATGAACGTGTAAAATGAAGCATGGCGTGCCATGTTATACCTTCATATTAGCAAGGTTGGAGCGAATTTGAGCAATAAATTGGGTATTTTGCTCAAGCAACTGTCCTGCTGTACCTCCTATTGCTGTAGAGCACAAGGATAACACCAGCTAAGAAATTTTAAAGATGTGAATGATTCACGGTTGCAGATGACAGTGAGCATCGGCATTCACTGCTAGACTGCTGGAAATGTGGACCACTGTATCAAATAATAACAATTCACTTGAACAAGGAGGGGAAAAGTAGACTGTTCAACACTTACCGTCATTGGAAATACCATCATCATTGTCAATGGCCGGAGGAGGCGAATACATTGGCATGTGTGGCCTGGCAGCGATGTTGGTTGCAGGCATTTGCTTAAGTGTTGTCTCTGCTTTATCCTGTATCCATTGTGCCGAGGTGCAACTTACATCACTAGATTTTCAAATATGCTAATATGTATAAGCTACTTGATTATTAATCTTAGGCAGATACTACAGAAGTCTCAACCACAAGGACAGGCAGCGTTCGTTTTAGCCAACACTTACAGACTGGATGATGAGTGATATTTTAGGTCCACTTTTACTGATTGATATATTTTTCGAAGCTTCAAGAAAGAACGCGTTACACAAGGTTAAAAGAAAAAGCATACTCTATACTTATGGGTGACATACGCTTACAACTCTTTGATATTTCCTTCTCTTGAAATACGTAAAGAAAAATTATGCACATTCTCAAACTATGAAGACTAGAACGCGGCAGTCATGTATTTATGTACAATGTTAGTCGATTTTCTGCTACACTATCCAGTCTATTGAGAAAAGTGACGATGTAGATATCCGAAGGGGGTAACTACAATAATATTCTGGTCAACTAATTAGTTGGTAACGGAGTACTTGACTCAGTGACAGGGGAAAACAATGACTAACCTTCTTGTCCTTGCTCTTCTTGGTTCCATTCTGCACCTCGTCTTTTCGTCTCTTACCATTCTCCTTCTTCTGATCCAATACTTCAAGAGTCAAAACACTTTGCGATAGCTAGCTTGTCTAGTATTGATTGCAAAGCTTACATCATTCAGCGATTTTTGCATATGCACACCAACGTGTGCGAGGACGGAGACTTCACACTCACAGTCATATATCGAATGCGGAATGCAACATCGCGAACAGTCTTTTCACTTAAGAGCGCAGCTATCTTGATGTATTTGATGAGAGGATTCGTTAGGGCCGCATGCCTGCACAGCAGAAACCAATATACGGATTAGGAATGAACTCATGGAACTTAAAATCTGGACTAGCCAGCCTTCAAAAATCTGCCGATCATCACAGCAGTCGGTGTCATTTACAAAACGCGGATAATAGAGGAATCCGACGCATTTGCACTTTACAGTCAACAACAACCAGCTTTTCCTTCCCAGAGGACTACGAACTCTCAGTACATGCATGAAGTGAGTCATCGAATATTCTCAGGGATCCCCGGGAGGATATTCCATCAGATGGATGATTTAGAATGTGGTTTTATTAAACTAGAGTAATTACAATACGCTTTTGTGACCTTTGGTTGATCTTTATCCCGATGTAAGGAATCAAGAGACAGTAACAAGGTAGGAACCTGAACCAAGATACTCTGAAATTGCTCATTTGCCAAGCTTATCCTGCAAAACTTATGCAATCCACTGCAATAGCCTTGTCTTCAAACCAAGACAGAGGTAAGAGATGAGAAACTACCATTAAAATCCTGAGATGTTTTCCTCTATTTCAACAATTGTCAATACACACGATCTCCAGTCCCGAAACTAAGGAACGGACGAAAGATTGCTTATCAAGATCTCTCACTAGAAATTGGAGACTTTTCTTGGAGTATAGTGACCATGTGTCATTAGAAGAAGCAAATGTAACGAGAGGGAAAACACTAGACTGTGAAATGAACACTAACTCGTACAGCAAGATATGCCAGTTTGCAGACGCCAACACCAAAGAGCCAAAATTTCAACCAGAATGAACCAGGACAGCTCTCAAGCTACGTAATTTCAAGGGGTTGGAACGAGGGTATTCATAATAAGAATCTCTAATAATCCGTCACAGATTGAAACAATGAAAGAACTATTTTCAAAGTAAATAACTGCTCAGAAGTCTTTTAGTAGGGAGGGTGCAGGTCTAAGGAAGGAAAATCTGTGGGTTCGTACAACTTAAAAATAACGAACTAGTTTTCAAGTAAACAGGATATGCGAATGCTCAATTGCAAAAGCCTTATCTTCAACAGTAAAGACTGAAAAAAAACGAAGAAAAAGCAACTAGACTCTAAGCTTATCCAGAGAGCTGCACATGATCTGATAATTAAGTCATGGTGCAAAACGAAAAGGAAGGAGAACGCTTCTGCAGGTATCGCTCCTATTTCACTTTTTCACAAATAAAAGTAGGGCGAAGGAGGCCGAGTGCCCTTCTATCCGTGCGAGGAAAAAAAGAAGCAATTTCTGAGGACCAATTCTTTTAGATTCAGAAGACTAGAGAATAGAATCTGCCTCTCAAATATCAAGCTGTCCTGCTCCATTACGCTAGACTTGTATTTGCGGAACTTTTTTCTAAATTCATAGGAATGCAACTACAGCACAAGCGTTATCCGCGAGACTGTTAACTTCAGGTAGCATGTGATCAGATAATATCACCTCATGCTTGTTTCGCATGTTCTGAAACGAGGATCCATGCGAAAGACCGTCTTACTGCGTAAAAGATTGAATTTACTCAAAGGAATTTCTTTTAAGTAAGGTTTTGAAAAATTCCCTTGGAGCAATGAGGAGGGAAAAACAACTATGAATTAAGAGGATAGAGACCGGTATTGATCAACAAGGAAAATTAATCAGGATGCTCGATTGCCTGAACCTTATCTTCAAGTTACAACAGAGAGAAAGTCATGAGATTATGCAACTGTTCTGAAAACACACCCTTCAGCTCGTAAGTGAGCTGCAGGAACTCAAAAAATCCATAAGAAAAAGATGAAGAAAAAGCTTACTTGGTGAGCGCATCGTCGAGGATGGATTGCTCCTCGGGGCTCCAATCTGTCGCCAAGCCTGAGTCGTGCTTCAAGCCCGTCGTGGTGGTGGCGGCATTCTCGTTGCCCACGGGCGTTGTCCCGTTCGTCTTCATCGTTGTTGTCGTGGCCAAAGAGCCTGCTGTGTCCATAGCTTGGGCCGAGGTGTGATTGCTGACCGCGTTATTCACAGGAGCTACCGCATTCTTGTTACTACTAGGCTGTTGGGAGGCATTATTGCTGTTGCTATTATTATTGTTGTTATTCTGCATCTGCAACTGCGCCTTGACAGCGGAATTGGAATTGTTAGCTTTTGCACCCGCCATAGCCGCTGCTTGAGCCATCAACCAGCCGCAGTCTCCCTCTCACTAGAAGCTTTCGAATTGCGCAGGCGTGTCTACTATCAATGCCTCCAGGTGAGGGACGACGTAGTTGAAGGTTGGAACAAAACTTCTGATCCTAACAGCATTAGCAACATTTTTCATAACCCCGGTGGTAACGCAAATGCACGCATTTTTCTAATGCCGCGCCACCACGTTCCAAATCCCTGTTGTTCCTTGTCCGCGTCTCGTCTCCATGCGCCTCTGCTTCCAATTCTATAGGAAGCACCGTCGCGTTCTTAAGAACGAAACCATGCCTCAGTCGTCCGCCAAAAGAAAATCACTCAAAAAGTAAAGATTCACGGATGCGCCGGTCAATCTTCACGGGAATTGTACCACAAGAAATAGGAGACACGAGCACAAATCTACACTCCCGAAGGAAACCTCTCAGGCCTCAGCACCTATCCTTTCCGACGTTCGATAGTTTCTACCTCAAAAGATCACCAGAAAACATGTTCTTCCTCAATTCTGAGCTCGTTGCAACTAGGTAACAATCACGGAAGCTGCAAGCACCGAAATCATCAGACCGCAATCTGCACCATCTCCACGCTTGTCGTCGTCCTGAAAATCTAACAACCTCTCAACTCAATGAGAGACCGCCTGAGGAGAATTCATTAGGGGAAAAGTGGAACAAGGAAGGGGCTCGAGATAGCGAAGGCGTCGTCGTCGTCGTCGTCGTCGTCGTCGTCGTCGTCGTCGTCGTCGTCGGCACAGAAGCGTGAAAACAACGATCGTTGATCATGGCGATGCTGCCTCGGCAGGGGAGAGCGCGGTCGTCCTGGAAGGAGTCGGGGACGACGAGCGAAGGCTGTCGTCGGTGGACGGAGAGACGACGGAGAATGCCACGATAGATCTGCGAGGCGCATCGGACGGCTACGAATGTGGGAAGCTTCGCGTCCACCATGACCGTACTGCCCTGACTTGATTTAGGCCAGGCTTCTTTTCCAGTTGCTGCCCGCGTCAGTGAAGCCCGGAGGAGATGGATGTGTCAATCCATTTTACGATGACTTTTGCGCCCTGTTAAAAACCTTTTAACTAGGCCCGCTTCTGGATTACCAAGGCCGGCAGGCAGGCAGGCGGCCTGCTTCGTAAGTTACTTGATCAACATCACTTAGACCCCTTCTCTACGGTCATGTTCCGGCCCCTTTGAAACCCACGAAAAGCCTCCTCATTCTCGCATTCAACTCACTTCCCAAACATGTTCTTATAACATTCTTTGAAATTCCCCTTCTTTTCCTCCGCTACCTAAGAAGTTCATTTTCATACAAGTTTGCATTTAAGTTTGAAAAGGGTGATAGAGAATAACAAACAAATTTTACTCTATCTTTTAAAGGGGACATGTGATAAATTTATCTTAGAAATCTTCATCTTGCACTTGTGTATATGTCAATTTCACATCTATTCATTGTTGTGCTAAAGTTTAAATGTAAGGATTGGCACTTCAAAAACAACAACGTTCTAAATGAAATATATTATATACAAAGGCATCTATGCCTTGACTTAGTGATCACGGCATATGGTTGCTTCAGGTTTGCATTCCTATGTGAGCGCCTTGCTCACCATCCAATAGTATCTCCACCCAACATTTTGTCGATTGTCGGTTCTTTTATGCTCCATCTTTCACCCTCATTGGGTGGAAAGTTGATCAAGCCCAACAAAAACACTTTACAAAATAGTACTTTTAACTCTCAACTTTGGATGAATTTTCTATTTGCATCAAAGACCCCAATGTTTTGTTTTTTACCATTTAAGTCAACCTTTTTACTCTTTTTTACAATTGCATTAAATCTCTATCTTACATATATTTCTCTATTACATGTGTTATTGTTTTAGAAAAAGTTCATCAATATTATTTGCTATTGGAGGATCAAGGATCTAGATCCTCTCATTTTGCGAGCCACCAAAGATGGGGGGTGAAATAGCCTGCTCATTGGGAGAGGAAAATAACCTTTGCCTCGCTAAATAAAGTCAATCTTGTTTTTTTCAATAGTTCATTGGAAATTTCCTTAAAAGGGTGATAAATATAACATGCTCTTCTCTTATTTGATGGGTCACAAATAGACTGTTCATGAGATTCTTCATAAAAATTGTTCACAAACTATATCTAGTATGCATTCATGGCATTGCCATGCTAACTTAAATCCTTTAACCCTTAAACGCCCATGGGGTGTGAAACGGGTAGCCCGAAATTGGATCACAACATCTTTTGGACTTGGGCATCATGAATAGTGCACTTTTTGAACAAGGGCATCATGAATGCACCAATCAATGATGAGCTTGCAACCTCCTACAAGGTTATGTACAACCCCAACCTTGCTACCACAATCCTTTCAAAGCACAAAATTACTCATACAAATTGTGATTTGAATTGTAAACTTTCACTTTTTGAATGCATCACAAGAAGGTGACCAGTTTGACATCAAAATATAAGTGAAAAGTTGAGTACAGTGAGAGCTACAAAGAAGATTTTGTTGGAAGGTGACCCCTCAGGTCACCTTGGGCGTTTAAGGGTTAACCATGTTCTGTTTTTTTTAAAACTAAATCTAATATAAGGTCACTATTGTAATTTTTGGTGCTTTGGAGGCTATAATTACATGGAAATTCAATATCTTGGTATTCGTCCACCTCTTTTGCAATCCGATTGTTGCCTACACCTATACAGAAAAGCCCGCTCCAATGACACCCCATGCACCCCGATTCAAGTGGCAGTTCCCAAAATCATAATGTCACTCGCGAAACAAAATAAAACAAACCACATGCCTTAAACAATATACGTATAATAGACAAAACGGGCAACTATAATCAATACATTAGAGCTCAAAAGGCACGAGAATTAGTAAAGGCTTGGCTTAGCAAGGGTCATATCAAAATCTAATTCCTACATTTTTTATTTTTAATTGACTTTCAAAATCCAAACAACCAAAAGGTACACCCTTATACTTACAAATCCCTTACTCTTTGTTTATTGTACTTTCAACCAAAAGATTTTGTAACTAATTACTATGAGGGGGAGCATGCCAAATTTTAGTTGATTTTGTCACTCCATTTCCCATGTTCATAATCTTCAAACTAAGTAAATAGACTTTTTATAATGTTTCTCAATTGCAAAGTTCACATTGCTTAAACAATAAAGATCTTTGTGTGTTTTTTAGAGCTTAACCTAGAAACTATGATTTTCTACATCTATACACCTAGAGGAGTGTGAACCAATATATTTTCCTTTTATAGACTTCCAACAGTAAGATATTGTACCAGAGCCTATTTCCTTTGGAATCTTCATCAAATTTTCGGAACCCAACTGAGTTCAAATTAGGTCAAACTTTCAATTATGCAACTATGTTTGAAGAGCAACTTCATATTACAAAGTTAGCGATGAGAAGAAGGATTTTGATACACAACACCAAAAACAAAAATCTGAAAAAAAATATTAAAAAATATTTTTATTTTATTTTTATAACTCAAGAATCAAAACATAAAAGGTAGTAAATAAATAATATCTTGCCATGGGCAGCATACAAATGATTAGTCTCTTTTATAATTTTATATTGAAAATAGACTATTGTAGCTAGTAAATAAAAAATGGAAGAAGAAGAAGGAGAAGAACACCAAACCCCTATGGGCTCGCGTGAATATAGTGTTCGTTCGACCTACCCTTGATGATATGCCCACATGACATAACAACACTAGAAAATGGACTCCTTATAGGGGTGAAATAGCCACTTATGTTCTAGCATATGTATGATGGTATGGCATTCTATCTACATCAACCTTCTTATGTCTCAAATCTTTGTCTTTTCTTATATTTAACCCCTAAAGATCTTTAACCCTTAGACGCTCTAAATGTCGAAATACGACATTTTGGATGAAGGCTAGTAACTTCCAAGAGTCATAACTTCTTCTTATGGAGTTCATATTGGATGAATTACTTCGGTTGGATCTCAAATCAAGTTCACTTTGTGTGATAAGAATTGGAGACTCATGCAAGGAAGTATGAATAAATGAAATTCAATTTAGTGAATGCAACTCTTGTTTTTGAGGTTTCAAACATGGGGCATGTATTACCATTGTAACCTGGCAATTATGGCAAATCAAATATATGTCTTTATAGATTATTTTATACAATCATGATCTTAAGATGAAGGCTAACAAATTTTCAAATGGAAGATTTTTGTTCCAAATATTTTTGCTATTGAATTTGCAACAATGTCTTTACAATGAAAAAAATGAATTAAAGAATGATTTTGAGGAGTTATATCTCCTTCATCCATAAATGGATTATAATGTTCTTTTTTGGGATGGATTTCAATCAAAGTATACTTTTAGTGGTAGAAACCTTAAGTTAATCAAAGGTGTTCTGAAGGTAAAATAAGAATTTGAGTGCAAGAGGTATAGTTTTGGACTATTTTCCTTTGTAAGAGTTTTGGTAGTTATTACTGTTGCAAGGATATTATTTGAGATAATAATTCTTTTCAATGCATTTTTTTGGCAAAAGGGTATCATTGAGATGAATTTGAACAACTTTCTAGTTAGTGAAGTCTTCATTGCAATTGGTCTATTGGTGGCATTTTCCACTTCAAATTGAAAATGAAGAAATTTTGTAGCATGATTTGACGACTGATACGTTATGTTCTTGTAATCTATGAGTCTTTATTATTCAAATTTTGGTCCACATGACCTATGATAAGTCTTCTACAAGTATGTTCTTGAATAACTTACTTTCACCTTTGACAATTTTTACAAAATTTATTAGAGGGGTTAAAACCAAAAATGGGATTTTTTGATTTCAAGCGTCTTGAAATAGAAGTAATAATTTTGCCTATGATTTTTGTTGGGTACTTCTTACACCACAAAGTATGCAGTTAAATTTGCAAAGCCGAATTCTGCTTCATATTCCGAGTTACATGATGCATGTGTTATTATATCCTTGTTTTTAGACCTTTTTCTAGAAAATAAATTGCTTGAAGATCAAAAGTAGAATTACAAGATCAAACCATCTTACAAATGATTAACCCCTAAAGGGAGAAGCTCTACAATGACCTCCAGAAGTCCAATATTTGTGATCCGTGACCAAAATTTTTCAAACTCGATCTTGGTAAATCCAACAATAGAATCTTGTTGATAACTTTCTAATTAGTCTACCGGGGAATCTTTACCATGGTACATCGTCCGGATCTTGAGATACATTGAGTCAAAGTGTGAACATCGTATCTTTTTCTAGCAAGTCGACCCGTCTTGGGTTTCTCTCCTTTAGGGGTTAACAAAATTTAAAAGATTCCGAGGTGGGTACAATGTCACTTCTTTTGGTGTTTCACCGAGAAATGGTCAGGATGGTTAAAAAAGAGAAAGCTAGATGGGAAGGGGCAGATTATGGTGTGGCGACCATACACATTATTATGCATGGGGGAATGATGGGGGGCACAGGTCAGTTGGTAGCAGAATGGCAGGAATGTATGAGCACCAAGGAACCCACTGCTTAAAAAGACAAAAGACAAACAGGGAATTCAATAACCACCTGGCCTTCAAAAGTTGCCATCAAAAGTGATTTCTCATGCCTTTTTGCTCAGCAATGTGCGTTCCACACCCCTGCCTTTTTCCAGTGCCCCACTTTCTAAAAATTGGTACTTTAAAGTTCCTCCGCAGGTTTTGAATGGATGAGACTCTCAGAGTCTTCTGTTGCAACATCTGGTGGTACTAAATAATGGCTCTCCAATTGACCGCTTTACTCGGAGGACAGGAAACAGACAAGGGCTTGTCATCCGAGAGGCTCACCCCCCCTCGGCCCCTCCCATCGGTCCCTCCCATCAGTCCCTCCCATCGGTCCCTCCCCCTCGGTCCCTCCCCTCGGTCTATCCGTTGTCACGGACAATCCATATCGGTCCCTCCCCTCGGTCCCTCCCCTCGGTCCCTCCGTTGTCACGGACAATCCATGTTGTGATATCAATGAAATCGATTCCATTCAAGGGTGTTGATTTGACACTCTTGTAGTCAAAGACCTATAGTGAAGTAGTCTTAAATGGAACAAGTTCTGCAGTGAAGCTCTAGTAATCTTTACTCACAAATATATAACAGCTTCTTCATAGAATGATATCATGTACTCATTTCAAACATTATAGGGTATCACTCATCTTAGAAACACCTACATTTTCAGTTTCAAAAAGTCAACTCATTGTAGAAGAGTTCAAAAAAGTTGTTTTCACTAATTCTAGCTTTCTATTGATTTTCCCAACGCACAAAAATTGCTTGCAGGGTAACATCTTGTAGATTTCCGATGCTGAAAATTGGGCCATTATTGGCCACCTTACTATATTTGCATTCTTGATGTCAAAAATGGTTACTTATCATATAAATTCTCAATATATTCTATTGAATTATAATTCTTAAGAAGATGTAGGAAAAGTACAATCTTCATGTGGGACACTACACACTTCACTTTTTAGTCAATTTTGTGTTCAGAAGTTTTCGATCCAAATAGTTTTTGTATTGAATTTTGTATGATGTTTCCCACATTGAAAAAACTGAGAAAATACATGGTCTTTGAGGAGTTGTACCTCTTTGATAAAACGTTGGATTTCAACTTTGTTTGTTCGATTGTAGTCCACCTTAAATTTAGTGCTTTTGGTAAAAAATTAAAAAAAATAAAAAAAAAAAAAAAAAATATATATATATATATATATATATATATATATATATATATATATATATATATATATATATATATATATATATATATATATATATATCAATCCTAGAGGTGAGGAAGATATGGTATTCAGTTTAGTACAAGAGATTTAGTTTGTGCAGAAAAAAATAAAAATAAAAATATTTTTTGTGAACTTTGGGACAATTCTCACAATTGCAATGTAAGGGTCGAGCAAAGAATTTCTTTTTATGATGAATTTTTGGTATAAGGGGTGTTCTTATGGTGAAGGTGAACAACTTCATATTGAAACACTTTTTGATTGCAAGAGGTTTGTTAGTAGCATTTTCATTATGAACTTTTGAAGTAGAAATCTTGTAATGCTTTGTTTGTACTTATACTTTATGCTCCCGTAATAAATAAGGCCCTATGACTCAAATTTTGATCCACATGACCTACAAGTCTATTACAAGTTTGAATGATTGAGTTTCAAACAACATACCTTCATTCTCATTTGTAACATTTTATTGATAATTGTGTTTTAGGCCAAAAATAGGCTAGAATGTACAAGGCTTAAAACATGGAGCATGTTATGTCATAATAAGCAAAGTATTTCATGCAAATATGATGTTTCATGGGATTTATTATAACAATGATCTTAGGATGAAGTCAAAGAACTTTCTATTTGGGAGTTTTTTCCATTGTAATATTTGGCAAAAGATTTGTTGGATGCTTCCATATCAAATTTTTTCTTAGAAGAAACACATAGCCTTAAGGAGTTGTATTTCCTTCATCCCTTGATAGATTTCTACGTTAATTGTTGGGTTGGATTTTATTGAAAACGTAGTTCATGAAGTGTAGATTGTATCTCAATCTAAATTATCAGGAAGGTAAGCCATGCAACTTATTGCTAAGGGTCTAGTGTTGGACTACTTTTTCTTTGTAACTTTTGGGTCAATTCACTATTGCAAGACTTTTTTTTTAAGTCAATAAATCCCTCAAATGATTTTTGTACAAGAGTGTTTCTTAATTAGGGTCCCTTTACAGTATGGACCAAGAGCCATGACCAAGAAAATTCAAAGCACTTCATTGAAACATAAGAGTAGGATGAAGAGGATAATCTATTTTATTTTTTTAGGAGTTGTACCTTCTTCATCCAAAGTTGGGTCTGAACTTCATCCGTTGAGGTGAATTTCGGTTCAAGTCTAGTTTTTTTGGTACAAAACTTTTCTTGACCCAAGATGTGAATAAGAAATAGTAGTCCATTTAGTGCAAAGAGTCTTGTTTTGTGCTATTTTTCCTTTGTATCATTCTTGGCAGTTTTCATCACTAGAAGGTTGTAATTTGAGCCAAGATTCGTTTTAATGAACTTACTTGGTACAAGAGTTTTTTTGAGATGAAGATTACAAACTTGCTAGTGGAGAATCATTTCATTATAGTAGCTTTGGTGGTGAGGTTGCCACATCAAAGTGAAAATAATAAAATCTTGTAACCAATTATGCTTACTAATACATTTTGAGCTTGCAATTAATGAAGCCTCACAATTCAAAAATTTGTTCATATCACCCACAACAATGGTATTACAACTTTGTACAGTTTAAATTTAGATAGCTTATCTCCATTTACATTGATGACACTTTTTTTGAAATGTTTTTTTTGGCTAAAAATGCCCAAGAGCATCTAGGGGTTAAAACCCGTAGAGTGTTTGTGCAATTTGAGGAGCCTAGAGCAAGGTTTGAGTTTATTATTTTGGGCTAAAATTTGGTCTTAGTGTGGAAATGCATCAAGGGGTATGTGACAAATTCTACAATTTGTGAACCTTGTGATAAAGTTTTTAGTTATGAAATCCAAAACACTATAAAGTAGACTTTGAAAGAGCATAACCAAGGTAAACTAAAACACCCCAACCCTCTTATTGGTGTGAGCCCCATCAATTTAAACTTAAATGTACAAATTGAAGGTTTCAAAGTTTGAATTTGAAACAAACAAAAGTGGAAACCACGCTCACCTATTCTCCTGCAAACCAATGCCGTATGAAAGGGGTTCGTAAATGTAAACGAGGTGTCGACAAGTGGTCATAACTTGTTATTGTTGTCACAAATGCACATTCACATTCAACTAGCTAGACATCAGTTCCAACAACGTTCATGAAATGTAACCTCAATCAAGAGATATTTGTAAAATACCAAATATATTCACAATGAAGGTGTGAGTAATGCATTTGGTATAAATACATAGAAGCACTCATGGAAGAATACCAATCGCCATTGAGAATAGCAACTTGCAAGGTAAAGGAAACGCCATGCTTTCTCGGCACAATATAGAATGAGCTCTTAGAAATGTAAAAATTCCTCAAGTAAATAAGTCAAATTGGAAAGTCAAGTTAGCATCTACTTCTATAATAAAATATTGTACGGCGGTCCTTCCTACCTACCAACCTACAGACTTACCAACCTAAATACCTAACTTCTTTTTATGTCTTTTGGATTATGTAAAAATTTAAAAAAGATAAAAAAATTTAAAAATTTAAAAATAAAAACACCGGACAAGTATAAAAATAATAAACACAATATGAGGAAATGGTAAACACGGGATAATTTTATATAAGTACCATATAAAGAGCTTTCCCGTCTGGACGACCCTTACATTGCTAGTAGCATATAATAAAGCCCAAGGCCCATGCAAAGTGTGATGCATTTAAAGAATTGCAAACATCAAATTCCAACAACTTAGACTTACATACAGAAAAAAAGAAGGCAATTTTCATCCTACAACCAAAGGACTGAAGCAAAAATTTGTACTAAATTAAATACTTACTTTGCATGCATGTCAAACGGCTCAAATGACATTTGTAGCCCTATAAAGAAAGAAAGAAAAAAATTATTCAAAAACTTTTAAAAATCTCCTCATTAGGATGCATTTGAAAATATAGTAATTTTTTCTCATTGAGTTCATGAAGAGGTGCAATATAATTTTGAAAATGCTTTTGGGACCCCGCCATAGGATTCATGTGAAAATGTAATCCTGAAAGCCACTGATAAAAAGCATGTAAAATTTTTAAAAAATGCCTTAGGCTATGGTATTGAGATTGTGCCATTTTCAATGAAGGTGTTCCAAAGTTTGAGCAATGATGGTATGGATATGTGGATTATTCATGAGCCACAATAAGCATGAAAGTACTGCACTTTCACATCCCATTTGAATATGATGTTTGAATCTCATTTTGATGGACAGCAAGATTTGTCCCTTTCAAGGGACACCACAACATTGATGTGCTCTAATAGACCATCCCTTTGAACCATGCATTCAATTCCTAAAGTCAAGTGAGGCCCTAACGTAGGAGTGGCTAAAACCGTCAACAACCGCACAGTAGGGTTCAAATATTCATAGGAAATTATAGGACTACTCAAACAATGTCTTTTTTTTGGGGATGGATTCGCACTAGCTTTGCATACTATCGAAAAATAATTAAAATTTTACACCACTATTCCAAGTATGCAAAGCTGAAATTCAGACGGTTTTTGGGGCTGGACGGTTTTAGCCACTCCTACCTTAAATGGGTTCATTTTATCTTGGTCACGTCCGTATCTACTTAGAGCATGCTCGAGGCTGGGCCGCTGGCTTGTTGTCACAAGCTAGCAGGCGCCGTCGATACCCCACTCCATGCCGGAAGGTAGGGTACGTAAAAAGGTTGCTTACCAATCATTTTTCCTCACAAACCGGTTATAATAGAAATTATCTCCTGCCAATAAATTTTTTGTCACATGTCACTCTCCCATCGGTTAATGAGGATGCCAAAATGTGAGTGAAAGTACGGGATAACTTTGAGTTATGGTGTACTAAAATTTAGAAGACTTTAACCCTCTTGGCCAGGCCATAGGGATATTGAGTGGGTTGGGGTTCCTCACACTCCAAACAAGGCTCCACTCTCCGGCCCACAGTGCGAGCTAGGCATGCTCTTCATTCGGTCGAAGTAGGAATCGATTATAGAATTTTCATATATCTTTCCAAAAACCCCAATCTCACTTGAGAAATTTTTACACTTCATGAGATATTTACAATCAAAATTTAGAAGTAGAATGTTTTTGGTGAGATAAACTAAAAAGTTGTAAGCAAAGGCTTTAGTAAAGTTCTAGTATTAAAAGGTCTACTATTGTTTTTGAACTCTTTCATTGCGTGAAGGGTCTGTTTTGGGTCGATCAGACTTCTGTCAACCTCTTATTTACTAGATTTAGATCACATAAAATTGTAACCTTTTGCATGTTGTAGAAAATTTTCATACCTTTTTGAGAAGACCATTTAGCTTTTGTAATTTATAAAGCTTACCCTCATTTTCATTTATGACACTTTGAAGGATTTTGCTTCTCTAGGCTAAAAATATTCTGCGACCTACATGCTTTAAAGTCTATAATTTTGAACACTTTTACAAAATCTTTTGTTGTGAGACATATAAAACCTAGAGAAATCTTGTCAAATGACAAGGAGGTATGATGAAAATCAAATACTGTTCCTCACTTAAAAAGTCAATTGAAATGTAAATGAAAAGTGATCAAAATGAAATTCTAAACTCCTAAAGGTCCTAGCATTTTTGGACCTATCCCCAATTCCGTTAAAATGGCATTATGCTGCTAAAATTGCACCCCTGAACATTCTGAACCGCAGTTTAAAAACCATGTGATAAACCAGAATGTGAAGGTGATATTATGGAAAATGAGTGACAATGCATAACATTCAAGGTTAAGTGAAAAGTTTTTTCTGGGCTTTGCCTCAAAGACATAGTCTAAATAGTGCCAAGTGAGACTTGATGATTATTACTCCTCACATTTTGCTCATATTTTTTACCATGTAGGTTACCAAGTTGGCTAGGCTTATGCAAAATTTTAGGGACTCATTTTGCTTTTTTGACCTTCATGCATATTACTTTCTAGATGAAGGTCTAAAAACAACTTTATAGTGAACCATGCATTCTATTAGATACATTTGGTTCAATCAATGATTTGGCTGAGGGTAGGTGCCTTTATGAGTTTGTGAATTTTGCAAATTTTTTTTCTTGTGAAAAGTCTTGAACTTAGACAAATTTTGTAGAGATAATTTGGAAATTACTAGAAATTGTGAAGAATGTTTTTGTAATTTTTGGATGTTGCCTTGTGAAAGTGACAAACTTTTTGACTTAGGTCTCTTCAGAACTTAGAAAAGGATTTGGCTATGTACATTTCTCTATAAAGAAAGTTTAAATTTGAAACGGCCCTTTCCTCACTTGCAACCTAAAATTTATAGCGAAGGTTTTGAAATTGAAATTTGGCTTTGCAAATTTTACGGCATATCCTTTGTAGTAGAAGGAGCACCCACTAAAAATCTTAAGCAAAAGTATTGCTTCAAACCCCTTCATCTAGGCTGACCAAAATTGCAAAAATTGAATTTGAATTTTATGGACCTTAAGGGGTATCACAATTACTTGAAAGAAATTTGAATTTTTGAATTTTAGAAAATTTATGAAGCTTCTGAAAATTAATTGTATTGAGTAAATTTTGAGACTTTTATGAGCATTTACACCATCTTGGGCACATTTCTGCATGCCATGAGTACACTTCTAGGAGATTAATTGCCTCCTAAAGTATAAGGAATTATGAAGCATAAATGGTCTTATTAGAAACAAATGGACAGATACTACAACTTATAAATAGTCTCAACATCGTAAAATTTTAATTTGAGTCTATGGCAGCTCATCCAAAATCAAAATACCCCAAATGGGGGTCTTTTCACTTCAAGATTGCCTCATTTCAAAAGATGTACAAACTCAAAGCAGTATGTGGAAAATCACATTTCACATAAAGAGGACTTACGATCTATGAATTATAAGACAATTTGGTCTTGGGGCCAAAGTGGAGCAATCTTAGTTTCAAGGTAGTTTTTTATAGTTGTTTTATACTTGTTACTTTTCGCTCTATACTTATGTTTTAAGTTGTAATATTCATAAATCTTACTAGGGTAGGGTTTTAGATGGAAGAAATTACCAAAACTCATGAAAAGAGAATTAAAATCACATAAAAATGTACAATCTCGAAATGGCTGAAAAGATAATGGATGGTATGATTGTATTATGTGAGATCATGTATATTTTCAAATATATTGGGTGGGTGTGCTATGGCACCGAACTTGAGATTTTGAATGCATGAAGTAGCCGGTAGTTTGACTTTTGATGATTCTGACATATTAACAAGCAGGATCTTTAGGGGTTGAGGGTTGAACTAAAAAAGAGTAGAAGACATTGTTTTGGTAAGACAACATGTGTATAGGCATGTGCCTATGGCACCAGCCCAATTTTATTGTTTTTTGTGCCTGCTTTCTTCCTCAAAAAATTGTTTTGTACGAACGAGGTTGGTACTTTCTTTTCTTCCAGTTGTTTTTATTTTTTACTTTTTTTATTTTTTAATTTCTCCTTATCGATTGTGAGATCGTAATAATCAAAGTTGAAAAAAAAGTAAAAACAATTCCCTTGTTGCAAAGTGGTTTGATGTTTTTTGTGAGCCCAAAAAACCAATTTTAAGAGTAAAGTTGAACTGTGGCTCTTCAAATTCTTGTTCCTACGTGAGCTAGGAACATGCCCATGCAAATTTTACTCTCATGCAACTTGTAAAACTTAAAGAAATACTTGACTTTTCACATGGAGGTATGCTGAAATTCAACTTCAAAGGCCCTTCTTTGATAATAAAAATGGCATGTGAAGAATAGTTGGATGAAAGATCCAACAAGTGAGATCATCCTTTTGAACCTTATTTCCGAGTACAAAAAAAAAAATGTGCAAAAATGTAAAATTTCACTTTTTGGTGAATTTTTGAAGCCTTTACGCAATCTTATTATTTTGGGCAGATTTTGAGTCTAAACGAGCATATATCGCAGTTTGGGCACTTTTTATGCAAATTTTAAATATTGATCTCAGAATCTGACCGTGATTATCTCCTAAAGTAAGAGGAATTTTGAAGCATAAAATGACTTTTCATAATGGTGTGGAGATACTCTACAATGTGCGAAAGGTTTTAAATTCTTACGAGCTAAATACAGTAAATAAAGGGCTGACTAGACCCCGAACGACGTGGTTTGGGCTCTTTTTTTCATTAGGGGTTAATGAGGGTGTAGTTGCTTTTACCGTAAGTGGGTTAACCTCAAAACGAGATTGGCCTCAAAACTCAAAAAGCTCTAAAACTTGCCCTCTTTTTATGCAAGATGCAATTTTTCAATTTTTGACAAGTTTTGAAGTATGTAACAGAAAGATCTAGTAGCTAACTTGTTTATTTGCATGTACAAATAATCTTACATTGAAATTCCTCACCATCTCTGAGATCATAATGTCCAAAGTTGAAAAATAATTTTCTTCCCTTATTGCTATAAGGATCAATGTGTTTTGTGAGTTAAAGAACCAATTTAGAAAGGAAATAAGAATTCAAATTCAAATACAAAGGGTGGTCTTTACCAATAAAAACGCATGTGAAGAATTATTGGATTGAAGTTCTAAACGGTGAGAATATGCCTTGGAACCTCTTTTACATGCTCAAAAAACAAAACTTGAAAAGAAGTGAAATCACAAATATTGGTGAATTCTCAACGTTTCTTCATTTTGATTGATTTTGGATATATTTTGAGGGAAAATAATCATATACCACAAATTGGGCAGTTGGGTAGTTTCAAATAGTGTTTTCAAACTTTGAACATAAATTTCTCCTAAAGTATGAGGAATTTTGAAGCAAGAAATGAATATTGAGAAATGTGTGGAAAAATCTAGAATCCCTCATAAAGTTCCAACTTTATACGGTCTATATTAGTAATCCTAAGGCTGAGTCTAAACGTCCCATTTTGAGCTTCACTTTTCTTTAGGGGTTAAACCTTGAAGTTGACTGCAAACAAAATTTGTCTCTTTTAGCCATGGTGAGCCTCTGGCTTTTAAAATTTAGCTCATATGAAGTTTAGCCTTATTGCACGTTACAGAGTTTTTCCATAACTTTCCAAAAAAGTTCTTTTGTGCTTCAATGTCCCCCCATACTTAAAGAGATATTAAGAGTTAAAGTTTCAAAACACTATTAACAAACTACCCAAACTGCTCAAATCGCGGTATATGTTAACTTATTCACAAAATCTGAGAATAGTCAATCATTTCCTTGTGATTTGTAGCTCACATGAAGTTAAAAATTGCATAGATATGTTCCTAACTCACTTAGAAACAAGAATTTGAAGAGCATTACTAAAAATACTTCAAAATTTGAACATTTTCACCTTACATCCAAAGTTGGTAGGTTTT
Source organism: Bryum argenteum (assembly GCA_037043015.1). NCBI lineage: Eukaryota > Viridiplantae > Streptophyta > Bryopsida > Bryales > Bryaceae > Bryum > Bryum argenteum. Next base: position 1,784,229 of record CM073326.1, on the reverse strand, counting down.
GATAGTTTTGAGACTTCATGGCAATTTTGAAGCAAGTTGAGTCTAGGAGTTAAGGAGAATGAGAAGCTCTACAGTGCATCTGCAAACAATCATATTTGAAATCTGTGAACAATTATATTTTTTTAATTCAATTTTGCAGGATCCAACCATAGGATCTTGTTTATAACCTATTAATTAGTATACCCTCAAACTTTTATCAATTTTCACCATTGGGATCTTCAAATATATCTAGTCAAAATTGTAGTTTTTGCAAAAACAACATATTTTTTTGAAGCAAATTGATCACAATTCACAATGTGGTCAATCTTGACTTTAGGGATTAACAATTGGTCAACTTTGAGATTAGCGTATTTTTTTGGGGAGTGGCCAAGTGCATAGATTTTGAAAAATGTGTAAAAAAAGTGGGATATTGAACCAATTGGGATCATGTACATGGGATCACTTAAAATGGATTTAATTATGAATTTTGGAGATGGAACCCATCCGTGTACCTAAAATCACTCAATCCAGGATGTACAACATGAGTGGGTTGAGACTTGAAGTTGGAAGTTCTAATTTAACCGCTTGCTTGGATAGGTGTAGTGAGTGGTTTTAGTGTGGGTTTTGGGTCATATGTGATATATGTACACTTTCTTGTATGGGAATTCACTAAAACTTGCTAAAGGTTTCAACTACATGTTCAAAAACTAAATTAGATGAGAGCCTTATTAGAAGAAAAATGACTTGTTTTGTGCTTCATGAATTTGTAAAGTATATCCCCTAAACTTGACTTTGGTCAACCTATAATCTACTAAATTGGACCATACGAACTCGATGGGGAGTTTTCCCACGCCTTTCCCAAGGGACCATTTGTGGTTCAAAATCCATCATAATTTAGTAATGATTGGTTCTCGAAAGTTTGAAAACAGTATTAGGACTTACTGAAATCTGCCCAAAACTGTAGTATGTGCTTATATTCTTTCATAATTTGCCGAAAGTTGCGGTATGTGCTTAGTTTTCTCAAAATGGGCCCAATATCAATTTGATTGTAGAAACTTCAAGAATTGACCCAAATTTGAGTTTTCACACTTTCTCATATTCCTATCATTTGTGCATGTAATGAACGTACTAAGGCATAATCTCATTGTTCAGATCTCCAATACAATTATTCTTCATATGCCTTCTTTATTTCCAGAAATAGACCTTTGTATTTGAATTTTAGCATACTTTTATGTGAATAGTCAAGCACATAGAGAAAAAAGTTTTGCAATAGTCGAGCGCTTCACTCCTACTACTTCTTCAAAAACACTCGAGGTACTTACCTCACCCACAACTCCATCTCAAAACATGTTCTCAATACCACATTCTCCATTCCAAAAACATCAAAGGCATGGTATCATATGACAAATTCTCATGTATGAATTTTTCTATCTGCTGACAAGAGAAACTTTTGAGGTCGTTACTGTTCCCTCCGAGATACATTCAGTAGAGATAGAAAGAGATAGAAACGCCGGTTTCTTTTTAAGTGGCTGGCGTAAATGAAGTGTCTGTTCGTAATGCTAATTTCTCGATGGTCATCGGACAAGAGGAAATTGGAACAATACTACTTCCCCATTTAAGGGTGGACACTATAACTATGCTAGATTCTAGCCAGTTACTAGTGCCTTGAAGATACTTGACATAGTATCCCCCCAAAGGACTTTGAGGTATCTATACAACAAGGTCCGAGGACCCCCCACCATAGTTGGGTGGACTATGGTGGTGAGCACTCAAGAAGGATAATCAAGCTTTACAACTAACAAACATTACACATTGCACGTAAAAACTTGTGTAATTTGGAGTCTTTGAAAGACGTTCCAAGTAAAAATGTATGGTGATACTGATGGTAGTTAACTCTAAGAACTTCCAGTTGGAAGTAGAAAAAAAGATGTAAAGTTTTTGACCATATCTCAATTGTAAGAAGGTGGTCTAAATCGCTGTTTTTGAGGTTTTGAGACCCAAGACGGGCCTTCGGCACTTAGGGGTCAAAACATGTAAACTTTTTGATGAGGGCACATCTAGGGGTAGACCTTGATGCATAATCATTTGGGACCACAAAAAGGGGGAAAAAGAATGAGATGCCGGAATGTAGCCTTTCAGAACACGAAGAAAACTGAGATTTTTTAAGAGAATGTACCAAATTAAAAATATGAAATTAAGTGGTGAGCCACTTTTCGAGACTTTTGAAAAAACCCAAGGGCAAATTTATCATTGCAAGAAGATAAGATTCATTTGATAGGATGTCTATCAACAGTAAAAGCATGTGCCAAATTTGCCAATATCAAAGCCGAGCTTCTGCTTGGCCCTACCATTTGGAGCCCCCCCCCCCCACTTGTGAAAAACGGAAGAATTCAAAAAATAATAATAATATTTAATAATAAAAATAATAATACATGGAATTGTGGCTATGATTTTTGCTTTGCACTCAAAGATGCAATTGAAGGAGTCTTTTGCTCTTGGGGGGGGGGGGTGTAGAAGAGCACATTTGGATTCAATGTTTTAGGGGGTGAGCCCCCTCCTATTGGGGGGAGGGTAGCTCCCCCTAGATTCCCCCCTCCAAGGGCCCCCTATGGCGTGCAGCATGTTCCAATGATTAGCTGACACAGCAGGGAATGTTTTGTCAATAAGTTTTTTATGCATGTGGGTCAATCTCGCTGGGCCCCCAATGACCTCCTTGCACCTATGGGATTCATTCCACTTCCCTCCCTTTGCAATCATTTTCACACCTCTGCCCCTTTCCGGGCAGCAGTCTCGGGCAGACAAAAAACAAGTTGACCTCATCAATGTTGGAACAAGAAGTCAACACAACATGTTGCTTGATTAAGTAGTTTGTTTCGACAATCAAGTTGCAAATGCTCTTCAACTCCATGCCAAAAACCATTGAAATCAACAAGTTTTTGTATATTATTGACACCGTTCCATTTGTGCGCTAGGAAGACCTCTTCATAGGTAGGGAAAAGAGTTCGAGGAGGATGATAACTTCTCTTTTATTCTTGGTGCAAGCTAATACTTTTGAAAGCATTCCTCAGTTAATTACACCAACTCGCCAAGTAGCTTTCTACTTTCATGATCATATTCTTCTGATTCGATGATAACATAAAATGGAATATAAAAAGGATAAAAAGAAAAGAAAAGAAATGAAGGCATTCCTAACTAGAGTCCTCCATAGGGTGACCATGAATTGCATTCAAACTACTCCCGCCAGCTCCTGTAGAACATTGAGATATTGCCACCAACCATGCATTGACAAAAGCTGCAAGTGCATATTCCCAGAGATTTTGCACACCTCCCACTGGTTCAACATTACTGTACTCTACCCATGCATGCTGCCTAAAGGGAAACTGGGGTTTATGGCATTCCCATTGAGTCCCTCTGGGGGATTGTTTGTGGTATTTCTAGTACTTGTTACAACCGAGGCAAGTGAGTTTGATTGCAATCAAAAATCCCAATGCAGAGAAGAAGCAGAAGAGAGGAAGAATTGGGTATCTCTACAACGGAAGCTGCAGCATTGATGGGATGGAATGGAATGGGACAAAAAAGTATGAGGGGCAATTTGTCATCCACTGCGGTGGATCCGAAATAGGGGCCTCCTTTACATTCGGCACACGCCCACTAATGAGAAGCCCAGAATAATAGTAGACCATGGGCCAGCCAATGGCTGCCCAGGGGGGCTGCAACGAAAAGCGGGCCGGGCCCGGGCATGGCATTGGGTGGGGGAGCGGCAGTGATCGGGCATAGGGTCCCTGGAACAAGGGCCCAACTTGGATGGCTGTGATGTGGCTGCAGCCTGTCCATGCAATAGCTGCCCATCATTGCCCCTACTCCCCCCCTTCACGACTTGGCTTCGCTGGGCTCCCCCTTCCTACCCTATGGTGTAAGGCCTTAGGTCTTCCCCCTTTTCTTGCCCCGCCACCTCTCCCTCCCCTCCTTTTTGACCCCCTTTCCTTTCGATTTTAGCGTTGCATGATATTTTTTTAAAGATGGAGTTTTAATTCCACTCTCCTCGCAGAAAACCAACACCACTCTTCTTCATCTTGTGAAATTTCAGAAATCAAGGAAGATGAGTACCTCATGTGGCAATTATAGTCCAAACTACCTTTCTAATCATTCAGGCACATGCACCATTTGCTGAGTTGGTAAAGATTCACCCCCCTACGTGCATTGCCACTGGTTCCCACCAATGGAAGAATTGTGCACTTAGAGCATGCCCAATCGAAACGGTAACGGCTCCCTGTAACGGCAACTCACAGTCTCGGCAACTCACAGTCTCGGCAAGCTCCAACGCGCACTGCGTGGCTCCCTCCAATCTCCCGTGTCTCACTATAACTCTCCCGGTCTCGGCAATTTTTTCCTCTTTGCCGCGAGCGCTTGCTCCTCCCTGTAGCGGCAGTCAATGCCACAATGGCAACATTTGATTCGGGAAGAGCTAGGAAGGACAAGAACTTCAGCGCGGATGAGGAGTGAGGACTGTGTCGCAGTTTTATAGCTCGACGTGGCTGCCCACGAAGCCCTGGAAGAGGATCGAGTGGAACGTTTGACGGACGTGGTTTGGATCAAGAGCCCGTCAATTTCGAAATGCACCGCATATTCAGTCAGCGTGAGTCCCGTTACAGCATGTTTGGAGGGCGCTTTACAGGGAGTTGATTGGGCATGCTCTTAGAGCATGCCCAATCCACCTCCCCACGTTGGGCCGGGGAAGGCCTGTATGGTGTGCCGAAAGGTCGCCGCAAGCCGCGGGACGTCACGAGGCATTGGAATTGTGATGAGCTATAATCGAGGGAACGTCAACCCCCTTGACCGGAAAACAGATTTGCTCCGTGGTCTAGAATCTCTCCCCCGATAAAAGCTATTCGAGCCTCCCGTGTGAGGGGCGGGCAGGGCATGCTCTTAGGGCATCCCTTACGCCCTTGGTACCTTATTGCGGTACCTACACTAGCGGAGAATGTGGGGTGGCAAGGGCTGCACTGGCGCCCGGTCTTCTCCCTCCACAACTTGCAGCCTCGCATAGTGAGGCTTGGTCTCGGTAAAGAGACGTATTTTGCTCACACTAACAACAGGAGGTCAAGCTCAAGAGAAAAGTGTGGGTGTTTCTAAGAAAAGAAAGGGAGGAGGGCACACCACACCCTACAACATCATTGCAGAAGCTCACCATTCACCATTTTGCAATAAGAGCTCGAAAGTGATTTTCTACCTTGCAAGCACCATATTCTGGCGAGGCAACCTCCTTGTCTCTTTTGCAAGGAGTAATTACCACAAAGGATGAGGGATGCCCTTCAAACTTTGAAAGTGCGCCGTGAACTTGGAAGAAGGACCGCCATATGCAATTGGAATGGATTGTACCTTCCATGCCTGCTCAAAATTAGTTATCTTTCATATTCCTACCATGCGTGAATACCTCTTTTACTCTTGGGTTGTAGTACGACTTCATAGGCTTCTTATGTCATTGTCTTGTTCTTATTAGGTGGAGGTTTTGTTTGCTTAGCCTTTTAGTTACTCAGTTGTAAGTATAAGAGGGGCTCAAACGTACTCAGGAATGTAGCACATCGAATTTTGGTTATTCAATGCCTTCTATTACGCCTATGGGTGGCACTTCTATGATTCCGCTATTAGTCACCTTTTTGAAACAAGTGGATTCACTACACAAGAGTTGTTAATTAGTGTTACGTAGAGATTAGTGTAATCGATAGCTTTTTGTAAAAAAACACTATCTCTCAACTCTCTTGAGATTAATGTTCACTGTGGGCCGCGATTGCAATCAATTTCCCTTGGTTTTTCTTCTAGGCACCAATCGCACCACTCCAAGATATTCTTCCACTTGCAAGAAAGTGTACATGCTCTCACATTTAGTGTTATGATTTGACGATTAGTGTTGTAACACTATGGTGACGTGTAACATTTAGTGTTATGATTTGACGATTAGTGTTGTACAGTATGGTGACGTATAACATTTAGTGTTGCAGTTCGCAAATGACGTTTCTTTACACTAGTTAACCCCTAAAAATCCAGGAAAGCCGATTCGGTTTTCTGAGATTTCGGGCAGCTCATTTTAAGCATTTAAACTGATATTTTTGCCTAAGATTTTTAATGGGTGCTCCACATGCAGTAATGTGTATGTGGTAAAATTTTCAAAGTCAAATTTTAATTTTATAACCTTCATCTAGAAATTTTAGGTTTCAAGTCCAAATCGGGCAGTTTAAAATAATTTTTTTTAATTTTTTTTTTTAGAAATATGTTCATTACCAAATTACTATTCAAATTCCAATGTGTCCGAAGTCAAAAAGTTTACCAATTTTACAAGGGCAGCCTCCAAAACTTTCAAAAACAATCTTCACAATTTCTAGTAATTTTACAATTTTTTTCTTTCAAAAATTGCCAAAATTCGAGATTTTGGATTTTTTCCAAGATTTTTTTCAAAATTCACATTATCATAAATGCACCTTCTCACCGTCGAGATTTTTCTCAAACTAAATATATCATACGTGGTGCTTGTTTTACTATATGGTTGTTTTTAGACCTTCTTTCATAAAATATTTTACATTAAGGTCAAAAAGTGGAATTGGTCTCTAAAATTTTGCATGAGCATAACCAACTTGAATACCTACATGAAAAAAAATGAGGGAAAAATATTTGGAATAACAATCATCAAGTTGCCCTTGGCACCATTTAGACAATGCCTCTCACGCAGTGGCAAAAAAAAAGTGTTGGTCAAACTTTGATTGTTATGATCTCACAAATGAAAAACATCCAACGGTTGAAATTTTGACCAGTCCTTTGTATACAAGTTAGGTACAAGATCTTACGGTTCAAAGTCTAAAACCAGAAAAAAAAGTTTCTCCATTTCCCCATCTCCCAACGAAGGTGAAAAATGGCAGTTTTTGGTTCTGGAGGTCGAGGAAACCCCTGGATTTTTAGGGGTTAACAACTCTTGTGTAGTAAAAAGGTGGTATTCATTTACTCCATGAGAATATCCATACTGGTGTAAGTAAACTATAGGATACTATAGAGTATACATTACTGTATATACTATGAGGCATACACCTATGTGAGATATGAACTACTATGGGTTACACTCGTAGTATGTATGAAGACCAGCTTTCTACTAGAGGGGTCTTCCGTGCATTCGAGAAATACATGTTACTAAAAGGTACATTAGTGACGCTTTACACTATGGACCATGAAGATTGATGACGACCTTCTAAAACTTGTGATTAGAGAATAAAGTGCTCTTGGTCCCATTTGGCTTCACACTACCTTGAAAAAGAAAAGGAGAATGACCATGTACTGTACTTTGAGGTCCCCAAAGTATGCTAAAGTTTCCATAATGAATAATGTTTTCATGGTTTCCTTGATTAGCACTGGAGGTTGAGCCCAGCTCGTCTACTAATCAGAGGGAGTCCTGATAAACCTGCTGGCCGCAGAAGCTTCAAGCAGAAGAGACAAATGCCTTTGTCAGTTGAATGTCTGGGTTCACACTCATAATTTGTTTTTCATTCACCAATAAACACAATTTTTGGAGACCTTTGTTTTCCCTCCTGAAATAACTCTATTTGCAATAAACTGAGTGCCTCCTTTCAGGCTTGAAATCTGCAATACATTGATAAATAAGACACATTATTGGTCATTGGAGAGGATTTTTGACATTTGAACTATTCAATTCAATTTTCTTTCGATTCACAATAATATAATTGGTGACATTTTAACATATATGGGAAATGCATTCATTATCTTCCCTAGCATCTCTTAATACAGTTTAATGATTGGTGCCAATAGCTCACCACTAAAGTCCACCCAACTATTGTGGGGGTCTTTGGGCCTTGTTGTATGGGTACCTCAAAGCCCTTTGGGGGATACTACTGTATGTCAAGTATCTTCAAGGCATTAGTAACTAGGCTAAAAACTAGCGTAGTTATAGTGTCCACCCTCGAGAGGGGGAAGTAGTATTGTTTCAATTTCCCCTTGTCCGGTGGCCATCGGGATATTAGCATTACGAACGGACACTTCATTCACGCCGGCCCCTTAGAGAGGGACCGGAGTTTCTATCTATCTATCTGGTGCTAATATCATTTTAAAGTGTTTCTTGGTATTAAAAAACTTGCACTCCTTATTCAACATCCACAAGTGTCCACATCGACTTCATGAGCTTTGAGACTTTGCTCACTTTCTTCCAACCAACACCACTTAACCCTTAAGCGCCCACATTGTCGTTTTTCGACATTCTGGATGTGAGGCTCCATCTTTGGTGCACAACCCCGCTTTCATCCCATCGATTTTTCATCCGCCACTTCTTTTGCTCAACTCCTCGGTGGGTTTACTCTACTCCCTCCTTGGATAAATAGTAAAAACCTTGATTCTCAATTTGTGAGAGTGGGCGAAAGAGATTTTTCATGAAAGTTTTGGTGGTGTGATCTTCACCCCTTTTTTGCATGGATCTTGAAATCCATAGCTCCGAATGACATGCAACTTGGCAATTATAGTAATTGCCATGCTCCAAAGAAGATCCTACGGTTGGATTTTTCATTTAAATATTTTATTTGTTTCTACGCAGTTTTAAAAAAATCAGCATTATTATCAATTGTTAGGAGCTTTACCCCCCCTTGGGCATTTAGGGGTAAGTAGTGATTCCACTTCAAGTTCTTATGGTTGACTCATGATAATCATGCATGCAATAGCTTGATAATATACCGTACCTCCACGATCATTAATTTTGGCAGAAATTTAGTCTTGTTTTTAGGCGCCAACAAATCTGGAAATTCTCTCACGATAGAAAAGACACATTTGTACTCAATAAAACCGGAATCGTGAGAATAAATATGTTTGCCAAATTCAAAAATACATGGTAAATTAATTATTTGGCACTACATGGCTGAAATGGTTATGCAGGGACGGTAATTGATTTTGTGAAAGGAGGTTCTATGATTCCTTTGAGTAATTCCAATGGATTGAGACATTAAACTTGAAAAATGTTGAAGTTCATAACAACATGCACCGCAATAAGGAATTTATGATGGTCATTGGTAAGACATTCTAGCACATAGTGATTGTCATATAACAAGAACTAGGGCATGAGTGCATGACTAACTAAAGGATAATTTTATTTTGCAATTTATTACATGCAACATTTGTTGCTAGAGAGATTGTCAAAAACACTATGCCAGTCAACCCCTATACACATCAAATGTCAAAATAAAACATTTTGGATTGCAAGCTAAAATTTTATAGATTGATAAGGTCTTCATCCAAAGTCCAATTTTGACAATTTTTGTAGAATCTCAAATCAAGTCTATTTTTAGTCGCAGATGGTTTATTTGATATGATATGATTTGTTGGCATGTAGAAACAACTTATATTTGAGGGTTTTCAGACATGGGGCATATATTCGCATACCTATCATTTGAATTTGTTAGGTTCTTCATGCTTATTTATTCTACATAAGTAGATCTTAGGAAGTAGCTAACAAATTCCTAGTTGGAAATTAGAGTATGACACATGTGGTATTGGATCTTCAATGATTTCTAATGACAGAGTAATAAAAAAACACAGTGGTTGTAAGGAGCTGTATATCTTGTTTATCATTGGATTTCAAATTTATTTCTTGGCTTCAATTCCAAATTGTATCTAGTGTTTGTAGTAGAAATCTTTGCTCAAACCAAGTTGTGAAAGAGATGACATTCATCGCAGTGCAAAGAGATTTTGTTTTCAACCCTTTTTCTTTTGTAGATTTGGAGTAGTTTAGAGTAAGCCAATTATTTGAGTTTTTATTTTATTTTGGTATACTTTTCTGTAAAAGAGTGGTTTTGAGATGAAAGTGAACAACTTTCTAGTTAGAGACTTTTGATTGCACCAATTTTGTTGATAGCAATTTGACTTCAAAATGAAAAAGATTAGTTTTATAATCTTTGGGAATACTAATACATTATGTTCTTACACTCTATGAGGCCTCATGACTTCAACCAGATTTGCATGGATCTCAATAAGTCCAGTACCTGTATATACATTTATGATATTTTATGAGAAAATTGTGTTTCTAGACACGTAGACATGGCTTTTTATGAAAGTCAAAATGTTGAAATAGGTTGCAGAATAGGCAAGAGACACTTCCTCCTTTATGATACAAGCGTTAAGAAAGTTGTCTCAAATTTCATCGATTGACAAAACCCTTTGGACTCTTATTTTGGATAGAAGAAATTTCTATCAAGAAGTAGTATCCATAAGCGACATGGTAACAAGAAGCTACTCCAAAAATGATATCGAGTTCTCAAAACACTGAACATAGACCAATACACTAGATATAAATTTGGATTCTTATTATATTTATAAAAACCATATCCAATGATCTTTTTTTATTCCTAGAAGATTCTAGAACAATAAAATGTAAAACAAAATCTATATTGGTGATTAAAGTGGAGTATTGAGTTTGAAAACAAACATTGTTTTGAACGGAAACCAAAAACTACAAGATTGTAATGGCCTTCAATACAAAGGCCAACACCAATTATGAACTAATGTTGCAAGGTAAAAACTTCACATTATAATTAAGGCTCGTTTACACTATCTTCCTAAATCTCGTTACTGGTCTTGAAATGCGGGCCACAAAGGTGGGCGGAAAATCCGGTGAGAGAGGGTGTGAGAGGGTGTTTTCTTTCACCATACTTTTCCATTAATTGATTAATCTAGGGTGTGAGAGGGTGTGTGAGAATGTGTGTGAGTTGGTGTGAGAGGGTGTGTGAGAGGGTCGAGCTGGTAGTGCTATCGACCTAGGATGTGCGCCGTCTGACGGAGCCCTAGAGGGAGCTGCCCGTCTTGTCCATAGGAGCTTGTCAAGCGCCGCCCCGGCCGCCCCTCCCCCTCAAACATCAACAGCATGGCCATTCCGGCTTTGGATCGCTCATGCCGTAGCAGCAGCAGAAGTCTCGCACTTTGTAGAGTGAGATGAATTTTTAGGACTCTAGAAGTGCACCATGACTCTTGCACTCGTCGTCGGATTTGCCAAGGGTGTGGGATTCTAAGTGCAATGGTGGTATGAGACTGCTGGAGTTGGGACAGGTGATAGAAAAGTATCTTGCATTCTATTGTTTTTAGATGTGTTTTTGCTTATCGTGACTTTTGGAAGGTCATTGTTCAATTTGCAGATGCAATACTGACCTCAATGCAGAAACGTCAAGTCTTGTACAACAACGTGCATCTTCTAGATTTGAGCCTATCTGGAAAGCAATAATGTTGTGTGCATGTTTGTGCCGCCGCTCCGATCGGTTTTTGCATTTCTTAGATTTGTTTTTTATTACTATTAATCGAATCGTTCTCATCATTAGTTTTCATAGGTTGGAGGTGGCCGAGAATCAGAGGCTAGGAAGGGGAGGAAGAATTGTAGTCCGGTTGCTTAGGCTTGCGGGTCAGTACAACATCTCAAGATCTACTCCAAGGCAGGTAGCAGCTACCATATTAGTTTGAAATTAGAATAAACGATTCATTATCGTGTTTTGGAGGTATCTGTAGATCCTTACGCAGGAATTTCAACTTTTGAGATGAAGTAGAGTTCATTTTATTGCTTGGAGAGGAACATAATAGTTTTGTGTTGAGATGACATCATGTTGATCTGAATTTGTATGTTTTGTGTTTTTGAGGTAGAATGGTTTCTACATCCCAAGCGATGAAGGCTCAAGCCCGGAGGTTGTCTCAACTTTCAACTTTAGCTGTGCATCTTGGAGCATCTTTACACACAACTGAAACTGCACCTTCATGCATTCCAGAGCATAGAGCTGCAGCTGTGACTGCTAAAATTCTTGCAGGTGCTAGAAAGCGTCCACGTTCTTCTCCAAAAACTGCTGAACATACTCCACAAAATGCTGGAACTGCTCCTCGGACTGTAGCACCTGCAAAGAAGGCCCGTGCTTGAGCTGCTCCTAAGACTCCAGTAGTGAAGAAGACCGTGCACCTAGAAGCGAAGCTCCAACAACACCCTTAGATTTTAGTGTCACCATAGCTGTAGGGTGAGCTGATATTCCTTTGCATTTGCTAGCAAAGGTTGAGGAGTTTATAAATAAGGAGTGCATTTCTGGTATGTATGCTGTTGAGAGAGGAGGTGCTCTTATGAAATTGCACTTCCAAATGGTTATTAGAATCATATCTAGCAGAACTCAAGTTGTGAGTAAACTCATTAAGAAGTATTTGGGTTGGGATAACCCATCATCAGCTCCGCTCGGGCATCATGTAACATCTAAACTGCTCCGGGGAACTGGTCTTCACACATTCATTGGAATGATAGGCTATTGTGTCAAAGATCGCGGTGAGGATCATTTTCAGTTTGTTCATCGAAACGTCACTAACGATATGATGCAGAAGGATATCGGTGAGTATGTCAAGTATGGCACACCCCATGCCAAGAACCAGGTATATCTCACACACCTCAACATCATTGAAAAGGCTGTAATGTGGAATCGCTACAAGGAGAAGAAGGTGCTTGGATCTACTCTTCCTGGAGTGCTACTCAAAATGCTTCGCACCCGGGTGTATCTTCCTTCTGGCGCATGGGTGGTACCGGTTCGAAATGGTGGTATGGACTTGAATAGGAGTCATGCCCTTTGAAAATGCTATCATGTTCCACACACCCTTGAGATGGATGAAATTTGTCAAATCTTTTTTGAGGATACTAACCCAGGTTCGAAGCTTCGAGAAATACGAAGGCTTGTGCTCGCTGTGGAGTTGAATGAAGCCTACGAGGGTGCTGCCCACGACTACAACATTCCTACTCACAACAAGGTGCTAGGCGGTATCATCACGATTGACGATAGTGAGGAGGTACGAGCACCGGAGCACGCCGAGGAGGTCATAGCGGAGCACAGTGAGGAGGTCGAAGCGGAGCACGGTGAGGAGGTCCCAGAGATTGGAGACTACATTCCACTTGCAAGATCGTGACGATGATCATGGATTCTAGTTTAGAGCTTTACACTATTTTTTGTCATTTTCATGTTTTTTCCCCTTCTTTTAATAAAAAATACACTCTTATTTGAGTTTTTTTGAATATTCCCTTAATTTTACTTCTACTTAGAATGTGTCATGTGGCACCCCCTTAAGGGGGTCCATGTGGCAAGAGAGGCCTTGGATTAATCAATTAATGGAAAAGTATGGTGAGAGACACTATGGTGGAGAAGGTCACCGTTGGTCAGGAATATCATTAGTTACCAATTTCACCTCCAGAGTCTTACTTTCAACCAATCGCATTAAAAATTTATTGATTAGTGAACTTCTTTGCCGGATGGTAAACTGATCCTAAACATCATTTTTAGTGCACTTTAATAGTCCCCATTGCAACCACCAACTAATTGCATCATACTAATCAATCACAATAGTGTTGGCTTTCTATGCTTTTGACAAAAGCCATGGAGTTTCTTGGCCTTTGATCCTTAAAAATTGTGTATACTGCGAGATTCATGTTGTAAAAGCTGCAAAGCCAAATTCTAATTCTTGAACCTTCATCTAGAAGTTTTAGTTTTCAAGTCCTGAACAGGGTTGTTTAAATTCAATGTTTTTTTATTCTGATACACAATATCCTTTATCGGATTTTGCACTAATAGTTGATTATTATAAAATAAGAATCTTGAAAAATTCATCTAATAAAAAGCAAAATCTTTCAAAATCACATGTGATTAATTTTCGTCATCTATTAGAGCTTCATATTTCTTAACTCCATGTTTCAAAAATTGAAGTATAAAACCAAATTACAATGAACTCTAAACACACGGTACTAGAATCTATGTGTGAAAATTTAAAATTATTTTGTTCCAACAAAAGCAAAATTTGGCAGAGGCTAATGTATTGATGTTTTTGAGTAGATACCAAAGTTCAGTTGAGGCTTCTCACATTTAGCTCAATAGGTTTGACAGAATTTTAGTCTTTTAAGTTTTGGACTTTTGAGATTGTGTGCTATTGAAGCTATTTATTAAATCAATCTCAAGAATTAATTGTTCAGAACATTTGATGATAGATATTTTATGATAAATGTATTGGTATTATATGATAACTAAAGAACAACTACATTAATTTTAGACAAATATATATATTTTTAGTCTAGAAATGATCCTCAATGCTTACATCATAAAATGTAAGGACAAAAATGAAGGGTGCTTGATGTCTTTTGAGTATAAAACTAAAAAATTGCCTTCAACAATTGTATATGTTCACCTACTATGTAGTCGGATATTTATAGAAAAGACCCAACAAGCTTTCAATATTCTCTTGATGTGTGAAGCTTCATTTGAGTGCACTAAACCACTTCTTGCATGAATTTAAAGCAAGAGTGAGAAAATAGAGAGCTAAAGGAAGATAGGAAGAATAAAGATGAAGTAAAGAAATTGTCAAGTCTCAAGCCTATCCTTTCATGCTCGTTATGAAATTTTATGTAACATAATATCTTCACTATGACCATGATGATAATGCATAATTAATTATAAGAATAAAAAAAAACCAAATCATCTCTAGAATTTTAAATTGCAAAATTATCACTTCTAGAATTTTTGTTTGAGAAAAAAACTACAAATGATTCCTGTCAAATGATGACACTTTCCTATTGACTTTTATATTTGAGACAAGAACTAGACACCAATGCTATCAAACATAAACCTTGCCTTGTCGTTGATATATTTTGCTTCTTCATACAATAGTTGTAAAATTCTATGAAAGAGGAAGGAGAGGAGGAATTGTACATCTATGTAGTTTACAAGATTCCGGTATCAACTTCACAAAAGAGGATGGTTTGAAGAATTTATACTAATATAGTTATTCATTTAATACATAGATAAATACATGAATATTTAATCATAGTAGCCATTGGAAACATATGGACATAGGAATGAATCACAACCCAACATGTATCACTAGTTTTAATCAACCTAGGCAAGAGAATGAAACATAAAAAAGCAAAGATGTTTTTGACCTTTATACTTTGTCTTTTGTACCGATTGTTCTCTTGGTCCTAACTACTTTCTGCATAATAGTAAGTGCTAATTCAAAAAATAGTTGTATCAAATTTGATATTATCTCATGCATTTATACACTGTAAAATTATATCATTATCGAAATCTTGAAGAAAGTTTCTTACATCATATTTATTGACAACTTCTAGTAGATGTATACCCGTCATCAAAGGCACCACAAGCCTTGGCTTGGTGGTTAGGGCTTAGGCCCCCAATGAGGAGGTCGTGGGTTCTATTCCCCATGCCGGCGTGGTGCTCACCACTATAGTCCACCCAATTATTGTGGGGGGTCTTTGGACCTTGTTGTATGGGAACCTCAAAGCCCTTTGGGGGGATACTATGTCAAGTATCTTCAAGGCATTAGTAACTAGGCTAGAAACTAGCGTAGTTATAGTGTCCACCCTCGAGAGGGGGAAGTAGTATTGTTCCAATTTCCCCTTGTCCGGTGGCCATCGGGATATTAGCATTACGAACGGACACTTCATTCACGCCGGCCCCTTAGAAAGGGACCGGAGTTTCTATCTATCTATCTATACCCGTCATCTTGTGCTCTTATGAATTACAACATGCTTCCTTGGAAAAATGGGCAACTTGGTGATATAATCAAAGCGAGTTAAATGCAAGTCAAAAATCTACTCGAAACATCGAAATCCTATGCAAGGATCGGTTAGCTGAGATTGAACGCTACATCCATGCAATGTGGCGATCGCTCTATTCAATCATAAGGATACTACATAATCAACCAATTTGGTAGCGATCCTCGTTTACGTGTCAACTCGAAACAAGTATCTCAAAGATCAAATTCTCACATCGAGAGCCACCATCCTTAACTTTTCAGAAAGTAGAAATCTGGTCGAAGTGGGGGCCAGCGGTGGAGGCGGCTTAGTCCACTTGGGTACGGCTTAAGATGAATAATTCAATAACATGACATAGAGCCGCAAAGCAGAGTTATGAAATGGACGCACGGTTCTGTTCCTGACCCACCCACAACGAATTTGACTTCCCAAAGGAGGAAGGAGCCAGTACTTACAGTATCCATTGAAAAGACCGCAAGATTTTTGCAAGGTTCTGCAAGTATATTTTTTCTTTTAGAAAGGCAGAGATTTTCCTTTTCAAAAGAGGCAAAAGGATGGTGGATGGAGAGAGATGACCCAAAGTAGTAAGCCTGCTCAGGTGAGGTGAGGATGCTCATGATGTATGTATGCGTAAAGTAGATTGAGTGCGCGCGCGGATGATGAGACTATCCCACCGAGAGATTTTTGATTTTGTTGGGTTTTGTTTTACGGAGAGCGCGGAGTCCCAGGTGGGTGATGGGCGTAATATTCTTCTTCTGCTTCTGCTGCTGCGGGACCAGACCAGGGCGGTCAGAGGATGTGCACCAGAAGTAATCCAAGTTTTGCAGAGTCCTGTCTATGAAGTTGGTGATCTGCACCTTCACTGACCTCCTTCACAAGTTTGTTACAATTTATATTGACCCATTAATCCCTCTGTCTCTACAAACAATGAAACATGCAAGAGGGAAAAAAAAAACATAGAAATGAAGATAGTGAAAGTCCACCATCTCTGGCATTGCTACTCTATAGTAAGGTGGCAATTTTCAGCAAGAAAAATCAACAAGGATGATGTTACTAGTGCAAGCAATTTTTGGGCATGGGGGAAATTAGTAGAAAGCTACTAGAGCAAGTGGAATCATCACTTTTGGATTCTTCTTGCAATGAGTTATGAATTTATGAAGTTGAAAATATAGGTGTTTCTAATATGGTGCCCTAAAATGACACCATGTAATCTTTGCAGCGATTTGGCCTGGTTTGTTCTCTTAGCAGTCAATACCATTTCTTGTTTTGTTGGGAACTTTTGGAAGTCTAAAATTAGACACTTTTTATACCATGTGTGGTCATTTGTCTCAACAAGTAAAGATTCACAAAAAGTGATGCAACCCTAAGATTTGTATCAACCCATGAGTTCCTAGTAATAATCTTGTGTTTTTCTTCAATTTACGATTCAAATTAGCTTCATGATGAGCTACACCATCATAGCATAATGTTTTCTCTCTTCCATAAACGTTTCTCCCATAAGTTGTTTCAAATTTATCCCTACGGTGAAATAAAAACCTTAATAACAAATCTGACTAGACAGAGGGACTATACCAAAACTTTCATACACTACTCTTAGTATACTTTTCCGCATACAAAACATCAACACACAAAACAAAGCGTGCCTCTCCAAAATAAGTTGCCAAGTTTAAAAATAGTTGAGCTTGAGTGAATGTCTTGATTCTTTCACATCCAATTATTAATATTCTTGGGGTATCTTGCTATCCATAAGCTTGGGCATGGATAGACAAACCGAACCGCCTCTTGTAAGAACCCCTATTTATACACAGTGGTCCCAAGGCTACCACAACTTCACCATGAATGGAATCATCTCATGGTAACTCTTGAAAGTTGAAAGTCATAACTCTGGCTTCCCTGTAGGCGGGGGAGCATAATCTGTATCATGGCATGCAGACCCTGGCACAGTTGGTAACTCACAGTTGTGCCAGAAGCATTTGAAAACACAGATATTGATTTGTGTAAGCTCTTAGTCTTAATAATAATAATAATAATATTTTATATATTATATAGTATGACATGAGCATATTGTTGTGGGAAGATGTGTCTGTGAGTTGCTGTATATTTAATTAATTTTCTTTGGACCAAGGTGGGTGGTGGATATGCATTGCCTGACAAGTACATCATGTGGGCACTTCTGTGGATTCTGATTTGATGTATCACATGACTCTCTGCCATGTAAGACAAGCCATTTTCACAAATTTTGCAATTTCTGGAGCAACGTACAGAAAGCCCTAAACACGTGAGCGTTGCATACTTTCTCATGAGGAACTATAAGGGGTCACTTCTCACTCAAAATAAGGGTGAGATGGTTATTGGACTGCATGCTGAACCTGATATTCATGTTTGGGTGTCACTATGTTTTGTGGGAGTAGTTGATGAATCTCAAAAAACAAATAGTTTCTATTCTCAACGTGTCTAAAACGGTAACGTACTTGTGCATGTAAAGTAGGAGATCGTTGACAACGAACATGACCATATCATCCAAAAGTGAAGCACTTCTTCTGTCAAACAAAACAATCTCTGCACAAAAGATTGTTTTTGGATTATGTTGACACTCTTATGGTACAATTAGTTTTTCCTGGTCTAGAAGAATAAAAGTGGTCCATAGAACATCCTGAGACTCATCTGTTCTGGTGCTATGATAGTGCACTAAAAAGACATCACTCCCATGAGTGGGAAAAGAATAGAATCAGAGGCTCACCTGACACAAAAGGAGGGTACCTTCAGATTCTCCCTCTCATGCCCAACATTCAAAGTAGGCTCTCAAACGCTCTCTACATGTAGCCATGAGTCAAATCCAAATCCCCATGCTATTGCGTTATTAGCTATTGGAGTTCTCAGGAAGAAGGAAGATAGGCACTTATCAAGTACTCAGAATGCTTGGAGAGTGAATGAGTGGGTATGCAGTTGATATGTTGCCACACTGGTGACAGCTTGACATGTTCCAGTACTCCTGGTGTGTACTTGATGAGTGCATTCTTGACTGCCACCTGCCCTGCCATTGCCTTTTCCAATTTAATGGGTCCACACCTAAATTCTCCTCCTTTGAATGTACTTCACTCCTTTGTCAAAAGTTCTGCATCGAATCCAAAAGTAGAAGGAAAAGATGGCGAATGAATCCATGGCCAAATGCCACCGCCGAATAATTCATACTGTTTTCTCAATCACACCGCGTAGCCGTCTCGCCAATTGCAAGTCCTTTGGCACTGCAAACATTCGCCAATGACAAACTCCCGTTATTTAATTTGATAGATAAATTACACACTGGTTACGAATGAGTACATGATGATTATCATAGTAAAGGTTGAGTTTGAGGAATCCCATCAGTTTTGATTTGTGTTAGTGATAATAAAAATGGACCTTATACCTACAACGGTCCTAGAGTTCATGAGTCCTGGTTCGAAAGTACAAGCTTCCAGAGTTATGGATGTTCTTGTTCGCCAATATGGGCACACATGAATTTGGATGGTGATCAACGACAGAGAAGTGCGAGAGGGGGGCTTCTTACTTATGGTGACTCGCTTAGCGTGGATAGCGCACAAATTCGTGTCTTCAAACAAATGCACTATGTAATCTTCAGTTGCCTGCAAAAGCCGCAACAACAAAGAATCAAAATGAGGTTGAAGCCGTCACGTATGGATATACTCTCACTGATAGAGCCAGAGGATCACATAAGTTCACAAGAGCATGAATGTGTTGCGAAAATAGCTGATGATAGGGTGCATCGTACTTCTTGAAGGGCTGTTAAAGCTTCAGCCGTCCACCGAGACACATCACTTGCATACATAGACGTGATTTCTTTCACCTGCACATCGGTGAGGTTTACACCATTCACAACAGTTTCTCTACGACCATTTCAATTCGAAGTCTATGCACGTTGTGAAGACAAAGGAACGATGCTTTTAGATTGAGAAAAATGTGAAACGTAGACCTCAAATGAAGCTACATTGTACACCACTAAGAATCAGTGATGAGCATTGCGTCATGAACAAGAAGTATGAAATGCCGCTAAACGAGACATCGACTTTGAGTTTCTTAGGCCTCCAAAATTTTAGCTTCAAATATTGTCTACTCTTCGGATCAAACGACGGGGTCCGTAAAGTCGATACGGCGTAGGTTAACGGTGACAACGATACCGATATTATGAGATTGTTTCTAGATGCTCTGGTTGAGAGCACTTTTTTGAGACAAAGATTGAATACACTGATTCTTTGGCTCGATCAACACATTGTTCACATTCAGATTCTTAGATACGAACGTGAAAGCTTCAGCTACAAATGCTTACGGCGCACACACAAGAAACCAAGAAAGTAAAGCTCCAAGCAATCCTTGCTGCATAGTGCCCATAAAAGATAGAGAGCGAGACTTCGGCACTAAACAAATGTTCTTACTGCAGATTGAAAAAAAGAAGAAGGAAAAGGGTGA
This sequence comes from Bryum argenteum, assembly GCA_037043015.1. Classification (NCBI taxonomy): domain Eukaryota; kingdom Viridiplantae; phylum Streptophyta; class Bryopsida; order Bryales; family Bryaceae; genus Bryum; species Bryum argenteum. The sequence goes on along the minus strand of CM073326.1, from coordinate 1,764,203 downwards.
TGAGGGCGACAAGACGTACATAGCGCGCGAACGGAAGTCTAGGTATGAGGAGGTCGCATGTCTTTTGGTAATGCCGAATCTCTTGGAGTGCCTTGGTGCCTGGTCTCCATCGATGCGGTCTCCTTCGTTGCCGCGCAGCAGCAGCTGCTGCAGCTCCACCAGCAGCGCTCGTGGACGCCCGGTTCCGGCCATGCCGAGGAGTCGATTTCCTCCTCGCCATCTTATAAACCCTAGACCCTACACCGCATATTTGTTTCTGGTTACATTTCTATCAAGGCACTCTCGCTAAATGCCACACGCGATGCACAAATCCCCCTCCTCGCAAATTCACCATCCTGCTCATTGACTCACCACCCGGGATGCAAAAAGAAACACTCGCGCTCGCTAGACAACGGGAAAGAACACAGAGCTCACACGAAGGAGTAGCGAGTGTGCGCGGGAAATGGCTGTTCCCCCTCCAGCAGACCTGGCATCTAGGAAGATCGTAGATCTGAGCATCGACAGAGTGGCACTCTCAGCCCCACCTTGCACTTTGTACGAGTACAAGTCCGGAGACAAACCAGATGCTCTCTCGAGTCATTCTTGATTGTCAGTGGACCTGTTCGTTAGTCTCCCTCCAAGACGTGCTATCTACGGTAGTGGTAGATTTGAGCAGTTCTTGCTCATCGCATGTGGTGGTTTCAGCTTATTTCGCTTCTTCTGCTGTGATGGGGAATGGAGTCGGGCTGTGTGGCGATCGTGGGACTAATACTGTCGGTGATTTGTTCCCAGGTCGTGTTACGGTGCATTCGCTCTTATGGGGTTTCTTGGAGCTGGGCAGTAGGGTTTAGGGGTGAGTGAAGCTCCGACAACTGTATGCAGACTGCACTTTTGCTTCGAGTTGTGTGACGAAGGGCTGCGGCGACAGGTAATGGAATGTCCCTGCAAGGAAGTCGATGGCTCATCCGTCCCTCGATTGCAAATGATGCTTTCCTTCAAGGGTAGCGTATCGGTGAAGCAGAGGCAGGCAACATGAGCCTCGACATGCGATTCCGCAATCAACTGTACCAGCTGTGCGGGTGTTTGAATCCCTTCCGACCGTTGCGTTCAAGTTCAGATACAGTACGGCACTGTTCATTGCAGATCGATGTGCAGGTGATGTTTGAATTCATGCCGCACAGTAGTGCCTCCGGAAAGGTGATTTTCTATATAAACCCTTCTCACCTCTTTCGTGACATCAAGTTCACATGCGCCTGTAGCTCAGTGGATAGAGCGTCTGTTTCCTAAGCAGAAAGTCGTAGGTTCGACCCCTACCTGGCGCGGACGTGATTTTTTTTCCAGTTTCCCTGTGGGCTCTTAGAGAAGGTGAAAGTGGATCATTTCGGATCCGCCGTAATGGCAAGACCTGCTTTTAATAAGAATCCCGTACGGTTCTGTTTACTTGAATACAGGAACGTGAAATACTTCCTTTGTTTTTTCACATTCTGAAACTTTGAACCACTTTTCATCGAATATTTGAAACATACTACCGGTTTCTAAATATATGTCTTTGAAATGGATCACCACACATGGAACGGCGTCGATGCAGTGTGTGGGAATTCCATTACTTCTGAAGTTGGAATACATCCATCTGAACAGTGTGTGAGTTTTAGTTTACAAGATACTCATATATTTGATAATGTGAATTTTCTTTAGAATCCTCATCTAACTTTCTTATTCTCCCTTTGTCCCAAATTGTCTGTTCCATATGCCCTTTTTATTCTATCTCAAATTGTTTGCTGGGTATGCCCTTTTTATTCTATCCCAAAATGTTTGATTGGTTTCAAACACGTACAAAATTGAGCATTTTGAACACGATTTGATCACAAGACCATAAAGTGTATTGAGCCGTGTGATCACCCATTTTATGATTGTGCATTATTAGCTTACAATTGGAAAGAACAAAATTGAACTCTTAATTTAGACCAGCAACATAGAACATGGTTGAAGGAGTTTTGACCATTCTTTGGCAAGCCAAATCTTTATGATTACTAGAGTAAATGTTATCAAATCATAAATCGCTACAAAGCTCTTGGTGAGACTTATTTACTCACTGTCATTGTACCTCTCACTATCATCAATATAGCTCAAGGTGTGTGATTCTTGGTAGGCTTAAGTTTTGCATTTGGTATGCCAAAACTTTGGGGTTGTTGAAGCAGATGTTATGAAATCACATATTACTACAAAGCTCTTTGTGAATACTGTCCTATCGATATCCTTGCACATGTCATTATCATCAATTGAGATCAAGGTAGACAATTCTTGATCTCTCAGATTTTGCCCAACCATTTGCGTGTCAAAACTTTATGATTATAAAGTACAAGTTATCAAATTAAATATCACTATAAAGCTCTTGAAGAGAGCTATCCATCCAACATTTTATTTCTATTTTTATTATTATTGTCCAAATTGAGCTTAATCCCAAGAGGTTTGCAATATCAACAAGACATTATGGGACAAAGGAAGTATTTGACAAGAGAGTCTATGCAATTAAATTTATGTGAGCTAATGTATTCAATTTGTAAGGACATCTCTAATGCATGTGGCTCATAAATTGTCATCTTCCTCTTCAACCTCTTTTCTATATGTTCTTCCTCTCACCTTTATGCAAATGCAACTAAAAAGGGCTTTACAGCTTAGAAAGGTATACTTGACTCAAGGATAACACATACTAGAAAACAAAAATATAAATAAATGTATGATTTATCTAAAACCAATTACATCTAGAAAAGATACTTGGGGTGCTTTCACAATATTTAGAGGGAACCACTCGTTTAGCAACGCACCATTACTATGATATTACCAAAATCATGATGTCGTACCCAAAATCAAGTTATTCACAATATTTCTTCATAATCACTAGTTTGGCAATCCATCATTATCATAATAACTAAGATCATCATATTCCTAAAATCATGATATTGCATGATAATAGAAGATGGAAACTTGGACGTCAATGTTTCACTCCTTGCCTCTCATTGTTTGCCCTACTCCAGCCTTCTTCAAACGACCCTTTATATCCCTTTGCCGCCAAATGACACTTCATATTCTCATTATCATGATATGTGCAAATTACAATAATGAGTAAAATTGGAGGTTCTCTAATTATCACAATATTCTACTATTGTGTTGCCAAACGCAACCTTAGTGTTGCCATACTATATGATCACGCTTTACTATGATTTTTATTATTGATGAATATACTAACAAATAACCATTGGTATTACTTAGAGAGGAACAAAGCTGTCTAATGGTACAAACATTTGGTGAAAATTGAAGATTTGCTACAATATATTAGTGCTGAACATCCGTTATTATCTCAAGCAAAAAGTCTCAAAAGTCTCAAATCATAGGATAAGTATATATATTTCCGACATTTAAGCCATTCATCATACTTGAAGTGATGATACGTGTTATTTATTATTTTTCAGTCATCAGCCAATAATACAAGGTTAGCTTATTTTTGTGGTATTTTTGTGCACTTACATATTTAACTACAAATTTTAGAAATAACTAATAAAGGTATACCTTTTGTCATTCACTCTACTGCATATACATGTGAGGAACATACTATTGAAGGAAATCTTCATCCCATCCCAACGAAATCTTCATCCCATCCCAACAAAATCTCCATCCCATCCCAACAAAATCTCCATCCCATCCCAACAAAATCTTCATCCCATCCCAACAAAATCTTCATCCCATCCCAATGAAATCTTCATCCAATCCCAACAAAATCTTCATCCCATCCCAACGAAACTTTCATCCCATCTGAACAAAAATTTCCTCCCATCCCCACAAAATCTCCATCCCATCCCAACGAAATCTTCATCTCATCCCAACAATACATTCATCCCATCATGATACGTTCAAGCCACACTGGAAAATTGTAGCGTGTCTAATCGAGCCCCTGTGCAAGACCTGATCGAGAGCACTGAGCCGCCTGAATCAGCTCGGCTTCTGCACCGATCGACACATCTAAGAAACTCTCAATTAATTTCTCACTGACTTGACATTATACACATGCGATCGAGTGTGCTAAAATCTGACCCCGGACTTGCTCACGATCGATCGAGATGCTTGCTATCTGATGGTTTACATTCTTTTCATAGTCCCCACAAAGATGTGGAGAATGAGCTGCAAAGTCCTCAGCAATTTCGGACCATTCATTTCATTTTTGAGCAGCGAGGTCAACTACACCGACAGGACTTTTTCGGAGAGCACCCGAGGTCAACTTCCGCAAGGTCACTCTTGAGCAGCACTAGTGAAGATTGAATGACTTACATTCCTTGGAGCTAAGAGTTAAATTAGAGTTTATGCATAAAAATGGGTAGTACTCAATGCTACTAGTATGATTATTTCATTATGTAAGTCATGTTACGTAATTGGATCATGAAGCAGATTAGAATGTGTTTCTCTGGAATGAGGGGGAATGGTACATTAGGAAAGCCCATGAGCTAAAAAGATAGAGGATTGGAGCATGATGGTTACCCCCTCCTTCTCCTGATCAGTGTTCACTCTTCGTTGCTCTTTCTTTGCAAGAGGCGTCTAAGTATTTCATTTATGATTGCTCTTGCTTACATGCATTGTGAGCATTTTGTTTTACATTGTTGAACTTTGCTTCAGTCAATAGCGTAGATACTGTACTTGATTACTAAGAACTTCTGTTCTCCCTTTCGCAGATTTGGATTACAACAATGAAAACGAAACTGTACTAACCAAAAACGCAGTGTGAATCTATGTCAGATTGATATGTAACATTCACACTTGTACGAAGAGCTTTGGTACTTTTGGCAGCGGAAAATTTCTGTACAATGAATGATAGATATGTCATATTTTTAAGTAAATTCCCTTTTATGGCCATCTATTTGTTGGTTTCGATATAAAGACGATGGAGCTCACAACTACCATAACATGTGACAATCAAGCAATCTACAGAGACAGGTCGCTTCTGACTGGGCACTATCAACAGCTTCTGCATGTTAGCACTGGTCCTCAGTTTCTGCAATCAACATCACAATGCATCCAGAAAACTGGATGTGATGGTCTATGGCACTTGTGCTGACTGGCCAATTTCATGCTGTACTTCCCCACCGGGAGTGGGGGTTCCTGGCAGCTACCTGTGGGGATGGAAGCATTCTGTTTCTCATCCATGAGCGGACTTCTTCACCAAGGCCGGCCGGTTTCAAGACAGGTTCGGTTCCAACAAATGCGCTAGCTTTCCCCGCCCGGTCCTCTCCTACCTTCTTCGCTTGCAAGCTGCCAGTTCCACTCTGCTGGACTGTCGCTCAGGTTCTGTCTGCAACTTCTGCAGATTCTCCGCCATCGTAAGATTCACCCCGTGCTTGTCCCCGATGTGTTGTCGGAAGAGTTTGAAAGGTTCGAGCTTTTACTCTTCTTCAAAGAGTAGACAGAATAGTTTCAGGAGGAGACTCTGCTCACTCTACTGGAATATTTTCCTTACTCTGCTCCAGAGCTGCAGCGCTCTGATCCGGGTTCTGCCCTAAACGTGTTGTTTTTGATGTCTTCGCCAATCGTCAATACCCTATCCGGGCGGTTCAATGTAAACCTGTGACCTGGTATCACCAACAATTAAGAATCAATAAACCCTGAGTTGCTGGAGTGAGTACGAATCCTTGAAGCATGTTTTTGATAAGTAATGAGGCATCTGTAATTAGACAAGAGCTGGTCTAAACATGACTTGAGGTCGTTCTACGCAACGGAAAATGTGGCTCTCTCAATTCCAGGCAATCGCTTCCCAGCAATCTCAATCAATCCTGGACATGCTACAGAATGCCATCATCCTTGTGTCTGCGTACTCCAAGAACCCACTAAGTGTCAACCAACAAGTGAAGCAATTACTCGCTACATACACCTTCACTTGCGATGAATAGAATTTCACGAATTGGATGCACAAACAACTGGCGTAGAATAACTTGTTGAAATATGGCTGCATAATTGCAAGTCGGTTTCTGTAAGCTTTTATGCAATGCTTACGAAATCTTAGCAATGAGAATTGAGATGCAATGGGCTGAATGCTTGAAACAATCTTTTAGTTTTCACGGCCTGTCTAGTAATGGGTGGATTTTTCATCGTTCTGCAATTCTGAGGCGCGAATCCAGAGGCGAGAGTTGGAGTGATGCGCTCCTGTGTGTTCATTCTAGCAGTTGATTCGCGCCATTTAGATTACAGAGCATGGCTGCTTCTGCGCGATGGGGGACGGAGCGATCTAGGTTTGAGAATGATCATCCATCCATAGATTTCATCCTCTTGGTAGCTACCACGAAGTGTTACCCACCCCACCGGCAACTTCTAGGTTTTCGCATTCTCAGAGGCTGCAGTAAGTCAATCGTGCAAATCAAAACTAATGTGGCCTTTTCGAAACATGGATGGCAATATTCATGATTGTACAGAGTGGACATTGTAACTTTGTAAGGTCTCTCAGATGAATAGGCGTAGCCCTGCGTCAGCACAACATCACCCCTTCCGAGAAAAGCCCATAAGTAGCTGAGAGGAGTTAAATGTGCAGCGAGTCCGTCAATCTGGGTTCATGGACTGTTGCATGCACATTCAGAATCCTCTTCTGCTAGACCAGCTTGAAAGAGATTGAGCAGAACCCAACAATTGTGTACACGACACGCTATGGTGATTGAGCTAGCTACAGCACTTCCAGATTCCGTATCGTTTTTGGTCCAAGGTCTCGACGCACGATCCTTTTTGTATTTGGAAGCTAAACACCAGTGCCTCAATTGCGTGTGGACCCAATCATGGGCTCTGTTTTGCAAACTGCTTTCGTCTGAGGTTCAATTTTGAATTTTGAAAAGGATTGGCAGAGTTTTAGAGATCGGTGGGTGTGGAGGCGTGGAATTTGATGCGTGGCTATGGCGAGCAGCAGCGGAAGTCAGGAATTGGGGAGCCAGCAACCCTACATCCCCTCGCTTCCCAATGACATCGCTATGGAAGTTCTGGCGCGCGTGCCGCCGCGCTCGCACCCGCTCCTGGCGTGCGTCTGCCAAAGCTGGCGAGAGCTTGTGCGGAGCTCCGCAATTCTTTTGCATCGCAGCAAGGGCAACCTCACCACACCCTTCTTGTGCTTGCTCCAAGCCGCGCCGCAGCTCAACCCCAAGCACCCCCCCCTCTACAGCATCACCATTCTCAACGAGCATCGCACGTGGGAGCGCTTGCCCCCCATCCCCGAGTATCACCAGTGGGGTCTCCCTCTCTTTGCCCGCTTCGCGTCCGTGGGCGGCAAGCTCGTGGTTGTCGGGGGTTGGAACCCCGCCACTTGGGAGACTCTGTGCTCCATCTACATCTTCAGCTTCAGCTCGTGGACGTGGAAGCGTGGTGCCAACATGCCCACCACGCGCTCCTTCTTCGCATGCGCCGCTGTCGGCAACTTCATCTACGTCTTCGGTGGGCACGACAACACCAAAGTAGCGCTTGCATCTGCGGAGCGCTATGACCTCAAATCCGACTCGTGGGAGGTTCTTCCCCCAATGCAGGAGGTTCGCGACGAGTGCATCGGCGCCGCGTTGGGTTCCAAGCTGTACGCCATCGGTGGGTACCGCACTGCGACGCACTGCAAGTACATCAAGAGCGCGGAGGTTTTCGATCCCGTCACCTCTGCGTGGTCCCGGATCCACAATATGATCGATGTGAGACCAAGTGTTATTCTGAGTGCGTGTAGAGATTTGTACGCAATTCACGACCGCGACATTCTGGTTTATTCTCCTGAGAACAAGAAATGGAAGGCTATTGATTTACTGCATAATGAGATTGTGCCACCCTTGTGTGTGAGCTCTTTTGGTCGCAAGTTGGTGGTAACTGGAAGTTGCAATGGAGATGAAGACAATTACAGAAGCTTCTTGTATTCATTGCCCAGGAACTTGAAATCCAAAGGCGTCTGGGAAGCTCTTCCTGTGGACCCTCAGTTTCTAGGCATGGCGCGAACCTCTTGCGTTGTTGAATCATAATTAGAGTTGAGTGATAGCAGAAAATCCATGAATCATTCGCTATGAGAAACTTGTTGATAGGCTGACCTCAATGTAATTATTATTCTTCCCCGAAGTAGAAGCTCAATTTCTTTGCACAGATTTGAAAGAGCTGGCACGGACAAATGCCAAATCCTAATTTGGAAACCATTAGTAAGTATAGCGTGTATATGAAGAGATTATGGGCTGCGAACGCGCAATTAGTCTCCAAATGGAAAGAGTGAGTAGAAGTCAAGGTTTTCTCATTCATGTGAATTCTACAATACATGTCTGGTACTCTTATTGAGATTCATTGCTCAGTTGCCGATCAATGCAAAGGTTCACAATACCGATAAGCTGAAGCATGATTCACTTGTGTTACTTGAATAACAAAGTCGTATTCTGTCTGCGTGTGCTGAGGATGGGTTGTAACGACATAGTGTAGTGACTCAACATAGCATCGTTATAGAACATTAGAGTCATGACTGTTGAATTAGAATACTTGACGCCCCACATCTCAAGCTTTTTATTGAGTTTAAAAACCTCATTGTAATAATCATTTTTCATGAAATGTTTCTTCCTCCCAATCGTTTCCTTCATGGATTCCCAAAGGATTCGGCACTGAAGAATTGCTCAAGCAATAGTTATAGAAAACAAGAAGTACATAAACTTGTCAGTCTTGAGTTCCCCATGGCCAGAGATGCTTGTAGATTTCCACTTTTGCCAAAATCCCCTCTTGAAAATCCTCTTTATTGACAAGCTGAAGATTGCGGGTAGTGTGAACATGTGATAATACTCTGGTGTCCATCATCTTATGACATATTGTGGTAAGGGAGGGAAATACAGCTCTACATTAGGGCTATATCGCCGTAGACGTATGTATCCCGTTCGGTTTAGCTTTGCAGCCTTGAATGATTTTATGAGAAGTTGTCCAAGGTATCCTTTCAGTTCTCAATTGAACAAAGTTGGTCACACTGAGTTAGTAATGAGGGGCCACTTGTAAATGAGGCAATGACACTTGTAGATTCGCAATGTAAGCGCCTTAACTTCTTTCACAAGAATCTCACTTTTTATTACTTTCAAATTCTGTCTAACATTTGTTACAAAATGTAGGATTTGATAAACTTGAATTAGATTGTTCAATGTGAAGACATGTCCCAAGGTCTCAAACGCATATCTCATCAATCTTTCAATTTTTGACTATCGATCCTTATCATCTTTTGAGACTTCTGTTGAGAAACATTCACATTCAATGTATATGGATGGTTTTCATGGAGGAGTCATGCATGTATTTGATTACTCCTGCTTTAGTCATGCATGTAATTGATCAATCTTGCTTTATCAGCTTCTACGCACACCAACTTCTAGACTAATATACTAGACCAGTAACAGCATCAAAAGTACTTGGTGACACTTGCGAACCTGCTCCCTATATTTTAAACTCACATGGCTACTCCGAAGTACTTAAGCATCCATCGGCACGCTTGCCATAACCACATTTGTTGCTCAAGCACTTGTTGCCAATGGCAAGACATACATCGATTCAACTTCTATTTTTTGATATTCAACATGTCTTCATCTCGAGGACTAGAGGAGGCAGGGTCGTGTCGTCTGCATGTCCAAAATCTCGACTTTGAGGATAAGAAGAGTATTAATGACCTACAATGCACGAGTTCATCGAGATCGACAAGATGTTTGACAAATTAAATAGTGACACGTATCATGGAGCCATGATGCCACAGCGATGTGCATCCATGCATCAACAGGTGGAGTGATACGTGCTTCGCCGCTAAATCCTTAATGCGAGAGGTCACCCTGTTGCTCGTGGCGCATATGACAAAGCGAATCTAGTTCGCTAGTCCATCTACAGCTGCGTATATCATGAACTATTCTCGCCTGGCTATGACTTTGGTCAAATTTTTCCTCCCCGACTCGAAGCATGGTATGTTGGTTGCTATGTGCATTGTCTACGCCTACACATTTTTGATTGACGACCTCTTTGATACAACGCTATGCAGAATGACATTCGAACCGTGTGGCATCAATGCCAACACCTGGAATGACTTTGTCTCAGATGTGGGAGTTTATGTGAAATTTGGACGAGTTGATCTGGCAAAAGGAGCTTCCTTTGTAAGAAGACCACTCCACTGCAAAGAACTATGTGGAAAGTCGGCTAGGAAATGGGACGTTATCCCAATCCCAATTTCCTTGTGGCTCAACGTCTTGGTGGATACATTCTTGCACCATCACAAGTTTTTGTCATTAAAGACACTACAGTATTTGATAAAGATTACGTTGTGGACGCTTACTTACAGGTGCGTAGTGTCGACGCCTGCCTTTTCCCCTCTATTTCCACAAAATTTGCGAATGACGAGGTTCTACCTATCGAGGTGAGTGCGTGTGGTTTGAGCTCCGAAGATTTTGAGATGACGAATTTCTATCCATACATTAGGGACTTTTTGAGAGTGAAGCTAGTAATCCTACATGAATAGAAAGTGATGAAGTTATTAGCCTGTACAAACTTTCTGTGCTCACAGAAAAGATGATAGATTAGTGCAAGTGGTGTTCAATAAAGAATGGTGGGGTGTAGGTGCAGTCACAAGCATTCACGGTAAGCTTTGAGAACGACAAGGTGTCGCACGCAAAGGGGCTTGTTTTAAAATGTCAAGTTTAAATATTTTCCGACATAGTGAAGTGACTTGAGATTGAGATATTAATTTACTTGAATCGAATTTAAAATACCCGTGCTTCATCTAGATCATCAATGTACCCTAAACCCTTGTTCCCCATATCCAATCCTCCGTTCTCAATTCCCTATCCATTTTCAATTACCCGTCGCTTTCACCTTGTTTCCCATACTCTTTTTCAAGTTCCACATCTCTTGTTCCACATCTCCCATTCTCCTATTTCCATCCTCACCACCAAGGGCGAGACAATGAGGGACTTAGAGCACCTTGGCAAACAGGGCATACGTTGGCATTGAAGGATGGCCAGATGAGGATGCTCAGTGAAGGCCAATGAGGTGCACATCCCCCACTGTCCCACCCTTAGTGGCGATGGATTCTCATGTTACTCATTTTGTTTTCACTGTTTTCCATCATTTGGTCCCAATGCCTGGTTTCCAATTCCCTCTTCCTTTTCTCTCATTTTAAAATGTTTTGAAGTTGATTATAGTCTTCTATGTTCATGGAGTATGAATAGACTTTTATAACAGCATAATGATAAGTTTATTGATCAATCTATCGAGTAAGGATCAAGAAAACGATGTTTGTTCAATCGACAGATCAGTACAAGTTTCTAGGGTCTATTCATGCTACTGTGCACATAAGTTTATTCTGGTTTATCTCCACACTCATTTGGTTCGTAGAAGTTCGTTGATCTAGGGGTTGATCGGGGCTATCACGGTGAACAAAGCTCTAAGCAAGGTAACCCATCACAGGAAATACGATGTTCAGCGTTGTAAGGTAGGTCACTTCACTCGTATAGCTTCTAGCCGATCGTTGCTGATTCTGAATGAGTTCGCATTGATGTACTTTGCTACGAACTTGAAAGCCAGCCGACATCTCACATTCCCCTGCTCAACATCCTCTTTCCAGCGCACAGACTTACCCAGCGGGACGAGTAAGAACTGGAAGGTTTATTCAGATCCACGACGACTCACACATGCAGCATCCACGAAGAGTACGAGGTGCCTGACGAGCTAGTACAGTCTGCATACTTACACAAGTCACGGGAGAAGAGGTTGAGATCCGTTACGAGATTCTTGAAGGACATGGCCATCACTTTGAGAGTGACTGGAGCACCTTCGCTTCCCACATGAGCGGAACAATGGACGGCAGGGACAGTATTTAGGTTACGGCATACAATCAGAATGGCTACATAATCACGCTAAATAGCCAATCGGACATCGGACGAACTGTCAGCCAAAATCTCCGCAAACATATGTGACAAGGAAATCGAAAACAGAGGCAAAAACACAATGGAAGTGGAGCAATCATATTTCAGTACAACAGGTGGTGTTATCAAACACCATTTGAGTACGAAGCCGGAGCTTCTTACGCCCGCTCTCCCCTGATGCGGCGAGCCAGCTGAATGTCCTTCGGCATGATGGTCACGCGCTTCGCGTGGATAGCGCACAGGTTGGTGTCCTCGAAGAGACCCACCAAGTAAGCCTCAGACGCCTCCTGCAAAGCCAAGACAGCGGAGCTCTGGAACCTCAAGTCCGTCTTGAAGTCCTGAGCAATCTCACGAACCAGACGCTGGAAAGGCAGCTTCCGGATCAGCAACTCGGTCGACTTCTGGTACTTGCGAATCTCGCGAAGTGCCACAGTTCCCGGCCTGTAACGGTGAGGCTTCTTCACTCCGCCCGTGGCAGGAGCCGACTTGCGGGCCGCCTTGGTGGCCAGCTGCTTGCGGGGAGCCTTGCCTCCGGTGGACTTACGGGCTGTCTGCTTAGTACGCGCCATTTCTACCAACCGAAATGCGATGGAAAGACTGAAAGAGTAGACGGGGGAATGAGAGAATGCGAGGAGGCAAGAGTGCGAGAGTGCTAGCAGATGATGATTACAGAGGAAGGAGGAGAGAGACTAAATAGGTCGGAATGCTCGGTTTGAATTCCGGCGCCAATGGGTTATTTGAAAATTAGGGCGGGAACTCACAAGGTTCACATCGATTTTGAAATTCCGAATACCCGCCCATAGTTGGATGGGATCCCGTGGATGAAATATGTGGATGGGACGGAGGGCTTAGGACGAAGTGCTACTTCCGTCGTGCCTCTAGTGCCTGTCCCAGTGAAGCAATCTCAGTTTGTATTTTTTTTTTAAATTGAATGAAGGGGTAAGTATTTAGAAATAGAAATGAAGTAATGAATTAACCCTTTTTTGTTTGCAATTAGTGGGCTGTCATAGTGCTGAATATTACGGGTGCAATCGGTGTTTTACAATTTTGATTGTACTCAACATTTTAAATAGGAATGAACTTTGGAGCCCAATGGGCACCACAAAGTGTAAAAACAATCAAAAATAGGAAATGAGCTAATCACAGATCATAAGGATGTTTGAAGAAATTTGAGGAAGTGTTCTAGGTTGTCCACCCTTTTTAAAAACATTCATGTTTTGGGTTTCAACAAGCCAATCTCCTATATAAATTTTCTATGTGTATCACACAATCATTTGAAACTCAATTTGTGAGTGTGGTACATGCATGGTAATACACTTAGTGACGTATATCTCAAAGTGTACATTGTCCCAAAAAAAGAACACATGGGTGTTGGAGGGTTAACTTAAACCATTTAGAATAAAGAGCAAATTAAATCTATGAGCTCTAAGAAACTAATGCATCATAAGTCAATTGTATGCATTCAACTCTCAACCAATTATACATCAATTTAGAGGTTTTCGATGCACTCTGGGAGCCTTGTTAAATTCTATTATGGTATGTCATTTTTAATTACCACATAATGAACTCACCGACACATGATCAAGTAATATTATTGATTGGTAACTTCTTGAATCAAGAAATAAACTTCTTCGTCCAACACAAAGAATTTACCCCTTGCAATGCCTTGCAATGGCTTTAGGGTTCTCGTTAGATTCATATAAAAGATTCGTCAGATATAAGACATATATATATATATATATATATATATATATATATATATATATATATATACTGAAATAGGGAAGAAACTATTGAGTCAGTTGTATACATATCCAAACATACAACCATATAGTGATTCGATTTTTTTGGTCAAATCCAGTGTTTTTTTTTTGGACGAGTGTCACCCTTGTTGGCTTAAAGGCAGTAGCCAGTTTTTGGAGGGAGGAAGTCAGATAGGTCAGATTTCTGACAATCTGGTGAAATTTCGCCAGAAAAAAAACCACTGGTCAAATCACAAACAAAATTTGCAATTGACTCCTCTTGTAAGCAGAAGGTTGTGAAATTTATGTTGTAGCAAATGACCCAAAATTTTAAAAATCCGAGTTGTTATATTCATCAGCGATGCCGCAGTTCAAAAGTAAGGGTTCATATTTTCACTACTGTGCACATGAATGTAGTACAACCATGCATTCACCGCATCATAAACATCTCTTTCTCTCTCAGAACTTGGAGTTACACTTCAAATTCGCACCTTGCCTATCGACATTCACCCTCCATAAGTTGTAGAAATCATGGCTTTCCAAACTATGCAAGGATCTTCCAGTTTGAACTTGTGCATGCTCTTTTCTGCAAGTCAAGAGACAGTCAAGTAGACACAATTTATGTGAACTTATTCCATCACAAGTTTTGATTATCTGTGATCGCGAGAAGAGAACATTTCAATCTGATTATGTCGATTATGAACAGCGTTTGATTGGTGATTATCTTCTGTCTGTGCCGGATAAACACTAACTGTGCAATTGAATCTTTAACATAGTCGATACTGGATCGGATGATCTGTGTCAATTATCACTCACAATGGGAGTGATCAACATTGCCGTATGCCAGAGCATTTTCAAGATGAATCGTCATCATCGCCTGAAATTCGTTATTTGCTCATTAGGTCATGAGACAACAATAATAGAAAGTGGTCTGAGATTCTCTGATGTCCGAGCATTGTGAATTCCTCTTGAAATAGTGCATAGTGGCAAGTTATGGGCACCGCTGCTTAGAATAGCATGGTGTACTGGCCTGGGCACCGAGTCCTTCTTAAACTTGAACAATCTTCAGCGCTCTCACGATAAAATGAAAATGGACCATTAGCAGCGTAATATTCGTAACATGGCCTATTATATAAACAACCCTCTCGTGTTCAATAACTGATGTCTGAATTGTCACTCTTACACAATTCCCTTGTCTACATCATTAGATATATTGCAGATGATTCATTAAATTGCATGGACTCTGCTAAATCAGGCAATCCGGAATCCTGGATTGCACACCCTCATTTGGGAGGAGGAGAACAAAACCTTAATTCCGTTAAAATGGCGTTATTCTGCTAAAATGGCGCTTTTTGGGGTGCTTAAAACGAAAAAAATGATGTTGGTTTTCGTCGAGTTTCGAACTCTCGAATGTTTTTGAACGGCCGTTCAAAAATATTGGCCTTTTACTCTGTCCAAAGGTCGAAAACCATAAAAAAGTGTGATATTATGGAACTTTTGGTGATATTACAGAAATTTTGGTGATATTACGGAGTACATGTGTGATATTAATAAACATGTCATATTGTAGGCATAAATACTTCTAAACTTCACTTCAAGAATATGCTTGTAAAATGACACGTTTGCACAATATGGCACTTTAGCTCTGCTAAAATGGCACAAGGAATAGTGCCATTTTAATGGAATTGAGGTTACAAAGAACAATCAAAGAGACATGCAGTGACTAATGTGTTACAGAGTGTTCAAGAACTGCTTTGAAGTTGTGTAATTTGTTTATAAAATGACTTCATAACTACTTTAGATATTGTACAACACAGGCACTTTCAAAGACGGAGGGTATAAAATGCTTTACATACACACAACTATATTCCTTACAATTTTCTCAAAAGTTTATTAATCAATTTAAGTGAAGACAACAACACTCTACCAATGGAAAGAGGTATTCATATATGGGTAACTGCAGCAACGAGTACACCCTAACCAACAATCTATATCTACCTTCGGTGTGAATTGCCTCTTGAGGTAAACTCATGGTGTATATGAAGACCACTTTTCCACTACTCCTTTCTGCAACATGATTGAATTGAAAACAAGGGCTAGTTCAAGATGAAAAATTGTGACCTAGCAATAACCAAATTTGGGTGCATGGTTAAATTTAAATCAATAAAGAACCACCACAATTACATAAAAGCATCAAACTCTATCCTCAAAACAATTTTAAAAGTTTAACTCTACTGAAAGGAATACCTATAAAATTCGATTTGATGATAATAGATAACAAGATGGCCTGCTATCCTACATTTCTAGAAACGAAAAGATCTCGAGCGCTGTAACTTGGATTCTGCTGCCCGACCAACTAAAACAGGTGCTGTTGCTGCAATACCAGATGAGCAAGATCTCGACACCCAACACCTACTCAAGTTAAAAATGAAGGTTTTGTGTAGCTTATGTCATAGAAGCTTTAAGTTACATCAGACATATGAGATGAGAATTTGCTTTCTGGGGGACAGGAATGTGGCCGCCAGTCTGCTCCCCGCCTGGGCTCTGTTGACTATGGATCGAGGGCCACAGGAAGCCTAGTACTTACTTGCTCCATGCTCTTACATATCAGTATGAGATGTCTCACTTCCGCTTCACTTCAACAAAAATCCAGGTTGCTTGAATTAGAAGGGTCCCATGAAGTGTTGGGAGCCTGCCTGCACTCTGACTGAAAGCTCTCACTGACTAGCTGATGGGAAAACTCATTAATTGCAGGTGGAGGACGTTAACATGGTCAGTCATATTTGGCAGCAGATACGATAGTTAGATTTTCCCCCTCAATTCTCCGTGACCAGTGGACTTCTCCACAACAGCGTAAACTGTCCCTTAGTAGAAGGGTTGCTTCTGACTGACCAATCCCTGAAGTCGAGTGAGTGACAGATCTGTCTGATTCGGCTTTGGTCAGCCTCTTTCTTCCTAAATTTAGCTCACATGAAGTTGAGACTTTTTGCATGTTGTAGAGTTTTTCCGTAGCTTTCTGGAAAGACCATTTGTGCCTCGAGAGTTCTCATGCTTTAGAAGATATTCATGGTCAAAGTTTGAATACACTATTTGAAAACTTGCCCTAAACTGTCCTAAACTGCCCAAAACTGCTCAAACTGAGATTTATGCCCAAAATCTGCCCAAAGTTAATAAAAAACCGCATAAACTTCAAAAATTTATCAAAATTTGAGATTCTACTTTTTTTTTTCCTTTTTTTTTTTTTGCTTTTATTTTCCTTTTTTTTTTTGGTACATAGAAATAAGATTTGAAGGCGTGAGCTCAAAATTCGGATTTTCAATCCAATGATTCTTCCCATGCCATTATTATTGTCAAAGATTGGCCTTTGTAGTTGAATTTCAGCATACCTCTGTAGTTGAATTTCAGCATACCTCTGTAGTTGAATTTCAGCATACCTCCATGTGAATTATCAAGCATTTTTGGGTTTGACAGGTAGCATGTGAGTAAAAATTGCATAGGCATGTTCCTGACTTACCTAAGTAGAAGAATGTAAAGAGCCTCTTAGCAAATTTTCTACCAAGGATGGTTTTTTTGGCCCTCAAAAAACTAGTTCCCTTTTTACAGCAAGGGAGGAAGAACTTTTCCTTCAACTTTGAACATTATGATCTCGCAATTGATAAGAAATTTGATGTAAGCTTTGATATACACATACACATACAAGTTGAGTACTAGATCCTATAGTTGGGTGCGGTTCTGATATGGGTACCCCCTCCTAAATAGTGTAATTTTTTTGAAACTACTTTTTTGATAAACAATCAATATTGAAAAATTATTCTAACTAGATGGTATTATAGGTGACATGGCTATAGTTGTATACATGTAGTTAAAAAAGGATTTTTTGGCACATATTTGATGAATTAAACATAGGTCACACATAATGAGACGCGTCTTAGTGGTACCCATATAAGAACCGTACCCAGTTACATACCTAAAAATATGTCAAAATCTGAAAAATGTCACCTTACATCATAAGGTGGTAATTTTGGCATTTTGAAGAGTTTTGGCAATTCTGAGCCAAATCAAATTTAGGGGTTAACACTACTAAAAACATGTGAAGTTTTCCAAATCCTCTACTAGGATTTTCATCAAGATTGTCGTATTCAATTAAGTCATGGTAGAATAAGACAATGAAACTTGGTGGAAACTTTACAAGTTACCACTAATGCAATGTAAATTTGATTCTGCATCATTGCACTAATGCATAATCGACATCAACTTTAACATATAATGGTGCACTACCAACAAACATATTCATATCTTTACACTGAAATTACTCTCTCGGTATAGAATATGAGACCGTCTCAAAGATAATGATTCAAGAGGTATGCAATGGATGATATATACAAGGTATATAATGCATTTCTTGATCTCAAGTATAGTGAACATAGATATGTAGATAATCCAATACAATCAATTTTATCCAACATAGTGTATTTTAGTTACATATGGTGTTGTTGTAAGGGCTGCCAATGAACCAAGGTTGGTTATTTATGAGCTTTCTAGGTTGGCTCATATAGACTTGTACTATGGTAGAAGTACCTAAAACCACCAGCACCCCCACTATCAACATGTAGGTCTCCCAATAACCGCACCTAGCCTGAACTAGCATTGTCAGAACACTCAATTCAAACTGACCAATCAAAACAATCAAAAAGCTGGTGGTTCTGGGTCGAATCATGAATGGAAATTTCTACCAGCTAAGGTGGTTTTTGCATACCCTATAGGTTGATTACGGGTCCTGCAGTACTTTACTATTTGAAAATTTGTATTAATTCGTGTGTTTTACAAAAAAATATAAAAAAATTGCAAACCTTCCTAAAAAGTATCTTGCCACCCAAAAAAAATTACCCATTATAAATAGACCAGCTACAAATGAGCAAATTTTCTTATGTTGGGGGTTATGGGTACTTCGACCTTAGTGTATGTGTGGTCTTAGAAGACCCAGTGAGTATACGCATATATGTTCCCCGTCCTCTTAAAAATCAATAAATGCGAATGGTCCCCTCAAAAACCAATAAATGCAAATGGTCCTCTTAAAAATCAATATATGCGAATGGTCCATCTAGCAGGCAGTTCAATTGAGTGATTAAGTAATTTTGGTCAGAAGGGCCGAAGTCAAAATAGCTCCCTTCTTTGAATTTCAGATCTAGATTTTTTTCAGTACATCATGTTGCAAACTTGCGATATCCTCCTTCACGGCATCTACGTGAGGAACTCGATAATAGTCAAAGTTATTGGTACGCCTAAAGCCTCAGAGCCTCAGAGACATAAAACCACCAGCTATCTCAGTGGTTGTCCCGGTGGTCGTCGCGGCGGATGTCTTCATGGTTTTGGTGGTTTTCTTGGTTGTAAGAACTTGTTGAAGGTATTTGGAGCGGCGGAGTATTGATGCAAAGAAGGATGTTGAGCGTGGTGAGGTTTGTTTCGGTGGAGCTTTGAGTGTTGTTTGAGGTTTCTAAGTGTGACTGTGGAGTGCACTTGGACCTTCAAGTGTTCGGGTGATGTGTGGATGTGTGATGGTGGTATGATTTGTGTACGGTTCAATTTGCTTGCGAGCGGGAGATTGCACCATTGATAGAACATCAACCGTACATGAATTGCGGAACGAAATCCGTGTGATGCGCTGAAAGTGCTGTGAAGGTTTCGTAGAATGTGCTCCGATGACAACAACCCCCAAAAATGTGTCAACTCCTCTCAAATGGACTAGAAAAACACAAACAAATCTTAAAAAAAATGTGCCGATCAATTGATGAAAAAAACAAGACCATCACCAAAAAGCATAGTTTTGAACTCTCATATAGTGGCAACAAAGACGGGAGAGGCACCACCCCGGTAGAGGCGCATCTACTCACCACCCACCGTTAACGGGGGGACTCTACAGGAGGCTTTACTGGAACCACATCTGCACTACTGTAGTGTTGTAGGTTGCTTCAACAAGCCCACCCCTAAAAGCACAACCCTAATGATGACTTTCAGTCTTATTTGTCTACCTTACAGATACGAGATGTCACAGAAAGTTGCCATGCCCTATTTGCTCTTTAAGAGGAGGACATGTCTTCTCCCAGACATGCAAATCAATCCTTTGGCCCTCAACCTCATACCCGCTTCTCTTAACTCCTAACTGGTCTATCCAGCCAAACTAGTTCCTACAGTCGTTTGGTTCGTAAAAGAAAATAAAATATGTAAAAGGAATTTTGCTGCTGTGAAGGTGAGGAATGGAATTTTTGTGGAATCTTTGGAGAAAAAGAGTGGACTCGATGGGTAAGTATTCCTTATAGTGCTTGTCTAAAATATTCATTATATATGATCACACAGAAAATGCTCATGCAGTGAATTAATGCATCAAGCACGCTTGTCGATGACTTCCACACTTGAATTGCTTCCAAAAGCATGGAGGCACTTGAAATAGTTTGTGATATGTGTAGGGAATGCAAATTTCTTGAGATTGGTGTCCGCAAGATAATTAGGAGTCAATCACTCCAAGAAGGCTTCCTTAGCTACCTCCAAAGGCTTTGGAAGAATGAAGAGGAATGGCAATTGCTGCTCAGGATCTTCACTTCGAAGCACAAGTACTTAAGCTTACAGGTTCAGAGTAGAAGATCCTCTGCAGTTGAAACTAGATTCAAGGCAGTCATAGAAGAGTACCGGTACAGCTCATTCTCACCTCCATCAACCAGAAAATCAAAAGAATCGTCCATACACTGTTGAAAACCTACACCTCGTTCTTTAGACAAATTAGAGTGCCTCAAATGATAGGCAACATGAAAAAGAATCAGATATCAAAATATAAGTATTTTCAAATGATCAAAGTACACGAGAGAGTGGTGACCAAACGTCTAGATTGAGTACTAAATATGGCCGATTGCCAAACACAATGCAATTCCAATAAGGTTTGCCACAAGATCTTCTATGCAGAGCTTTAATGACATGGGAACATTGTACGCTGCACAGTCCAGCAAGCTTATAAAACATCAAATCACCGAGACTGTCGATGGGGACATTTACACGGAGAAGTCGACCTCTCAGCAGACTTGGACATGCTCACATGCATGCTTGCCAACCTCAAGTATGTCCTTGCACCAAGCACACGAGGATTCCATGAATTCTTTAACTCTGTTGTTACCTTGCAGCTTAAGATAGAAGTGCTTGCCATCAAATCTCTAAAGGAATTTTCCTGAAGATAGCCATATATCTTGTTGTAGCCCTTAAAAAGAACATCCTCACAGGCAGAATGAAAGTGAGGTCTTTGACTCATGTACAGTGAATAGTGTTGCTTCAATAAATGACTTTTCAGAAGATGAACGTATTTTGAAAAAAATGGTGAAGAGAAATTTGAATTGTGACATATTCATCATTTGAAAGACATGGTGAGTTACTACACTTCGAGTAAACTATTCCATAGTTGAATGCTATGAGAAAAAACTGCCATGGTTGACAACCGAGATGCCACATGAGTCGGAAAATATGATTCAATGTGGCTGAATAGGTTAGAACCCGAAGCATGCAAAGGTAAGTTGGTCCAAGACTTGGAATGGCACGTTTACCATAATGAAGCTGAGCAATGATTTGGCTGAGGATTGTGAGAAACTTAAAAAATTGAGCCGGCACCCTGATGATTGCCATTTTCAGAATATGATTTCAGAACTGGGCGTCAGAAAACAAAATGGAAGTGGAAGATCTTGTGTGTCAGTGGTACGTATAAGCACACGTACCCAGGCTTACCAGAGGCTTACCAGAACCCCAATTCCCAACCTGCACGTACCACCCTCATTACAATACGCTTCCCCAGACCTCACCCACTCACCAGCTCGCACGCTAATCCTGCACCTTTGCTCCAGAGCCAGATCATACTCTATCATCACCTACGAGTTCATAAAATGCCTGCAGAATTTCAACCTACGAGTTTTTGATATAGCCATAGATTCACCGTCTGGTCACCACGGAGTTGTGAGTAGTTGTATTCGGTATTACGAGTGAATGGTATTGGGCAGGAGTGGTGCAGTAATCGGGATGAAACGCTTTGAGTGACGCTTTGGTGATGGCCGCTATGAAGGAGGGGCTGGAGGGGTGGCTGCAGCGAGTGCGCACGACGGAGGAATACAGCGACGTCTTGGTGAGGGTGAATGGGCACGACTTTCGTCTCCACATGCTGCCTTTGATGAATGCCAGTGCCTTCTTCCGAAACCTGCCCAACGCCTCCGATGCAGCTCACGTGCCCAAGCTTGTTACTATCCATGACCTTCCTGGTACGTCAACATTTGCTGTCTTTCTAGGTTCCACTTGCTCATATGAAATTGTTATTCATTGTTTGACATGGCGTCGTGCAGGCGGGGTTGAGGGGTTCGCCATCTGCGTGGACATGTGTTACCTCTTGAACCCAGAGCTAACAATGCTAAATGTGGCGGCCGTCTATGCGGCGGCCGAGTTTCTAGCTATGGAGGAGGTTGCAGAAACCGCGAAGCACTTCATGCACACAAATATATTCTCGCACTGGCGGTCTTGCACAAACTTCTTACGCAACTACACACCCACTGGATCCCCAATCACCGACGAATACGTTGCATCACACTGCCAGGCGGTGATAGTAACTGCCTGCGTAAAGTTGTTCACAGAAATCAAGCATCTGTCAGCGGCTACATGTTTCAAGATATCGGGGTCTCATAAAGAAGCCGGCTCCGGTGCGTTGACGGAGCTTCTGGTGCAAATGAGCTCGTTGCCGGACGTCTACGTTGCAGAGATTGTGAAGATGTTGGTGGACCGCGACGTGAACCTAAGTCTCAAGTGTCGGCAGGGGCGGAATGTGAGGAGATGGCTTGAGAATCTATTGGAGGATGAATGCCCGAATGAGACAGCCCGATGCTGGATTCTTTTGTGCTTGTCGAGGATGTTGCTGAAGAATGTGCCGGCCAAGCGGCCATGGCTGGAGCTCTGTTCGCAGTACTGGTGTAGCTTGCTGGAACAGATTGGCTTATTGGTACCTCTTCTCGACGATCCTCTCCAGGTAACTTACACCTCATTAATTTCTGATGTGTAATGTGTACAGTATGTAGAGTGTAGAAGGTTTAGATTACGGAGAGATGACCAGAAGGTGGATCTGTGGTTGCAGGCGAAGCTTATGGATGTGAAAGCGATGCTGGAAGAGAAAATAGGCGAAAGTTTGGACGAGATGGACGAGTACCTCCGAGACTACAAATTCGGCGCAACAACGCTGTTGTCGTTGGTGCAGCATTTTATAACCGCAAGGCAACAAATCTCGCAACAATCACTCCGCGAAATTGCCAACGACGTTGACCAGTTCCTGTGGTTCTACGCCGAAGAACAGTCCATCTCCACCGACACATTCCTAAAGCTCGTCAAGGTATTCCCACCGTCGGCCCGATGTTCCCACGATACGATCTATGGTGCCATGGGGAAATTGCTGTCTCACCTGCCCAACTGTCCGGCGGAGGAGCAAAGAGCTCTCCGGGCCCTCGTCGATCATTCCAAGCTAAGCCCGTCCATGGCGCTCCGAAACTCCAACTACCTCGAGACCGTTCTACATCGCCATAGCCAGGAGCTTGCGAGGGTCGACGACGATGACAAGATCACCGATGGGCGTCATTTGCGGCACATCATGCAGAAAGTCATCGACGCCAGTTTGCAGCTGCTGGAGGAAAACTCGCAGCGATCTCGTGAAATCGTTGCGCTCCAGAAACAGTATGCGGAACTGCTGGATTGCCGCGCCCGAAGACTTGACGTTGTTGAAGACATTTTACGACGCAAGTCCCGAAGTCTGAGCCATATCTCCATTTCTAGTGAGACGGAAGGCTCTGAACTCTCCAATTCCACCAACAGCTCATCAATCACAGGTGCCATCTCTGAACTCTAATTTGGTCAATGCTTAAATTTCCCGTACGTTCGTCTTCTTCGGTAGCCTAACTATCATTTGTGTGGAGCGTGCAGTATTGGGATACAATCCGGGTGTGCGCCGGCTTGGAGAGATTTTTGGGGATGACCTACGTGACTGCTCCACAGCATCACCATGCTGATCGAAGAATGTTCCGTCACAGCACTCCTGACATGAATTCACTGTAACAAACGGTTATCTCGCAAAGTGAGGCTCTTCTGTATATTAAGCTTGTGAGGTCCCCAGTCGATAGTCGCTGTATCAGTTAATCTTCTCCCCGTAGTAAACAAATTTAGAGTACTAGAGATGAATCCCTTTAACGGGTTGCTGATCATTTGGATTCATGTGACTGAAAATTGAAATGGTTGCCACATGATGGAGGATGGAAAGTATTGTAGAGCAAGCCAATTCTGTATGAGATTCAAACGTTCTATCAACAGACGCTATGAGTAGATTGTGCAACTGCGCAAATTTTCTGCCTGAAATGAGAATGATGGCTTTCCCTGCCAGTTTGTCAGAACCTTCCAGAGATTCAAATGATGCCAGTACTGTTCCTGCCAGTTTAAGCAACTCCAGTTTTAAATTAAAGTGAAGTCCCATAAACTAAATGGAATCATGCACAGCTCTGAAGTCAGAAAGCTGACTACTCCGCACAAACAGACATTCATATACAGTCGAGATATATTCATAGTTCTTCGTTTCATGTACGTACGTGACTCCATGACTGATGAATCCAGACACTGCTGCTTCTAGAAAGCAATCGTAACCGCTGCTTCAGCCTCAAACACTGGCAATTCATTAAGTCAGCATTCATTCGATCACTAACCCACTTGGGCAGATGTGTTCCCCACTTGATGCGCATCAGACATAACTTGGGGGAAGTGGTTTAAACCTCAACCGATCATCGATCCGACTTCGGTTGTAAAAGCCCTGATTTTCTGATGATGAACGAGCTGAACCGCTATGAAGTTAAAATCCATGTACTACCGCACTATATCAGCTCTTCTCAAAAACCAACAAGATTTGAAACTTTCATATTAACAAAAGTAAAATACATACAAGTCTTGAAGATTCACACTCATGGCACTAACTTCTGAGATTGAGCTCAGCAGTACCGAAGCATTTTCTGTCCTCTAAGAGCAACGCCAACACTAGTGATGAACCACGAATGAAAGACATGGTTACATCATATAAAGAAACCCTAAACAGGAACAATGGTGACATGAACCTCCTGTTGCCTATTCCGGAACTGGAACGGACTGCTGTACCCAGCGTACACGACAGTGGATTCGTCGTATTTGAGACCATCTTTCTTCAAGGCCTCCTTGAGCTCCGCAAACTTCTCCGCGTAATCCTTGTCATTAGGAAATCCTCCAAAGGGTCCAATCACGGCCTTGATTGCTCCTTCTGGCTCGTAGAAGTGCACAGTGGGGTCCGTTGGGGTTGGCAGATCGTTCACTGTCTTGAACCTGCACGAGTATTCAATTGATGAACGCCGAGATAGAATCATATCCTAAATTCCCTAATGATAATTACCATCCATAACGATATGATTATTGTAACAGCGTACCTTTTGGGCACGAAGAACGCAACCTTCCAGCCTTTAGACTCAGGAGTAGGCTGAATGTGTACGGGCCCCGTCATTTCAATCTTCATATTCTTGGAGTTCTTGCCGGAAATGAAGTTGAAGCAGCGGTAGAAGCCCGCGAAACAGGAGAACTCATACGTGGAATTCGGCAGCAACGTCTCCACCCAAATCTGCACAATCCAAAGCACCGTTTGAGATTGTTCAGACAATCGAAATGCACATGCATGCATGCATTCAAAGCCTGTCAGACTTAGCAGGATGATGAACAATGAAAAGCCGCTACGACACGAGCTTACTGCTCAGTGCAATTTAATGGCAAAAATTTAAGTTGTGTTACAATCATTTAGCTACATTTAACACATGCTTCAATTACTTATTTGTGACGAATACAACCAAATTCACAAGAGCCAACAGTTGTCTCAGTGACGAGATTAAGATTTCTGCGCCGATATTGATTCACTTGACAGGAGCTTCAAAAGAAAGATTGATGCAAAACCCTTAAATCTGAAATTGATCTATTACTGCATGTTTGGGATTACATTCACAAGGCAATTCAATCGATAAAGGAGCGGCATGGAATCGTACCTCGCTGTCGGTATACTTGCGAAGCTCATACGTGGACCGCTTCTCCACCACAGTGCATGTGGGCGTCTCGATGTCCAATTGCGGGCCACAGGTGTCGGAGGAAGAAGAGTCAGCGGTGCCCTGGAACAAGCGCAGCAGCGAGTCCGGAGCGCGGGCAGCCGAGCAGGGACTCCATTGCAGCGCGGCGAAAGCCACCAGCAGCAGCAGCAACAGCACCGTCGCCCGTCGAGCTTCCATGCTGAATTCGATTGACAAAGGGCTCAGAAAACACAGGGATAGCAGGCTAATCGGTCGACCCTGGCAACCCAATTGACAGAGCCCCCTTAAGAGGGAGGAGAAGAGGATTGGGAGGAGGGATCTAGAAGCGGCGTAGATATGTGAGGCCACGGTTGTGGTCATGTGTAGTGGCACGTAGAGGGGTGCCACTCAAGGCGGGGTGGCTTTATTGCGGCGTGGGAACTCGTGATTGGGCCTCCTTGCAAATGCGTCTGGACATGGCGTCATTTGCGCTTGGATTTCACAGAAATTGCTTCCTCCGTGCTTCCGCTCCACGGGGATGGTCGGAAAAAAGCTAGCCAATTACAAGAATGCCAGCGGCTTCTGAAGAATGGATTGAATTCAGTGTTCCCTTGGCCTGCATTTGACAGTACAAGGAGGAACACTAATTATGGGCAGTACATGAAAAATAGCATAAGGGAGAGTGCTCAAATCTGTAGGGGTATCAATATTGAAGCATGGAGGCTTCTTCACCCTGAGGTACATAATAGTTTTCTCACTCAATAGTAGCTTGTACTCACTTGCAAACATTATAGAGTGCAAAATTAGGTCATCATTTTAGACTCATCTATGAGCTTGTCTTTAAAATTCATATCATATATTAGAAGAGTCTCAAATTGTAAAAGAGTCTTATAATGATAAATCCACTTTGACCATCCTTCCATTTACTTCCCTCAGGCATGTAAATTGCTTACCCTGTTTAATTCACTACATGTTAGAAAATCTGGAGTTTGAGCCATTATTCCTTCTAGAGACCGATCAGCGCATTACCGTATGTCTTGTCAATAGTTTCAAATTTTTATCATTTGCATTAACATCCAAAGTATGTGCAGAAGTTTTTACAAAAATTTCTAAAACTTTGAAGCTTGCTCATATAAAGCTTGGAGGCTCCCTTCGTAGAATTGGTAATTTTTTTGACTTCGGGCCCTTTGGAACTCAAACAATGAGTTAGTTATGAACATTTTTCTTTTTCTTTTTCTTTTTAAAATCTCAAGAATAAACATTCTATTATTGCCTGCCAAGGGTGTGAAAACTAAAATTTCCGTTTTAAAACTCTAAAATTGGAATTCAACTTTGCGCACACATCATATAGTATAGGGAATACTCAGTAAAAATCTTGGTGAAAAACATTAAATTTAACTCAAAACCTAGGCTACTCAAAATAACAAATGACCATATCAGTTTACAAGGATAGTTAGGAGTTAACTATAAATTTTAGAAGTGATTAATATAAATACACATATGACATGTACATACGAGGAAAATACTATCAAAATAAATCTTCATTCCCTTTAAATCTCCAAATTGCTTCAATTTTGTACAATGAGATTTCAAAGAACTTTTGAGTGACACAAGAAAGCTTGTACATTTAATGAGAAAGGACCTACACTTCCTTGAGTTCGTTACACAAAGTTTTTTTCTAAAAGTAAGATAAGAGCTAAGATGTATTCTAAAGCCCACCACTATAAGTATGCTAAAATTCATTACCAAAATATTTTCATGTAAAAACTACGTTTTTGACTGAATCACCACTAGTACGAGAATTTCTTAGATTTGGAAACTCGAATTTGATTGTCTCGAAGGCAACTGCATAAGTAACAGCTGCAAAAAAGTTAAGACAAAAATCCATGTACACTGTACTGTACAGTACCCACTAAGAAGTTTACGTTCAGAGCAAGAAGAGAAGAAGAGATTACATACCCTCAACTTTCAAATGATCACCATGTTTGTAAAATCTATCCAAATTACAAATTATGAAGTGTGAGAGTAAGGTAGTGAATTTTTCTTTACCAATGCATGAAAAATCTCTATAAAAGGTGTAAATTGATTTGATAACTTTAGTATCTTTTAACTTCGTTTTATTATCTACCTTTAAATGATATGAAGATCATTTTATGGTGAGGTTTGTTGGGAAAAGGAGTATTAATATCTCTCTAGCAACCTCTTTTGATGCCCTTTACATATATGTGGCTTACATTCACAAATATTGAGGTGAGTTAGTGTGAGAGACCTTGATGTTGTCTCTTATTGAAAAAGTTACATACACATTCTAAAGTGATGTGATTGCTCATGGCCTTTTCTTACACATGAGACTTGGATTAGCACGAAAGCGATACTTTTGATAGCCTTAGCTACATTTCGAGCACTTTGGTGGTAGTGTCATGGAATTTGGTTATTCCAGGTGGTAGTTATGATCACTTGAAGTTGCTTTTGTTTATCGTGACATTTACTTCAAGTACAAAAGTTCAATGTTGGGCTTCATGGGGGGTACAATTCAACCCTTTTCTAAAAAGGAGTTGCATATATAGAAAGTGTATTGAAATAGCTTTCTTTAGAGATAGTTGAAGGTTTTCATTGTTTCATGAAAACAATAGTAGCTTTTAATAAGAGCTAAGGATAAATAGTAAATAATATGTTAAAAAGTTGTATATTAAGATAAAATTTCTAGTTTTTATTGGGATTTCTTCAAATGATGATATAGAATACTACATCATCTCTCCGATACAATTTGTAGTTGGTAATTTGGATTATTTTTTGTGAACATGGCAGCTGTTTGAAGATTGCAGCATGTTCTCTTGTTTCATTCCTGAACATAAACTTGTTGGTGGGTACTGTACAGTGGGGTACAGTTTGCTTACAAATTCCTCCCCAGTGGGAGTATTTGTGAATAGTTTGACAATTCATTGTGAGCTCAAAAAAGATCGGAATTGAAATCCGTAAAGTGGGTTGAAATCACATCAGAGTGTACTAAAATATTATGATAAAATATCAATTTGCCTTGTAATGTCATTTACCATATTACAATTACTTCATACATCATCTACCATAGACTACTCCTACTTTTTGTTTTATTAAAATATACAATTTAATTGCAAGTTCGAAATTAGCTTCAGAAGTTGTTCTTGAGGTACTTAGGCACATATTTGTGGTATCATTGATATACCTCTTATTTGATATTCAGTTGGAGAAATTTCTTAGTAAGTCCTACTAACCAATAAACTTTACCCAAAACATGTGAAGGCCTTTTACACAGTTACATATGTTTTTGAAAGACCAACAAATATCCTTTGAGGATGGTTAAAGGCTATTAGAGTAATAACTCTCATGCCTAGCATACATTTTTACATTACTCTTGCCAAGTTCAAAGGAAGATTCATTTTCCATTTTGAGTTTTTATTAGAGACTCATAGAAACCACTTCATCACCAAAAAAAGTCAAGAGAGGATATTCTTTTTAATATTTAAGTATGTGCCTAAGTACCTTAAGAACAACTTCCAAAGCTAATTTTAAACTTGCAATTGAAATGTATATCAAACAAAAAACAAAAAGTAGAAGCAGTCAATGGTGGATGGTGTATAAAGTAATCGTAATATGATAAATTGCATTACAAAGAAGAATTGATATTTTATCATAGTATTGTAGTACACTCTGATGTGATTCCAACCCACTTTACAAATTTCAATTCTGATCATTTTTGAGCTCACAATCAATTTTCAAACTTTTCACAAATACTCCCACTCAGGAGGGATTCGTAAGCAAAGTGTATCCCACTGTACAGTACAGATTTCAAGAAGTAATGAAGGGGGTCAACGAACGAAACTTGCGGGGTACTGAATTGCATGTTGGTTTCTCAAGCTTTGAGAGGGGTCATTTGAGAGCTTAATTTCTGGACAGAAAATTGAAATGAGAAGGTAAGATAATCCCCACTGTTCAAAAAACAAAAAAAAATGTGTTATGATATTGATTAAAAAGTGCCAATCCAGTCAATAAAAAAGTGCAGCTCGAACCGATAGATCTGCACGGAGCACTTAACGGACTAGGACTTGACATTCTGCCAAATCAACAGAAATCAAGGAGGGAATACAAGCATGTTACTTCGCTCAGTAGTATTCGTCAACATGGTACCGCAGTTTCCACTCGTTTTCAATCCGGAAACCCAAAGAAGCCCCAGGTGGACTTTCTCGTCCTCACAAAAGAACTATAATAAGAACCTTCAAGAGTACTTTCCCACAACCTGCTGTACAGTACAACAAATAGTTTGTCCCTATATATCTACCCCCGAACTCAGTACGCGTGTGTATTGTGCTCCTTAACCAAGTCTTCATGATCCTGTTGGACTTCTGTTAATTGGTTAATAACCGCATGTGCAGCTCACAATTCAAATGGGGCGCTCTATCAACAAATATGTCACGTGGGGATCGTAATATTCCACCGAACTTCTATCTGCAGCACCTGTTGAAAAATACGGGACCTCCTGGTGGCCTCACACGCACGCCTTTGATATAGAAATACCACGTAATCTACCTTCAAGGTTTATCAAATCATGTACCTGTAATCTTCACGAAATGTGAGAATCTGGGCTGCGTCGGGGTGTAACTTTCTGATATACAGAGCAAAAATATATTGGACACTAATACGAAAACTCAGTGCCCTTGGCTACGACCTGCTTCTTGATCCAAATAGCCATATCCTCAGCGCATGACTCCGCTTGTCTTGACTTCACTAACAAGTCAAGAGTGGCAAATTCATGAACTGCATCCTTATACTCCAACACCGGTGCATCCACTCCAGCTTTCCTGAGCGCTTCTGCATACGCAATGGCTCTATCCTTCATCCAGTCGAGCTCCGCTACCACTATCAGAGTTGGCGGCATCTGCTTCAGAGGAGGCTCTCGGATCGCGTTCAACGGGTTCACTGCGGGATGGTCCAGATCAAAATCACCATCTGGAAGGAACAATTTCCATGCTGATATGCACGAGGCTTTATCGTAGAAGTAACTATTGGCAAGCTTGATCTCTGATCGTGTTTGTACTTTGCCCAAGAAAAACGGATACATCAATGTCTGTGCGACGACTTTCACAGGCTCAACGGAGCTTGCAGCTCGTATAGCCATGCGTGTCACGTGGTCTGCAATGTTTCCCCCAGAACTAACGCCCAATAAGATCGTCCTGCATTTACAAATCCATATGCAAACAATTTAGAACCATGTCAAAACATCTTAAGGGCATTGAAAACCATATATGCCTTAGAAAAGCAATATATCATTCTAATGATCAGACTCACAACTTTGACCCATCAGCATATGCAAGAGAACTGATGAATCCAAGCTTCGATAGATTAGAACGATTGAAGACATAACTTACTATCACGATTCTGAGGTTGTAATGCTGATATACCAACTAATTTCAATTGATAATCAAAACGACACTGTGTAAGCCCAACTTCACACAAGAACAGTAATGGAACAAGAAAGCAAGACTCAGCATACCGAGTAACATCCCCATGGGCGGCAATCCAAGGCTCCAGAACGGTATTCCCAAACGTATCCACCAGTTCCTTGTATGAATCGGATCCCTTGTGCATGAATCCTGCCGGAACATGAGTTGCACTTTTACTACATTCAGCTAAATTGGCTTGCTTTGCCAGCCAATTCAACGCTTCAAGACCATCTTCATAAGCAGCAGGGCACTTGTGCTCCGAAGCAAGCCTGTAACCAACCGCTATCACAATCGCATTGCAAGCTTTTGCCATCCTCCTGCAGAAGATGTCGTTCGCAAGCGTGTCCTTTGCCCCTGAGATAAACGCACCCCCGTGAAATTGCAGCATAACAGGGAGTTTCTTATGATTCGCATCCGTATGCGATGGAACATAGCCGTGGTATCCATGAGCTTGTCCTTGTCCGTCTCTCACATCCAGTTGCTGCTGGTTCCTGTGACTGTCCCATCCAAATTCATCCTGTTCTACCTTACCAACGAAAACGGCACGCGAGTGATTGGGTAGAGCAGATTGTGGAAGAAAAATGCGAAGCGAGAGGGATGTGAAAGGGTCTATGTTCACATCCTTGGTGGCCACACCGTCAACAAACGCAGAATTTGCTGGAGTGGACACGTTTGATGCAAGCGGAATGAGACTATATCCTTCATTGCTTGAGTTCCCTGTGTTGGACAACCGCTGCTTCAATAGCAACTTGAAGAACACACTGTACAGCTTCACACCGACACCGGGCATTTCTTCTGTTCACTATGAATCCCAAATTCGTACCTCCTAAGCCCTAACTATATGAGATCGCTTAGATCACTACACCTAATGCTCATCAATCTTTCTGCTGCTTGAAATTCCCCTAATTCTACATCTGGTGCACCAATGCACAAGACTTTTCACCACGCTTAAAACTCAGCCGAAATTTGGCAAAGCCTGACAAGAAATTCAAGTTTCTAAAGCCTACAAATTTGCGAACGGCTGCGACTATAAAGACGCAGACTACGAAAAGAGAAAACCTCTCATCAGTTCAAGCTCTGAATCTACCCTAATTGTGACAAGACAACAAAGATCCAAACAAAAAGCCGAGTATTGGAATCCTACAGCGGAGTACTATACTCAAAAGAAAAAAGCCTCGTACAAACACCAGATTCCACTCGTTGACGAGAAAGAGCACAAAGGCTCAATCAAACTCACTGTCAATCATCTCAGATCGCCCCCTTCTGACTCCAATGAATTCTCCTTTCATCTGAACCTGGTGCTCACGCGTCCGCTTCGCCTCAACGTAATGTTGAAAAGGAGGAAGCAGAGACTATGAGATCTGGGGCTGTAGAGCACCAAATTAGGCAAGAGAAATAGCGTCCGGCAGAGAATTGAAGAGGAGGTAATGGACAGCGGAGGGAGGGAGGGAGGGAGGGAGGGGCGAAAGAGAACGAGGAGGTGGTAACGTGGTCAAGAATTCAGATCGAAGCTTCAAGGCTATGGAAAACGACTAGCATATGGAGGGAGACTGAAGCCGAATGGGGGCCTGCGCGTGCCATTCAAACGGGCCCGGACGGGTCGGGTGGCCAGCCGGGCGGGGCGGACCGGGCCGGGCGTGAAAATAGTATTAGGGTACCCACTCTAAATCATTGAAGCCGTCTGGAAAGAGCAGCGCCATGAATTGCTTGGCTGTGATTGGAGGAGACGGAGGTTGGTTTCCGGTCAAAGGGAATTTGAATGATGAGCAATCAGGGGGTGTCAGAGGAGGCTGCCTTCGCAGTTCCCTCTCTAATTGCACACATTGTGATGCACAAGCACCTTCAACATATTCAGGCCAGCATTTGCGGTTTGGGGCATTATTGCAAAGACTTGCACCACAATGGCTGTTCACTAAGTTCAATCGGTATGTGATATGTGGTGTCAAGCCTTGTTTTAGCCGTCTCTCTGCGAGTTGCGCCATGGAAAGAAAGACACTTTTGCCTTCTCGATAGCCTCTCTTCCCTTCCGCTACCATGATCACTTTCTGATACACTTTACCTCGGCTCTCGGCCATGAACAATATCAAGTATCCTCTCATTTAGGTTTGGGTTTAGGGTACTAGGTGATTCTCAACAACTTTCTACTTGAAAGTTTTATAATCCAAATAATTTTGCTATTGGATTTGCATATTTTGTCAATGAAAAAAGTGGGAAAGTGGATGATATTTGAGGAGCTATATCTCCTTCATCCACTGTTGGGTTTCAACTTAAGTGCGGAGGGTCTAGTTTTTGACAATTTTCCATTGTAACATTTTTGGCAGTTTTCACCATTGCAAAGGCTATTTTTTGAGCCAAGAAATATGTTTGATGACACTTTTTTGTATAAAGATTTTATTGAGATGAAGGTGAACACCTTTGTAGTTGGTGATTATTTTATTGCAATTTTATTGTTGCTAAAATTATCACTCTAAAGTGAAAATGACGAGATTTCATAATTTGTTCTTAATACTCATATGATATGACTTTCCGATCTACGAGGCTTCATTACTCGAAGTTTTTGGTCCACATGACCTACAACAAGTCTATTACAAATTTGTACAGTTGAAATCTTAATAGCTTATCTTCGTTTTCATCTATGGCACTTTTTTTGAAATGATGGTTTTTGGCTAAAAATAGGTTGGGACATTTAAGGTTAAAATCTAAAAGGGTTCTTTGCAATTTCGAGCAACCACTTTGAAGGGGTTAAGAGTAATAATTTTGCCTAATGTTTTTACGGTGTGCTCCTTATACTACAAAGTGTATATGCTAAAATTTGCTAAAGTCCAATTTTGAAACCTTCATCCACAAATTTTAGATTTCAAGCTGAGAATGGGCACTTTATAGTTGGACATTTTTTGAATTTCGTTATGGAAATATGTTCTTAATCAATGCATTATTCAAGTTTCAAAGTTACCAGAGTCAAAAAAATTGTCAATTTTACAAGGGCAACCTCTTAAAAGTACAAAAACAATCTTCACAATTTCTAATAATTTCCGAACCAAAATTGTGCAAAGCGCAAGTTGAATTTTGTTACTCCAAACATTTTGGACATGTTTTTTTCCATATGGGTAATGAAGATGGATACCCTCATGCAAAATTTAAGAGACTCATTCCATTTTTTTGACCTTCATGCAATTGTTTTATAGAAGAAGGTCTAGAAACATAAAAAAGCATGCACCGCGGTTAAATATATTAATTATTTGAAAATCTAAAAAGGTGAGCATGTGCCTTCATGAGTTCGAATTTGAGATGAAAATTTTATTTAATCCAAAATCTCCAATATTCACAAATTTTGAACGTTTTGAGACTTCCTACTCACAAAACGACAAGGAAATTCAGGGGTTAACCCCTAAAGATCCACGATCTTTTGGGAGCTTGAAATCCCAACACATACCACTATGTACTAATGGGGGTACGTCCAATATTTTTGGAAATTTTTTATATTTTCAACCGTAGGATCTTGAAGTAGACTACCATTGGTAGTAGTGTGAAAATTTTCAACCGTTGGATCATCACTAGATGTGAGATCATAACGTTTGAAGTTGACTGTAATTTTTTTTTTGCCTTGACCGTAAAAGCCGAATCGGTGGCCATGGTCGTTTAGGGGTTAAGAACGGCATGAATAGTTTAGTTTGAGGTATGGGTGCTTCTTCTTTCTTCAAAATAATGAAAGAACATTTACATCAAGTCGGGTGTTTGAAGAACTCATTGTCCTAGTTTAATAAAGTAATATCCACATGGTTGAGGAAAGACATTTTCATTTCATATGTTTATGTATAGTTCTCTTATGTATTAACCCCTAAATCTCCTTGGTGTTTTTTGGGAGTTTGAAATCTCAAAATTGCGATTCTCTACCTCTAAGCACTCGTGGGGTGTGAACCAATTTCTTTTCCTTTTTTAAAACTTCCAACCGTAAGATCTTGTGCCTTAGAATATGTTGGATTATTGTTCAAAAAATTGACCCTTGGATATTTACCATTTGAGAGATCATAACATCCAAAGTTTGTCCCCCAAGTTTTTTTGGGCATTGCGAAGATTGGTTTTGAAATTTTTGGAGGCTGCCCTTGTAAAATTGGTAAATTTTTTGACTTGAGTCACTTTGAAATTTGAGTAGTGATTTAGTAATGAACATGTTTCAAAAAATAATTTTTTAAAAAGTTACTTTTTAAAGCTGCCCCATTTCGGCTTGCAACCCAAGGATAGTTCTAGAAGACTTAAAAATTGGAATTTGACTTTGCAAATTTTATCACATACACTTTGCAGTATAAGGAGGACCCAATAAAAATCTTAGACAAAAATATTACTCCTAACCCCTTCATTTAGGTTGCCCCGAATTGCAAAAACCCATTTCGGGCTTCAAGGAGAGTTAGGGGTTAACCATATCCAAGCATATTGAGTAGTAATCTAGATCAATTAAGAAAATCCAACCGCTGGCAAGTCATGGATTTTTTATAAAGAGATGTAAGCCTTAAAACTCAAGAAGGGTAAGATTATTTTCGTAAGTATCATTTCTTTCATACGTAGTTTCAAAGCCAATGTGTAGACCAATAAAGAGTCAGTATGAGGCATGTAATTACTCCGAATGCCCAACATTGAAATTTTGTACAAGGGCAAGGAATGTGCGACAGTTAGGCTTTCTGACGGGCTAGCTAAAGGATTCCTTAAATGTAGTCGAGGAAAAGGGGTTGCTAAATGTAGCACCCCTTTGAATCTAAATCCTTTTTCAACAGATTGTCTACATTGCCCTCCTACATTTCACCTTCGTTTACACTACGACAAATCTTCAAATGTATTTGAGGTCTAAATGTCCAAATGTTTTGAGGTTTTCTCAAAAGACCAAATGTAATCTCCCAAAAGTCAAGCTAACTTGAAGTAAACGTACATTTGAGTGAAAGTTGGATTGGTAGGAGGGGTTGTGACGGGCCAATAACATTGATGAAGCCTCTCTTGCAAGCTGCCAAAGGTGGCGGGTCGAACAACCAATCTATCAGGATATGAGTATCACTTTGTCTTGGTAAATATAGTGAGTTTTCTAGTGTTGTTATGTCGTGTGGGTATACCATAAAGGGTGGGTTGAATGGACACCATATTCATGCCAATCCTTGCAGGTCAAGTGTTCTACTTTTTCTTTTTAGTGAGTCTTCTCTCTTTCAAAATGTCCTTTCTTGCAATTTTCATGGTCAAATGTCAATATTCTTTGTCTGAAGGTTTTTCTATTTACAATCATGTATTTGACAAGGAGTTGAAATTTGAGATGATAATTTTAAATGGTCACATTTTAGTTTAGTGTGTGTTAGAGTCAAATGAATGGTCCCATAAGGTAATTCCTTTTGTAAAACTTGCCCAAATCATAATTATGTTTTCCATGTTTTTATATGGTATTGAATGTTTGTTTACTCTGCCAATTACATACTTTATCAACAATTACTTAAATCTTGAATCATCTTTTGATAAATAAGAAAATAATTGGTACAATATTAATTTATTTTTAGAAGAGGTTGCCTTCTTGGTTATGTACAAAGTTTGATCCCTATGTGTCCTTGGGGTATTTTTAGCCACAAAATTATTTTTAGAGAAATGTCATAGTTGAAAATAAATATAAAATATTAAGATATCAACCATACAAACTTGTACTACCGTATACTTGTTTTTATTCATGTGGACCAAAACTCGACTCATGGGACCTCATAAATTGCGAAATCATAACGTTTTAGTGCGCAAAACAGGCTACAAAATATGATCAAATTTTTTTTTCGAAGTAGAAATACAACCAACATGAAATTTGATATAAAAAAATTACCAACTAGAAAGTTGTTCATTATCATCTCAAAGACATTTTTGTACCATATAAATTTGTCAAAAGTAAATCTTGGCTCAAATTTTAGCCGTGCAATGGTGAAAACGGCCAAACATTTTATAAAGGAAAAATAGTCCAAAACACTATACTCCTAACACTAGAATCCATGCCTTATTTTCAATATATCTTTGATTAGGTCAAGGTTTCTACCACTTAAACTAGATTATAATTTGAATCCATCCCAAACAATCAAGTCAAAATCCAACAATGAGTGAAGGAGATAAACCTCTTTAACCCTTACACGCCCACGATGTCGAAAAACGACATTTTGGATGTACATCAGAAACTTTGAAGAGCTATATCTTCTTCATCTGAGGTCCGTTTTGGATGAAATTACTTGGATTAGGTTCCAAATCAAGTCTAGTTTGTGTTGTATAATTTTCAAGCCCATACAATAAATTATGAATTAATGGAATGCACTTTAGTGAGGACAACTCTTGTTTTTGGGTTTCCAAGCATGGGGCATGTATTACCATTGCAAGCCAATTATGTGAAATTAAAAATAGTTTTTCATGATTTTTTTTTTCATGGTCATGATCTTAAGGTGATTCTTAACAGCTTTGTAGTGAGAAGTTTTTTGAACCAAATGATTTTGCTGTTGGATTTGCAATGATGTTTTGTCAACAGAAAAAGTGAGAAAATGGATGATATTTGAGGAGCTATATCTCCCTCATCCACCGTTGGATTTCAACTTAATTTTTTGGGATGGTCTCCAATTAGAGTCTAGTCTAAGTGGTAGAAAACTTAACAAGATCGAAGATGTTTTGAAGATAAGGCATGAAATTGAATGCAAAGGGTCTAGTTTTGGACTATTTTTCCTTTGTAAAATGTTCGGTAGTTTTTACCATTGCATGGCTTTTATTTGAGCCAAGAAATTTTTTTGATGAATTTTTGTTGGGTAAAGGACTTATTGAGATGAAGGTGAACATCTTTCTAGTTGGTGATTTTTTCATTGGAATAGGTATATTGGTAGCATTTCCACCTCAAAGTGAAAATGATGAAATTTTGCAGTTTGTTTTTGATATTAATATATTACGATCTCCCGATCTATAAGGCCTCATGACTCAAAATTTGGTCCACATAATCTTCGACAAGTCTATTACAAGTTTGTAC
Organism: Bryum argenteum; assembly: GCA_037043015.1. NCBI lineage: Eukaryota > Viridiplantae > Streptophyta > Bryopsida > Bryales > Bryaceae > Bryum > Bryum argenteum. The sequence goes on along the minus strand of CM073326.1, from coordinate 1,725,974 downwards.
GGTTGAGATCTTAATAGCTTCTCTTGATTTTCATCTATGATGATTTCTATGGAAATGTGCTTTTCTGCTAAAAATAGGCCTAGGCGTTTAGGGTTAAAGATCATTCATTTCTTAACACTTCTCATTGTTGAAACATCAATGCAAATCCAATACAATAGTTATTTGGATCAAATACTTCCAACTACAAAGTTGTTGGAATGCATCTAATGATTACACTCATTTTTAAAAAAGAAACATGAAATAAGATTTCTCATTTCACAGAATTGGCTTGCAATGATGAAAACATGCCAAATGTTTGGAAATCTTAAAAAAGAGTTTGCCTCCACTAAAATGCATGCCATTTATTCATATTGTAAAGTTATGAAAATTTTATCACACAAACTAGACTTGACTCGTGATCTAAACCAAGTGATTTTGTGAAATCTCAATGAAGAAGTTATAGCTCTTCAAAGTTTCTGCCGTTCATCCAAATAGTCGTTTTTCGACACTAGGGAGGTGTAGGGGTTGAATGCTTACTCAAAGGTGGCTCAATTTTTTTTAAGTCCTAGGTCTTTATCAAATGATTGGAATCTATACGGTGGAAAATTTTGTTTCTCTCCGTAAATTTCCTCATACTAGTACCCTGCAAGGTCTTACAGTTACATATTTTTGGAATAAATCATAGAAATAACAAAAATAAAATAAAAATCACTAATAGGCTTGTTCAGTGGGGGCAAAGCTAAAGCTTTCTACCCACTAGGACCTTGAGAGTGAATGACTTTTGCAATCCTCTAGTGGCTTTAGGTTTTGGAACACAGTGAGTAACACTCCATTGCAACATAGTCCCAAGAGATGGTGCATTTTTTATTATCCATGAAGTTACAGTGCTGGCTCAAAGTGAGTTGCCCAGTATAAATTCAACTACCCACTTAGATCTTCACGATGGAAAAAACTAGAATACTTAAAATACATGAATAAAGTATTGGTGAAACTTTTTATACCAATATAATACAAGATCATGCGGTCATAATTTTTTCAAGGATTGTCCAAATAACTCAAAGAATCTCTCAATAAGTATGGGGAAAGTTTGAGCTATCTACCGCCGCCGCGAGACTTTAGAATTTATCATCTTCAAAAATTCTATAGAGCAAGCGTACCATAAACTCATGCCTGAAGCCAACGACCTACTCAATTTCACGTCCACACTTGCATGTACTTCTACGGCACAACTCAAAACCAAAGAAAATGAAAGGATAGAAAAAGTGAGTTTCAACATGATAAATTCTTAGTTTTCAGCTCTTGCACAGTACAATCTCCTCATCATCATCGGATGAATATTCCCCCATTCTTGAGTGTTTTCCAGAGGATTGTGATTCTGGCAGGGCAATCATGCTTGAAAGAATGGAGCTTTCTATGAATTATGTGCAATTATGATGATTCTGCATGGGGGGACCATGGCAAGCGAATCAGCCATGCTAACTTGTCCATCACCTACCTGGGCTGCTCAACACAGCTGCATGTATGTGCATGTATGACATCGACCTCTAGACTGTTATCCTCCACACTGGAGGCTGCAAGTGTTTATTAATCAGCACACTTTGCATGTAGCAATTGAGCTTGGGTGGACACTCACTGTATAGATTGAGATCTCTATACCTTAGATACATCCAAGACTGACTCAAGGTTTCCACTGGCTCATGGGTTTTCACGTTTCTTATGAGGAATGAGATCTCTTCGAGGAAAAATGTTCATCAATCCCGAAGGAGCTTGCAAGGTGTAACATTCATCTATATTGACCTTGAAGTTGTCAAACTTTGATAAGTTTGTCTCTAAATCTATAGATCCAATAAGGCTTTTCGCTATCTCGGGATGCCTAAGTAATACTCCGTAAATTTTTATTGGGGGCTTCTTATAATGCGAAGTGTATGTGGTAAAATTTGCAATTCTGAAACCTTCATCTAGAAAGTTTAGGTTTCAAGTCCAAAAAGGGCAATGTTAGTCCTTATTTAGGGACATGTTCATAACCAAATCACTACTTTGGTTTTAAAGTGACTCAAGTCAAAAAATTTACCAATTTTAGAAGAGCAGCCTCCTAATTTTTTGAAATCTATCTTAACAATGTCCAGAAAAACTTGCAGAACTAATTTTGGATGTTATGATTCCTCAAATGTTAAATGTCCAACAGTCAATTTTTAAAAATTCTACTCCCTCCGTCCCATTTATATTGTCCAATAGGTTATCTTAAATCTACATTGCAAGGTAGATTTGAGAGAACCTACTGGACAATATAAATGGGACAGAGGGAGTACTAAAAGTAATCTTTTACACAAGATCTTACGGTTGGAAGTTTCAAAAAAGGTGAAGAAATTAGTTCACACCCCCCGAGAGCGCATAAAGGTCGTAAATCGCAGTTTTGAGGTTTCAAGCTCCCAAAGAACACCATGGTCATTTAGGGGTTAAAATTTATACAAGAAAAAATCTTACTATTGTACTTTTACTACAGTATAAATCAACTTTATCGTATCACAACGGTAGAGAAAAAACTTGGAGATGTAATATTGAATTGGTATTAGAGATTCAGTTTTGGACCTGTTCACAAATGGAAAATTGCATTGGAAAGGTAACAAAGCGTAGTTCAAAATAAGAAAAAACTCTTGTAACAAACTTGAGAAATCATACAACTATAATATATCTTAGGATACACTACCTACCATCCTATGCTACCATTTTTAGCATCAATTACTCACCTCATACATTTAGACATGCTAGGAATGAGGATCTCAATTATTTCCTTATATATGTCTTTCCATGCTTGTTTAATGGATGCAATCAATTCTTTCTGATTTTGTGGTATCCGTCTATTTTGAACAAAGTCCTTTACAATCTTCCAAAGGTTTTCTATAGGCAATCTCTAAAAATTTCAAATTTGTAACTTTGAATTATCGAAAACATGATGTATATAGGATAAGGTAAAAAAAAAAAAAAAAAAAAGTTCATAGAAATTCTTTTCGCTTGTGGAAAAGTGTGGTATTACCACCAAGCTCTTTAAAGCATATTTTCACCAAGGTTGTTTGATTCTGTAAAGAGCTTGGTGGAGATATGACACTTCTCCAAGTGCGTTAGTAGTTTGAAATACATGACTGCAAAACCATGACAGTGATTCTACTATCACCAATAATGAAAAAGTTTGCAAGTTTCACCAAACTCTTTGACTACCAAAATTTTCATCAAGAATTTCTCACTCCACCAAATCCGTGTAGAATGAGACACTTCTACATTTTGACCAAGAATGTCTCACTTCACCAGATTCTTGTGGAAAGAGTTACTTCAACACAAGAATGTCTCACTTCACTAGATTCCTGTAATGTCAGTGACGTCAACACCAATATATATGACTTCACCATATCGTGTTAATTGAGTCACTTCAACATTATCACCTAGAATGTCTCACTCTGCCAAACCTTTGTGGAACCAGTCACTTTGATGTTTTCACCAAAAATGTCTTACTCTACCAAATCCTTCGGTTGGGCCACTACAGTTGACTGGGAGATCAGAAATGTCTCACTTTACAAGATCCTTCAGTTGAGTCACTACAGTCGGCTAGGAAATTGACACTTTTGCAAGTTTGAAATTTTCACCAAGCTCTCTACCAACATTTTCATCAAAAATGTTTGACTCCACCAGATCTGTGTAGAATGAGGCACTTCTACATCTTGACCAAGAATGTCTCATTTCACGAGATTCTTGTGGAAAGAGTTACTTGAACACCAATAATGTCTCACTTCACCAGATCCCTCTGAAATGAGTCACGTGTTGAATGAGTCATGTCATTTCACCAGATCCCGTGTTGAATGAGTGACTTCAACATTATCACTAAGAACGTCTCACTCTCTCAAATCCTTGTGGAACCAGTTACTTTGACTTTTTCACCAAAAATGTCTTACTCTACTAGATCCGTGTACAATGAGCCACTTCTACATTTTGACCAAGATTGTATCACTTCACGAGATCCTTGTGGAAAGAGTTAATCTAACACCAAGAATGTCTCACGTCGCCAATTCCCTCTGAAATTAGTCAAGTCAATACCAATAATATATCACTTCACCAGATTCCGTGTTGATTGAGTCACTTTAACATTATCACCATTAGTGTCTCACTTTACCAAATCCCTTTGGATTCCACATTTTAACCAAAATTGTCTCACTCTACTAGATCCTTGTGAAATGAGTCACTTCAGTTGGTTGGGAAATTCACGGTTTTCCATTTTGAAATGTCCCAAATTCAGGAGCTCCTCAATCACAACTATGGCTTTCATGTATCCACAAAGTCTCGTAGCCAAGTGTTTGAAATTCTTATCAAATTCTCATTCCGAAGTAACCCTACTCAGGAAAACTTCCTACAACAGAAATAGATGTAACTCATTTGCTGGGTAATGTACATACTTTTCTACACCATGATATTTCAAACATCATTATATGCTTACATACTTTCAGCATTTCCAACATGTTCAAATAGTTCTGCATATTAGAATGTATTACTCAAATGAAATGACTACCTATCATACCAAGTTCCTTACACCCTTATTAATATTAGATGTATGAAAATTTTAATCTCTGGCGGCCAATCATCCTGATGTAACCTACGCGCATTTGTGAAAATCATATCATAACCAGAAAGTGAGGGAGAGAATGTGAGGATTCTCAAAAATCTGATTACCGTCTATTGGACGCGACTCAAAAAGCCACATGTTACTCATTCATAAAGCCATCAACCCCTCCTCAACCCACGTCCCAATGTTCCAACAATGTACCCATCACGAACAGATGCACCCAGATTGTACCCACGAAGAACATTCGTCTGTTCTGCCCATGAATTCTCTCAGCATTCACAATCTGATATTTCAAATGTGCACCTTAGGTACATGTTGGTGGCTCCGAAATTGCGCATGCCAGCACGTGGAAGGCCGTCCTGATTGCAGGCTCCACATCACCTGATATCAGTCCGTGCATCAGTCCCAATGCAGCCCTTTCAGGAAATGGTCAAGCAGAGTACACCGCCTAGTCAGGCACTTGCAGTAAGCCGCTTTTAAGCCGATTTTTTAAGCAGTCTATGAGCTCGCTACAAGAGAATGGCATATAATAAAGGTTGCTCCAGATTTTTTTTCCCACGCCACATGGACGTTCCACATTCAGACAGACAGTCACAGAGCGGGATGTTCATCAGTCCTGGTACAGTAAGTTAGTTGCGTTCCAAGGCGCTGTGGAGGGTTTAATTCTGAAGACGCTGCACAAGACTTGGTCGAGTTTTCAGCAATTACCAGAATTCGGTAGTTTTAGTGGAGTTGAAGTTTGGAATTGGTGCAATTTGGTGTGAAGGTTTCGTCTCTGAGGTTAGCAATTTGGTTCCTGTTTCGATTTTGTGACTGGGTAGCTTCACATGGATTGTTTGAAGGTTATCTACGTATCGTTTTTACGTGTTGGTTGTGGCTGCCGGCCTTGCTGCCGTACTGGTTCACATTCTCGTTTTCTCGATGGATTCTGGTCGTTGAGCTTGGGAATTTATTGGGGTGCAGGTTTGATTTTGGCCGTCAAGGAGCATCTATACAGGTGATAAGCTTTTAGTTAGGTGGCCTAAGGTTGCAGAAGTTAGAGATCGTAGTTGATGATGGAGGTGGGCGATCGGCCCGGTTTGGGGCTTGGGAATTTGGAGAGCTTCAAGCATCGTGCTTCCTTTCTATTTAAAGACAGCCTCAAAATCGCACGCTGCGCTTTCGTGGACGTCAGCCCTGCCGAATTGTAAGCCCTTCTGTCTCAGAAGCTTCGAATTCGCCACAACCAGAGGATCTCTTTCGTGTGTACTGAAAGATGAGCTTTAAGCGTTGTTCGTAGGTTCTGTAGTGTTTTCCCAACTTCTAGAGTATTCTGTTTAATATTTTGTGTTGTATTTCTTCACGCAGAATGACAGAGGATGCTACAAATGCCGATGAATGGGGCCCCACAACAAAAGCCATGGCGGATATCTGCAGCGTCACCTTCAACTCTGAGGACTATCTGCGTATTGTGCAGGTCCTTCATAAGAGGTTCGTAACATCTTCGCCTCATGTCATCTGTTACAGTGGCTCGTCTTTGAGGGGGATGCTACTGAGCTCTAGAGAGTTTTTCATGCTCAATGATGTTATGATCATTCTATTAGAGTCGTGATGTAGTTGTAAGAGTAATGGCATCTCACGATTGTCACGTAGGGAACATATGTTTCTACAGAATTGTATGGATTAATCTGGTAGCAACGTGGTTAATTTTGACGCACGTGCTGAACATCTATTGTTTTCTGATGCTGGATCAGATTTGCACTCAACACGAAAAAAGATTGGAGAAGAATTCACAAGTCATTGATTCTGCTTGAGTATCTCTTGTGTCGTGGACCCGAGCATTTAGTCATGGAATTTCGTGACGACAAGAAGCGCTTCGAGGAGTTGACGCGCTTTGATTACGTTGATTGGACTGGGTAAGTCATTTTTGTGCTCGAGACAGATTGAGCTGTAGCTTGATGCTGTTTTGATCTTCGTTTGATTGTGTGAACTTACGAAATCACGGACAGTCTCTGATCTAGAGTTTCCGACTTGTTTTCTGGTGCAGAATTAACAGGGGCGCTGCAGTGCAACAAAGAGCTAAGCATGTCCTTCGTCTCCTCATGGACGAGGCGTTCTACAAGGAGGAGCGGGCACGAGCCCAGAAAATTTCCAAAGGCATTTCCGGTTTTGGTAGCCAATCAATCTCCCGTAGATCTCCGCGTGGTGATAGTAGATCACTATCGGATTGCGACTCCACGGAGCATGAAGAAGACTCTGCAACATTGTTGTTGGAGGACGGCGTTGTTTCCACCAAGAGAATTTTCGTCGACATGCCTTGTTCGCCTGCATCTGCACAGTCTGATTCCAGTTCTGATGTCTTCTTTGTAAGTAAACTGCTCTTTCCAAATATTCTTGTCTATTTTTCTTCATATTAACAAACAAATCAAAATTTGTGTGGTTACATTGATTGATAATCCATGTAGTAATTCTGGAGCTGAGAATCGTCTGGCTGCCGCAGGCTTGGTCCCCTCGTGAAAGCGGAAGTGCAAGCTGCCGGTCCACTATCAGCGATGCGAATTCGCAGGAAGAATCACCGACATCCGTCTTGCGACTAGTGGGGGAGTATTCACCCAGAAGCGATGAGTGTCGGAACGCTCCTGTGCGAAAGCTTCCACCTCCCCCATCGGTGGCAGAGTACAAATGCTTCATGAGGCCGCGGTCTCCACCCAGCCTGGGCCCCAGGAAACAAGCAGGCACTGTCAAATCAGTTCGAGTATTACCCGATCTCATTCTAATTTGAGGTACTAGAACAATCTTACTACTGTACAATTCTTACATACTTTTTTCTATTGGAACATACGACTAGAGAGATTGAGGTTATCAGTAGAACGGGTCGGTCAGATCGTTACGGAACATCCTTCGACACTACATTAGAATGTTAAGCATGACCAGCGAGGAAGAGTTGCTATCGGTAGTGTTGTTAGAGCATGGCCACGGAATCGGAAGTTTCAGGGTCTCTCTTCAGGAACGAGGGCCACCGCTGGTGGAACGGAACGGGAAAAAGCTTCCGCTCACACGGAAAACTGTCTCGGCTCGGAAGAGCTGAACGCATTCACAAATGCATTCATGAATTCATGAATACTCCGCTTTTTACTTTTGACATTTGCGTCAGAAGCGATGGAAGGTGCCGGAGCTGCATCGGCTCTCCTCTGCGGGCATGGGTGAGATTCCGAAGAGTTACAGGGCTCTCAATCTGAAAACGAGCACTGAAATGTCAGTCTTCATAGCCATCCATGCCCTTACATTGCTAGAAGGCTTGAGATGTCGACAGCTGAGAACGCTTGTTCTCGAATTCCAGTACAGCAGCTCCGGGCGGTGAACGCGCTTTGAAGCCTGCTATGTGACTCACAATGAGATCATTTGAAATACGACAGCGGACACCTCTTGATACGAACATTTAGATTTCTTTTGAATTAGGAGCGGTGAACATGATGTAAACCCTGTTTTCTGGTTGTGCATGGTATCATCTTTGGACTGAGTGGAATTGCAATCATTTCTGATGGAAGTAGTGAGGCTTGTGAGTACTTAGGGCTTCTTGTGTTACTGATTGATCACAGCAGCAAGTCAATAAAGTAAGTAACCTCAAAAGCTTGAGCAAAGTCTTTTATAAAAATATGACAACCAATTTCAGTGCACGGCAAGCAACAACCTCTGCTAAGCGCGGAAGATTCAACTGAGAAACAGATCTAAGTCAGTACAAACATGAACTCATTTGGCACGATTCTATCCGAACGTCTATAAGGGTGCGTAGCATGAGGCACCCTGCTACGCCCTGGTCATAAAACTGTTCAAGCCCTCTACCAAGGAAGAAGCCCCTCCATACGTACCTGAAGTTAGACTGGCAAACCATATGGTGTTTAATTTACTGAGCTGCCTGTAGGAAACTCCTATTGTGGATTAGGATAAGGACACATTATTCCGCTGCAGTAATTCATATCCTTGATTCGAGCTAGAGCCACGGATAATTAAAAAGTCACATCTAATGCAGCTTTGGAATCTACTGGAATATCATTCAAATTTGTACAATAAAACCACTTTGGAATCTACTGGAATATAATTCAAATTTGTACAATAAAACCACTCATGCTTTGCTGTTTCTTACTTTTTACACACTCTAACCCCCTCATTGTTACACCCCTTTTCTAGCCATAATTCTAGAAACGTACCCCAAATGTGAGGTGATGGAATATGAATGAAGGGCTCATGAAACTCAATATCTCCTGCGGGACACATTATGGGTGCCACTGGCACCTACCGATATTAGCAAAATCGTAGTATTTGTGAGTACCATCCATTCGGCTATCCTTCATTATTATGATAAAAAGGTCATGATATTCCCAAAAATCATGATCTTCCATGAGAATTCGGAATATTCCCCAAACTGCAATTTCATAGCACAAAAGTTGTTGATTAGTGTTATATAAAGGTTAAGGTTAATTGGGAACCATATCTCTAAATGTCACACATCACCACAATGTTACAAAACCAATCATCAAACCATAACAAAAATCGTGGAAGTGGAATATTCATATTCTGGTTATCGTGATATGTGAAAATCACATTAATGAGTATTGCATCATTTATGAAGGACTTCTAAATACATCTCAGTAGTATGTTAGGACTAATCTCTCCTATAGCCTTGAGCAGATACCAATAGAGCAATCAAGAAGTGTGTTTCATAACTTCAAAACACAACCCGGATTTCCCATTCCACTCTACAAACTTTGTACCTTAAGCAGCATACTTCCTGCAAGAAACAATCCTATAATTGCTTGATATCAATGTACGAAAGTCATTGTAACGGAACAATTCTTCTGAATCTATGATCGCACAGAAGCAAGAAGATGCATCAAACAATAAATAATTCAACCAATCTAGAAATGAAAATGAAAGTGCTTATAAATACAAAAAGTATGGCAATGATATACATCAGCACATTACTTGAAAGCTAGCATCACCTTGAGCAAATTTACAACTGATAAACTCTATTCCATATTAATATGACTATGATAGAAATATTCTCTAATGGACAGCCACCGTATCCACCAATGCATCCTCAACGCTCCTTTACTGATTAACATGTGAGTCACACTCGAGAACAACATCCACCTTTTGCATCCCATGATATATTGATGCAACTCCAAAGAGTGGAAGAGATTAATAATGAACATCAACATTCCAGTGCTTTTCATTCTAAAGATCTGATTTTCTCAGGAAAAATATACATGGATTGCTTTCCTATATTGTAGTAACTGGAAATCTAACAGTAAGTGGCAAATTCATGCAAAACATTCTTCGAACACTTGCAATCACTGCTCACATCTGAAAACTTCACCAACCGTGGTCCGAAACAAGCGCAAACAACACATTATCTTGGACGCCACAAGAAGCTTACTGTAAAGACAGATGCAATTGTTAAGATTCAGCAGTAGCTGCGATTCTCATTCCACCACTCTACTATTCTCAATCCTAATGCAGACCTAGCTCACCTCAAAAAAGAACACCCGACCCTGTAATAGAATCTAAACAACGGAAAAGACGAAGTAAACGCGGAAGACCTCAAGCAGCACATCATCCTCTGAAATCAAAGTTTTGACTGTGACTTCACGTTGTAGAAGGAGTCGATGATGGCATCGGCCAGATACGAGCACTTGGCCATGTTCAGTCCCGCCAGCGAGATACGACCATCCTTCGTCATGTACACGTGCCACTTGTCCGTCATGTTGTCACTCTGTCACACAACACATCCTCGTTACAAAAACACCCCCCGCTGCAGACAATCAACACCTCACCCGCCCCAACCAGCATCATGTCATTGCAAAAACATCCCACAATCGGACTACCCCCACGACCTCAACCACGATGGACGACGACCAGTACCTGAGCGCGATTAAGACCCGTGAACGAGAACATGCCGATCTGCTTCAGCACGAACGACCAGTCCTTGCCGCTCTTGTCCCTGGACATCAGGTCTTCGTACAGCTGCTGCCGAACCGTCTTGATGCGCCCCGCCATCATCTCCATCTCCGCCCTCCACTCGTCGAACATTTTCGGGTCTCCCACAACGTTCGCCACGATGCGCGCGCCATGCACAGGCGGGTTCGAGTACATGGGCCTCGCGATCCTCTTCAGCTGGCTCTTCACCCTGACACACACCACCAACCACCCCGTCACATACTCCACACTCAATCCCCCACAAATCACCTCCACTTCCCCACCATCTTCTGCTCCCTGCTCACCTGTCCGCCACGTCCGCCGATCTCACCACCACGTTGATGGCTCCCACGCGCTCCGCGTACAGCCCCAGGTTCTTGCTGTACGATTGAGCCACCATCAGCTCCAGGCCGCGTGCCACGAATCTCCTCACGGAACTCGCATCCTGGTCCAGGCTCCCACTCGCAAAACCCTGATGCACCCCCACACACTTTCAGACCGGTCCTCTACTCTCACTGCGTATCCAGGGTGCAACCCTACTAGTGCGTGCGAGCAAAATCCAGTGTAGCTGCAGAGGCGCGCCCACGTTACCTGGTATGCCACGTCAAAGAATGCCATGTGGTTCTTTCTCTCGATCAGGTCAGCAAGTTTCTCCCACTGCTCCGGAGTTGGGTCCACACCAGTTGGATTGTGTGCACAGCCGTGCAGCAATATGATCGAACCCCTAGGAGCACTCTGCACGCCAACAACCAATACTTGGCGAGTCAACAAACCCCAGCTTTCATACGTCATAACCGCATCGCACTGGCTGCTTTAACAAAATCGCGGCTTCACAATCCACAAATGACATCCGTCTCGATGTCATACAACAATTCATGTCAATTCATGTCAACTCACACCACGCGATGCACCAGCACCCACTTCTCACATTACCTCGATATCTGCCGTCATGCCCTCGAAGTCCAGACCCACAGTCTTGGGGTCGAAGTAGCGGTACTGCTTCCACGGAACCCCGGCGTCGTTGAAGATATTCATGTGGTTTCCCCACGTCGGGTTGGAGATGTACACCGTGGTGCCAGGGAAGTACCGTTGGATGAAGGCCGCTCCAAGCCTCAGAGACCCCGTTCCAGACAGGCCTTGGATGGTGGCCACCTGCAACGCCAACCACCCGAATGAGAACCGTGCCATTCAAAACATCGCGCACGACTCCAGCGCAAACTACCTCCAAAATCAAATCAGAGTCCATGCTCACCCTGTTTTCCTTGATGGCAGCATTGTCGGCCCCCAGAAGCAGCTCGGCGGTGGCCTTGTTGAATGCTGCTAAACCCTCGATTGGAAGGTACTGCATTTCGGAGTAAAACAGCCACTCGTCACGCACTCCATCTCAGAGGACCACAATGACCAGGAACAATATCCACAAATTTTGACACGCACAAGAGTAAAAACCCTAGGACTCAGAGAACCAACCGAGACATACCTCCTTATTTTCACCGCTTTCCAACATCTTCCTCTCAGCCTGCAAACATCACAACACAGGTGAATTTACCAAAACTTTGACCTTGCAATCATAACGACGATCCAACCTCGGCAAAGAAACAGCAATCATACGGATTCGATGATACATTGATCGAAGGTACAGCAAAGGTGGAAGCTGGCAAAACATGCACATTCTCCAACCCCACATTCCACAACATCTGAATTGAGTACTTAAGAGTGGTATTGCTAGTATGCACAATGTTATAAGTGGCGGTACCACCGCAGAAGGAAGAACTATGAATCTTCAAAGACAACGTAGTAGAGGAGAAAATGCACCTTCTTCACCACTTCCAACACCATAGGCTGAAGCTCCTCGGTCCGGTAAGCACCCACTCCCAAATTAAGCTTCTTCGCGCTCGTGTCCCGCTTGAAAGCCTCCGACACTCCCAAGATGGGATCGGCAGGCGCCATGGTCACGGACTCGAATCGCGACGCACCGGTCGACATGGTGACACACGGTCAATGGCACAAACCAGAGATGTGCTGGGAAGTAGGGCAAGACCGGAGTTGCGGTTACTCTAATTTGTCAATGTACAGAAGGAACAACACCTCTAAAACCTCAGTAATACACTGTTATCATGTCCAGCTGATCATGAAGCTCGGGTACTTGGCGGAATTCCGAAACGGTGACCCTCGCTGAAAGGAACCCGATCCTAAAACGGTGACTTTGTCTCCAAAGCACGCAATCCCGAAACGGTGATTGTATTGGAGATGAATTGGAGATGAAGAGAAACTCCGGTCGCCGGACGAGGCTGGCGTGGCGTGGAAACATTGTCGTGGCGCCCCACCGCTACGCCTAGGTGCATAGGTATAGGAGATTTCAACTACTTCGCCTTTCGACAAGTCACTCTACTTTCCGCATACGCTACGTTCATCTCAGAATCGTACACCATCAAAAATGGAGCATGGAGTATGTCCAAAACTTTTAGAGATTATTGGTCATGAAAATCATCGCCCATGTCCAGAAACTAGAGATTTTTTGAATTTAGGTAGTGTTAACCTCTCAACATGTCGAATGTAAACAAAACAGACATTTTGAATGGTAAGTACCAACTTTGAAGATTACAAGATTGTATGGTTGTGATCTAAAATACTTTCCTTCATTTGTCATGGATGTAGTCAATTGAGTTTACATATTGTGATCAATGTAAGGCTACTTATTCCAAGAACAACACACGACTGTATGTATGCTTTAGTGTGTGGGTCATACATTTTGTGTGCATTAGGCTTTTTCAATGGTGAATATAGTTGTTATTGTAACTTTTTGAAACTTTTTGTATACGTGTTGTGTTACTTTTTAGGACAAAGAAACAAAGTGCTTGCTACATATTTACTAAAGTAGAATCACCATAAATTGTGGTGTGATTTTGTATTTCAAAATATCACTTCATTAGAGGTGTTCATCTCTGATTCAACAAACAAAAACATAAATATTAGTGGTAACTGTGTGATTCTTAATGTATTATCTGAATGACTTGATTAAAATCTCAAGAAAAATAAACAATAAAACCTTCTATTTGTTTACTATACTATTTCAAATTTGAACTAACCAATGCACAATTTTGCATATGCAAGCACCTTAAACCAATCAATAAAACTTTTTGACTAGCCACTTTAAGTTTGGAATTAGTATGATGTAGAACTTTGACTCCATCAATCTCATGAATTTTGATGATAATTTGTCTTAAACTTTTGAGCACAATTTAGTGAAATTGTTTTACAACTCCCTTCCTCTTAGAAAAATACCTTGACTTGCTTAACCCCTAAATGGTTTGACTCATTTGTAGTAAAATGAACACATCCTCAAAAGCATTGTCATAGGTGGAGGTAAAAGTGTGTTATTCAAATCTCAACCGTACAATCTTGTCGTAGACATATTGAACATCATGTGGGTCAAATTTTGAGTCATGAGGCTTCATAGATTGCGAGATCATAATGTATTAATACTCAAAAATGATCACATAATTTCGTCATTTTCACTTTAAAGTGAAAATGCTACCATTAGACTTATTGCAATGAAAAAATCACCAATTAGAATCTTTTTCACCTTCATCTCAGTAGCATCCTTGAACAAAAAAAAACCATGAGAAAAATTTCTTTGTGCAAATTATGGCCCTGCAATGGTGAAAACTGCCCTAAATTTTACAAAGGAAAAAATGTCTAAAACTAGGCTGCTGTCACTGAAATGCATGCCATTAATTCATACTTCATTGTATGGGTCTGAGATTTTTATGACATGAACTAGACTTGATTTGGGACCCAACCCAAGTGATTTCATCCAAAACGGAGTCCGGATGAAGAAGTTATGGCTCTCCAAAGTTTCTGTCATCCAGAATGTCGATTTTCGACATTCGGCCCGCTTAAGGGTTAAGAATCAACGTAGGGAAGTTCTTGAGATGTATGAGCGGAGCAACTCATAAGGCTAGATTTCTGCAGTTTTGGGCATTCCTCGAAGCACTTCTTCTGACATAGTGCGAAGGTTCTGTGAAAGTGGTATTCTTCATACCCCTCCAAATACCTTACCTATGATGTTGTAACTCTCTGAAACCCTATAAATTCTATATATTGCCATGCCTTACTACTCCCAACACTGCTTCCTAATACTGCTCCCAGCACTGCTTCCCAATACTGCTCCTAATACTGCTCCCAACACTGCTTCATAATACTGCTCCTAACACTGCTTCCCAATACTGCCCCCAACATAGATTCCCAACACAAACACTAACACGGAAATCTCCACACTTAAGTTTAACACATTTACATACAAATCCATTCATAATGTCATTGAAAAAAATGATGGTGGTACAGACATTTCCTGCCTTGGCAGTACTACCTGATCCTTCCAGGTACCATGAACTGACCTAAGCAGTAGTTCCTGCCACTATCCAACACTCCACACACACACCACACACACGCTCCTAGCTCCAGCACGAGAGAGAGAGTGAGAGCTCCCAAAACCCCTCCAAACCCTGGCCGCCAAACCCTAATCTCCAACCCTAGCCGCCTTCATCTATCCACAGGATTTCATCTTAGGACAAGATTCCATCCCAGAACAGGATTTCATCCAAGGACAAAATTTCATTCCAGAACAAGATTTCATCCTAGGACTCTAAAGTCTAGTGGTCTTAATTGGCTACTAGCAGATTTACTCTTTTACTGGCTAGGTAAATCCCCGGTTAACAGGTTCCTTGGGAGAAAGAGTTTAACAGATAAAGCTTCACCTGGTAGACCTAGAATTCTAGATGAACGCGGTGACCGTGGCATTGTGATGAGATTAAATGATCCAAATACTAGCACAGCGGCAGCTATAGGAAGAGTATTACGATTTGAGGGCTTCTAATTGAGTGATAATACGGTGAAAAGGAGCCTTCGGAGGCAAGGGTTGAGAGCATGCGTGAGGACCAAGAAGCCACTTTTGACAAAGAAACATCAAGCACGTCGTTTGCAGTGGGCAAAGAAGTGCAAGCATGCAGATTGGGAGTTTTGGGCTCATGTCATTTTTTCTGATGAGTCTAAATTCTATCTTTTTGGCTCAGATGGACGTCAATATTGTTGGAGAAAGAGTAGAGATCGTCTTTTAGATCAGCATGTGCAATCTACAGTCAAACATGGAGGAGGAAATATAATGGTTTGGGGTTGTATGACTTGGGAAGGAGTTGGCAAGCTTCACCTGATTGAAGGGAAGATGGATAAATATGTATATAGCAACATTTTAGAGACGGAACTTATGGGTACTATTCAGATGCAAGGTTTAGAAGAGGATGAGGTTATTTTCCAGCATGATAATGACCCAAAGCATAGTGCACATTATGTTGTAGAGTGGTTGCGTGCTCAAAAGTTTGAGCTTATTAGACACCCTCCACAATCACCTGATCTCAATCCAATAGAAAATCTTTAGAATGAAGTAGATCGTAAATCGAGAAGGTCTACAAGGAAACCAACTAATGTGATGACATATGGGAGAAGATATGGGAGAATTTGACATTCGAGAAAAGGGTCAAGTTAACTTCAAGATCCTACGGTTGGATCTTTTAATCAATGCTTAGATTGAGTTTCTTTGCACCTAAAGTAGAAGAAGGTTCTTTTTGATAATTTAAACAATTTTGTATCAAGGACCTTTAGGGGTTAAGGGTTAAATGAACACTTAGATGTTCAGGATTGGAACCTTACTCCACAAAATAGTGTATTTAGTGTGAGATTAATAATGTACTTACTCCTACTACGGCTCTAACACTGTTTGCCAATTTGTGAGTAATTTGTGTTAGATGCTACATGTGTAGCCACCCTAAACCTAAGCTCGAGTTTCATTCCCTCCTCACATTGAATATCCATATTACATAATATCGCAATGCCAAAATGTTACTATTCATTATAAGTAGTATTCATTATAAATACACTAAATTTGATAATTAGTGTTGAATGATATTTAATGTTGTCCCTTGAACTTACCTTCCAACTCTAATTTTCAATTGATGTAAATGTAATGTTACACAATCAATGCGATCCGTCATCTGCTAACTTTTGATTTCCTTTCGCCACCTGCTGCCACCGCATGAGCACCGCTCAACACACCGCATGTGGTCTCGTTAGCTGGTGATGGCGTTGTCGGATCAGTGCGTACTGCGAGAGGTGGTGTGGAGTTTGAAGCGGGGATTGCGAGACGCGCGATCGGAGTTTTCCTTTGTCCCAGTGCGCCGGTTGAATGCGCTTGCGAAATTCATAGCGAGTGTTGTGAATTTGTTAGCATGATTTCGGCATTATGCTGCGGCGTTCGTGTTGATCGTATTGTGGATGGAACCGAGCTGTGATTGAGGAGGACGAGCGACCGCATTCACGATCGGCAATTGTTCGAGGTGAAGGCATGCACACGCACCCATCGTCTGCTTAGTTGCCTCATGCACAATCTGCACTCACTGTACTTGAATGTCCAACTTCCAAGCCATTGCAAAAACAATCACCTTGAGAATGATTGCACCAAAATTGAAATCATGTCTGTGATTTCCTAGCTTAGATCGTCTTCGTAGATGTCCCTGGGCGGCTCCTCAGCATCAGCAGAAGATAAGAAAGAAGAGGCGAAGCTCTTGAGTTTGATCTGGACAGCGACACAAACAAGTGGGCTCACCCCAGAACCTCGCAGGTAACGACTTTGTGCCTGCATGGTGCTCAAGGAGATAACTCGCTTTCTGAAGTGAATTACGTGAAGAAGTCAGGGTAGAGACGAGCACCGAGTCAATGATTGAATCCCTTCATCGCATTCTGCCACTTCCTTGTACAAGTGATTACAAAGCTATTGTCTTGCTGCCCAATCAACCGAAGCTGCATTTAGGCTCTTTATGATATTGGGTAAGCTTGACCCATTGCTTGATCAGATCAAACCACTCTTTCAAAGCGCCACGTTCATCATGTATGATTTCACATAGATTCATACGAATCATTATTTCGTGAAGCTGTGTGTCTTCTTACTGCTGGTCGTTCAGTTCACATGCTCTTGCATGTCTAGCTCTCTAATTTCGCATTTGGGCACCCACCTGCGAATTGATAATATTTTGTTTGTGACAGATTGAAACTCGGGGAATAATCCACACGCGTATCTTGCAGCGTTTGAGAAGAAAATTGCTGCTTACACCAGCGACGTTGCAGCAGGTCGGCGATTGAGCCACTCCATTGCCCTTCCTTGCGATTGGTAAATCCTTGCATTGCCTCCAGAAAGTATTTTTTGTTTCATGTATATTTTTTGATGATTCAATTCATTTGCTACTAAATCTCCAATTATGCCATTCATTCTTTATTGTTTTTAATACCTTGTCACTTGCATGTGGGATGTTTTTGTGCCTCAGATTTTAAATTTAGATTGAAGTTGTATATGCACATTCAAGACGTTGCTCAAATCAATAGGCTGGTCTTTACAACTTACGTGCACTTTGGCTTAATCAAATACTTGTGGCTTTGAACAAGTAAGATTTGAACCTATGTTCCAGTTTAGAGTATAGTGAATGGATCTTTTCATGGAATTCACACTGGTCACAATCACATGAGTATCTCAAAGTAATACATAGTTTCAAGTAATTTGTTTTCCTTGAGCTTCTTGATCAATGTGTAGGAGTTTGACTTTAGGGATAGCTTTGGAGGGCACTAAAATAGCCAAACTTTCTTGAATGTTTATAAATTTCTTTCATCTCAGAAGAGCAATTGATCGTAAATATATGCACGTTCAACCTCTATCAATGCTATAATCGAATACCACCACAAAAACAATAAAAAGGCGAGCTATGCTTCTATCAAGTTTGTTAAATATTGCATATTATCACACCAATAGATAGTCTCATGTGTGTTCTTTTGTTACATGTAGAAGGTCAAAGTGAGGAAAAATATGATATCTTCCAACCTAGGTATCCATTTGAAGTATAAACCATACGATTAAGTTGTATTCTTCTCCTCTATTTCTTCTAAATTTTTTAATTTTATTTATTTTTACTCATTTCACATGTAAAGTTTTTTCCAGATGGATCGCCCACCGCTTGCCGAAATTCCACCCAACAAACCGCCCCGAAGTCTTCAACAAGTCAGCACCCTTGCCTCTCGCAAGAGTGTCATTTCTTGGATGATTGAAGACAAAGCATTGCATGGATCAACCGGACTCAACGCCCGTACCGTTTTGATATTTCCAGGGCACTTCCGTGGTAAACGCTCTGCAAACCTCATAAAAGCAAATCGTTGGTGGCAGCAACGAGACAATTTCAGCAGAGAAGATGTGAACGACACAACCCAATACTCTTGCAGCCGAAGTCGACTTGGCGTAAGAAAACGTCAGTCTCCTAAAGCACAACAAGGCCGTGGCAAGAAAAGGAGTGATTGGGTACAATATTTGTATCCTAAATTGCTTGAGGCTTTCGACCGCTTCAAAAAATCAGGTGTCAAATTTTCCTCCAAACTGCTTCGTGAGTTGGCCCTTTCTATTCTGGTGGCTCCTGATTCTATTTTCACCAACCGCTCAGTTGATCCCAAAGACAATGTCTTGTTAATTAACAAGATAACCAGCAGCTGGATCACTCAGTTTATGGACACCCAGAACATTGTTCTCTTATCTCAACGGGGCCGCTTGACTTGCAGCCCTGAAAAGAAATTGCAAATTGAAATGCAAACTGCATTTCATTTAGGAATCTTACAAAGAGGTTTTGCATCTCAGGAATTCAATGAGAATCTCATGGAAAACCTAGATGAAACCCATTTCGTTGTCAATTTTGACAATGGAAGAACTTTAGGGTTCAGAGGAGACACAACTGTCAAATATGCTGAAGTTGTGTCCGGAGGGGAGTCAATGACCATGGTTGTCCGTATTTCAGGTGGACGTCGTGCCACAATAGAAGCTCCTATGCTCATTTTTTCAAATGAAAATAGGAGCTATCCAATACGGGGTGTACTTGATGACATTCCCGGGGTTTCCTATAGAACAGGCCCCAAAGGTTGGATGGATCAAGCCATCCTTCTTGAATATTTTTCTGAACCTCGTGCATATCAAGCCGATCTTCATAACCGCATGAAAATCATATGGCTTGATAATTGTAGCAGCCATGCTATGACCCCTGCATTGTCTACTGTCCTAGTTGCCAAAAATACTATTCTCAAGTATTTGCCACCATGTTCTACTCACCTGTGCCAACCAGCAGATACGTTTTTGATTTCTAAAATCAAGGATGCATGGACAAGGCGTTGGGAGGCCAAGAAAATAGAAGCGATAGAGCGAGAATGCTTGGCAAAATACACCCGGACGGATGGTCAATGGTCGGAAAGTTAACAAACCCTGGTAAACGTTTCTTTCTCCAGTTAGCAACGGATAGTGTAGAAGATGTAAACCAACAGGTGGATTCTGATAACATTTCCTACGCTAGGAAAGCAATGATTCGCTGTGGCTTATCGTTAGGGCTTGATGGTTCTTGGAGTGTGGGACAATTGTTTCCTCATCTCCAAGAAATTATTGCAAAACATTTGCAATATTTCCAAGGAGAAAGGGTGCCCTTTCTCAACATGCCAATTTAAATACACTTTCGAGTATTTTGCTTTGCTTTTGTGTTAACTGTTATATTTAGTAATCTGTATGTTTAGACTGCTGCTATAATTAGCAGTTCATATTTAGTTCTTGTTTTCATTCAATTTCCATATGTACAGTACATACACAATTATTGATTTCAAGTATTTTATCCAATTTCTACATCTTGGTTCCATCAAACACTAAATGCACTCTTGTAAAATGTTGAAGTGCCTAAATTTTACTGCAAAGCGAATATAGTGTTAGATTTCTCATTTACTGATCTAACATTAACTTGAAAAATCAGAATTAGTGTTGTGGTTGATAATTACTGTATCCAACACTAATTATCAAATTTAGTGTAGTGCTTTGCAAGATTTGCGCATAACATTTCTAGGGTTTCTTTCGGAAAAATATTGAAAATCATTTATTGAATTACTCATTTTCGGGAGAAAGTAGAAGGTGATACCCCTTGTAGGCTTTAGAATGTTGCAAGGAACAAATCAGTATATTTAGTACAAGCACTCTGGGGCTAATGAGGATATGATGCGAAATCCTCACGAGGTTTATGAGGGGTGAGTGGACTTGTGAAAATGCTTGTGAAGGCTGGATTCACACAAATCCGGCATCGTGACGAAATCGTCTCAGTATTCTCGTTGATCCACAACTGAACCCAACTACCCAAGTGACCTGAATGACAAATGCTGCCTTCAAATCTGCTGGTCGCCCACCTTCTGCGCTGCTCACATCTGTGACGACGTTCTAGAAACTGCTGCGGCGACGTTTCCAATTTTAAGTAAAATCACTTCCGGCATTGCAAAAATATCACTCCCTGCGTTTTTCTGGATGGATGCGTTCTCTCATGAATGAAAAAGGAAGTGGCCTTCACTAGAAGCAATCCTCCCGCTTATTAGTCTTTCTCGCACACCCTATTTTTCTTTCTCCTTCTCCTTGCTCCCCTTCTCCCCCTCCGGCGTTCGTCCTTTTCTCAGCTATGGCCTCCTCCGTTGTCTGCAGAAATGTTTGCGCACGCCTCTTGAAGGTCCGTTCTTCCCCTTGCGGCACTCGGGTTTACTTTCAGTCTGTCTAGGTTTACTGTTGCGACCTCTGATGATTTCTGCGAGGATGTTCTTGAGTGATCCCTCTGTTGTTGCTTCTAGCGCGTATTGTATTTAAACTGGTTTATATCGATTCAATCATTTGACCTGGTGGGGTTGTGCAATGAGCAGGGCAACGTTTCACAAAGCGTCAGGGGTGCTCAGAAGAACGAGAATGCAACGTTCCTTAACAAGGTGAGAGAGATCTACCGTGCAAGGATTGCGTCAAATACCGGGGCTTCATCTGATCAGCTGAATATGGTAATATCGTGGGCAGAAGTTGAATTCAGAGGTTCTGTTCCTTCTGTGTGCTGAAACAGAGTTTGTTGCAACTCTGCTGTTGCCCTACTTTTAGCACATATCTAACTCGTGCTATTGACGGTGTGCGTGCAGCGTAAGGGCGTGGTCACCATGTCCGCCTCTGCTTCTAGATTTGAGTCCGTGACCATGGCGCCTGCCGATCCCATCTTGGGAGTGTCGGAGGCTTTCAAGCGGGACACGAGCGACAAGAAGCTGAACTTGGGAGTTGGCGCTTACCGGACCGAGGAGCTTCAGCCTATGGTGTTGGAAGTGGTGAAGAAGGTAACAATCATCTTCCACGATGTCGTCCTTCAGCAGTCGCAGTACTTTTTTCTTCATATAGCACTGTTAGATATTATATTTTGGACGCTGGCAGTACAAGTTTAGTCTCCCGCAATACGTTTTCCTTCGTTGTAGGGGTAGAGAATGTAGTGTGTATCTAGCTGCTACAAACGTTGTACCCTTGACCAATCTAGCATCAGATCGTATCACTGCTGTTTCTTCGCCGAGGTCGTATCGTCGTTGTGGATTTGATCTTAACTTGTTTATTCTGATGCGGTGTCTGCAGGCTGAGAAGAAGATGTTGGAAAGCGGTGAAAACAAGGAGGTATATAATGGGCTGTATGGGTTGCTTATTCGAGTCACGTGGTTTTTCTTTGCTGGGTGTCAATCTATAAAGTTTTTATTTTCGTTTATTTCTTACTTTTTTCGGCCACTGTGGAACTCTGGGTTGGAGTGTGTGACAAGTTTTTTCGTCGGTCTTAAATGCAGTACCTCCCAATCGAGGGCCTCGCAGCGTTCAACAAGGCCACCGCCGAGCTGCTTCTGGGGGCCGACAATGCTGCCATCAAAGAGAACAGGGTAAGCGTGATTCTTAACTCGATTACAGGTAGGATGCTCAGGGGTCTTGGGGATTTTTTGGACGACAAGGTTCTCATTTGGGTGGTTGGCGTTGCAGGTGGCCACCATCCAAGGCCTGTCTGGAACGGGGTCTCTGAGGCTTGGAGCGGCATTCATTCAACGGTACTTCCCTGGCACCACGGTGTACATCTCCAACCCGACTTGGGGGAACCACATGAACATCTTCAACGACGCCGGGGTTCCGTGGAAGCAGTACCGCTACTTCGACCCCAAGACTGTGGGTCTGGATTTCGAGGGCATGACGGCAGACATCGAGGTAATGTGATAAATTAGTGCTGGTGCAACACGCGCCACGAGTTGACGTGAATTATTGTATGATATCGATATTTATATCCTTTTGGTGATTGTGAAGTCGTGGTGTCGTGAAAGCAACTATTGGTGCGGTTGTGGCGTATGAAAGGTGCGGTTGTTCATTTACCCAAGTGCTGGTTGTGGTTGTGCAGAGTGCACCGGAGGGTTCGATCATATTGCTGCACGGCTGTGCACACAACCCGACTGGTGTGGACCCAACTCCGGAGCAGTGGGAGAAACTTGCTGATTTGATCGAGAAGAAGAATCACATGGCATTCTTTGACGTGGCATACCAGGTAATTTGGAAGCCCGCAGCCATACTGTTTTGTGCTCGCACGCTCTAGTAGGGTTGCACCGCGGACACGCAGTGAGAGTAGAGGACCGGTCTGAAAGTGTGTGGGGGTGCATCAGGGTTTTGCGAGTGGGAGCCTGGACCAGGATGCGAGTTCCGTGAGGAGGTTCGTGGAACGTGGCCTGGAGCTAATGGTGGCTCAATCGTACAGCAAGAACCTGGGGCTGTATGCGGAGCGCGTGGGAGCCATCAACGCGGTGGTGCGATCGGCGGACGTTGCGGACAGGTGAGCAGGGAGCAGAAGATGGTGGGGAAGTGGAGGTGATTTGTGGGGGATTGAGTGAGGAGTGTTTGACGGGGTGGTTGGTGATGTGTGTCAGGGTGAAGAGCCAGCTGAAGAGGATCGCGAGGCCCATGTACTCGAACCCGCCTGTGCATGGCGCGCGCATCGTGGCGAACGTTGTGGGAGACGCGAAAATGTTCGACGAATGGAGGGCGGAGATGGAGATGATGGCGGGGCGCATCAAGACGGTTCGGCAGCAGCTGTACGACGACCTGTCGTCCAGGGACAAGAGCGGCAAGGATTGGTCGTTCGTGCTGAAGCAGATCGGCATGTTTTCTTTCACGGGTCTCAACCGCGCTCAGGTACCGGTCGTCGTCCATCGTGGTTAAGGTCGTGGGGGTCGTTCGATTGTGGGATGTTTTTGCAATGACATGATGCTGGTTGGGGCGGGTGAGGTGTTGATTGTCTGCAGCGGAGGGTGTTTTTTTATGACGAGGATGTGTTGTGTGGCAGAGTGACAACATGACGGACAAGTGGCACGTGTACATGACGAAGGATGGTCGTATCTCGCTGGCGGGACTGAACATGGCCAAGTGCTCGTATCTGGCCGACGCCATCATCGACTCGTACTACAACGTCCAATAATCTGATTCATTGATTGATTTAATAGCTCCCTTTGGTTTGACATATCTCTTTATGTGGCGGGGGAGAGAGCTCGACATTTTTGCACCGCAGATTCGACGTGTACTCCAGGACCGTGCGTGATGAGGTAACTTGTTTTTTTGTCTATCCAGACCTGAGGGGAGGACCTGCTGTTAAGCAGCTCAAAAACAATTTTGACAAAAATTGCACTGAATAAAATTTATGCCTGACTGGCTGACTAGCTGGCTTTGTGATTTCTAGAATTTCAAACCAGAATTTGCTATGATTGGTCTTTTGAATGAGGTTCGAAGCTCGGTAGTGCTATTGGATGCTTTCCTCTGTCAATCTGTTTCAAGTCCTTCAAGAGGCGTGTGATATTCTCGTGTAGTGCATCTTGTTCATAAATGTCGAAAATACGAAAATCTCAGTCCACGCTGCGCAAATCAATCTTGTCGTGCGTGCATTATCTTGGAACGAAGGTTTTTTTAAAATTTTCTATTGCCTCTTCTGTAGAACGAGGCGTCTCTCAATATTTTGTTGTGACTGCAATTCTAGAGTGCGTAATGTTGATAAGCTGATCGGTTATCGTCAGCGTCGCAGCACCATCTGTTGTCTCAGGTCGGATGGAAAACTGAGCATGTAAATGTAAGAAGTTTTTGAAGTTCAAAATGCTTGTCTTATGCGCTGAGATCACATGTCCCCTGCTGGACATGTTGAAGAAGAGGCTTACTTGAGGTAACCTGCTCAAAGTCCGATCTCATGCACAGAGTCCGATTTCTTTGTAGAATTATCCACGACACTACCTCTGAAGAATCAGAACGAAGTATAGAATTATGAATTCTTCTTCACAGGTCTCTTACAAACTGTGCAGGTTCCCTGTGCTTAGACCACTCCATGTTTAGACCCCTTACATCAAATTTGCTCGGAATTTGCTCATATTGTATGTCGGAGAATTGCTACGAACTTGGTAAAAGTGTATTTAGTGTGACTCTCATTGATTGCGAACACCGCTCTGAATATCAATAACCTACTTTTGCAAAAACAATCTTTGTGGACCTCACTACACTAAATTTGATAATTAGTGTTGGATACAGTAATTATCAACCACAACACTAATTCTGATTTTTCAAGTTAATGTTAGATCAGTAAATGAGAAATCTAACACTATATTCGCTTTGCAGTAAAATTTAGGCACTTCAACATTTTACAAGAGTGCATTTAGTGTTTGATGGAACCAAGATGTAGAAATTGGATAAAATACTTGAAATCAATAATTGTGTATGTACTGTACATATGGAAATTGAATGAAAACAAGAACTAAATATGAACTGCTAATTATAGCAGCAGTCTAAACATACAGATTACTAAATATAACAGTTAACACAAAAGCAAAGCAAAATACTCGAAAGTGTATTTAAATTGGCATGTTGAGAAAGGGCACCCTTTCTCCTTGGAAATATTGCAAATGTTTTGCAATAATTTCTTGGAGATGAGGAAACAATTGTCCCACACTCCAAGAACCATCAAGCCCTAACGATAAGCCACAGCGAATCATTGCTTTCCTAGCGTAGGAAATGTTATCAGAATCCACCTGTTGGTTTACATCTTCTACACTATCCGTTGCTAACTGGAGAAAGAAACGTTTACCAGGGTTTGTTAACTTTCCTGACCATTGACCATCCGTCCGGGGTGTATTTTGCCAAGCATTCTGCTCTATCAGTTCTATTTTCTTGGCCTCCCAACGCCTTGTCCATGCATCCTTGATTTTAGAAATCAAAAACGTATCTGCTGGTTGGCACAGGTGAGTAGAACATGGTGGCAAATACTTGAGAATAGTATTTTTGGCAACTAGGACAGTAGACAATGCAGGGGTCATAGCATGGCTGCTACAATTATCAAGCCATATGATTTTCATGCGGTTATGAAGATCGGCTTGATATGCACGAGGTTCAGAAAAATATTCAAGAAGGATGGCTTGATCCATCCAACCTTTGGGGCCTGTTCTATAGGAAACCCCGGGAATGTCATCAAGTACACCCCGTATTGGATAGCTCCTATTTTCATTTGAAAAAATGAGCATAGGAGCTTCTATTGTGGCACGACGTCCACCTGAAATACGGACAACCATGGTCATTGACTCCCCTCCGGACACAACTTCAGCATATTTGACAGTTGTGTCTCCTCTGAACCCTAAAGTTCTTCCATTGTCAAAATTGACAACGAAATGGGTTTCATCTAGGTTTTCCATGAGATTCTCATTGAATTCCTGAGATGCAAAACCTCTTTGTAAGATTCCTAAATGAAATGCAGTTTGCATTTCAATTTGCAATTTCTTTTCAGGGCTGCAAGTCAAGCGGCCCCGTTGAGATAAGAGAACAATGTTCTGGGTGTCCATAAACTGAGTGATCCAGCTGCTGGTTATCTTGTTAATTAACAAGACATTGTCTTTGGGATCAACTGAGCGGTTGGTGAAAATAGAATCAGGAGCCACCAGAATAGAAAGGGCCAACTCACGAAGCAGTTTGGAGGAAAATTTGACACCTGATTTTTTGAAGCGGTCGAAAGCCTCAAGCAATTTAGGATACAAATATTGTACCCAATCACTCCTTTTCTTGCCACGGCCTTGTTGTGCTTTAGGAGACTGACGTTTTCTTACGCCAAGTCGACTTCGGCTGCAAGAGTATTGGGTTGTGTCGTTCACATCTTCTCTGCTGAAATTGTCTCGTTGCTGCCACCAACGATTTGCTTTTATGAGGTTTGCAGAGCGTTTACCACGGAAGTGCCCTGGAAATATCAAAACGGTACGGGCGTTGAGTCCGGTTGATCCATGCAATGCTTTGTCTTCAATCATCCAAGAAATGACACTCTTGCGAGAGGCAAGGGTGCTGACTTGTTGAAGACTTCGGGGCGGTTTGTTGGGTGGAATTTCGGCAAGCGGTGGGCGATCCATCTGGAAAAAACTTTACATGTGAAATGAGTAAAAATAAATAAAATTAAAAAATTTAGAAGAAATAGAGGAGAAGAATACAACTTAATCGTATGGTTTATACTTCAAATGGATACCTAGGTTGGAAGATATCATATTTTTCCTCACTTTGACCTTCTACATGTAACAAAAGAACACACATGAGACTATCTATTGGTGTGATAATATGCAATATTTAACAAACTTGATAGAAGCATAGCTCGCCTTTTTATTGTTTTCAAGCTTGTGGTATTCTGATTATAGCATTGATAGAGGTTGAACGTGCATATATTTACGATCAATTGCTCTTCTGAGATGAAAGAAATTTATAAACATTCAAGAAAGTTTGGCTATTTTAGTGCCCTCCAAAGCTATCCCTAAAGTCAAACTCCTACACATTGATCAAGAAGCTCAAGGAAAACAAATTACTTGAAACTATGTATTACTTTGAGATACTCATGTGATTGTGACCAGTGTGAATTCCATGAAAAGATCCATTCACTATACTCTAAACTGGAACATAGGTTCAAATCTTACTTGTTCAAAGCCACAAGTATTTGATTAAGCCAAAGTGCACGTAAGTTGTAAAGACCAGCCTATTGATTTGAGCAACGTCTTGAATGTGCATATACAACTTCAATCTAAATTTAAAATCTGAGGCACAAAAACATCCCACATGCAAGTGACAAGGTATTAAAAACAATAAAGAATGAATGGCATAATTGGAGATTTAGTAGCAAATGAATTGAATCATCAAAAAATATACATGAAACAAAAAATACTTTCTGGAGGCAATGCAAGGATTTACCAATCGCAAGGAAGGGCAATGGAGTGGCTCAATCGCCGACCTGCTGCAACGTCGCTGGTGTAAGCAGCAATTTTCTTCTCAAACGCTGCAAGATACGCGTGTGGATTATTCCCCGAGTTTCAATCTGTCACAAACAAAATATTATCAATTCGCAGGTGGGTGCCCAAATGCGAAATTAGAGAGCTAGACATGCAAGAGCATGTGAACTGAACAGCAGTAAGAAGACACACTGCTTCACGAAATAATGATTCGTATGAATCTATGTGAAATCATACATGATGAACGTGGCGCTTTGAAAGAGTGGTTTGATCTGATCAAGCAATGGGTCAAGCTTACCCAATATCATAAAGAGCCTAAATGCAGCTTCGGTTGATTGGGCAGCAAGACAATAGCTTTGTAATCACTTGTACAAGGAAGTGGCAGAATGCGATGAAGGGATTCAATCATTGACTCGGTGCTCGTCTCTACCCTGACTTCTTCACGTAATTCACTTCAGAAAGCGAGTTATCTCCTTGAGCACCATGCAGGCACAAAGTCGTTACCTGCGAGGTTCTGGGGTGAGCCCACTTGTTTGTGTCGCTGTCCAGATCAAACTCAAGAGCTTCGCCTCTTCTTTCTTATCTTCAACGTCTTTGAGGAGCCGCCCAGGGACATCTACGAAGACGATCTAAGCTAGGAAATCACAGACATGATTTCAATTTTGGTGCAATCATTCTCAAGGTGATTGTTTTTGCAATGGCTTGGAAGTTGGACATTCAAGTACAGTGAGTGCAGATTGTGCATGAGGCAACTAAGCAGACGATGGGTGCGTGTGCATGCCTTCACCTCGAACAATTGCCGATCGTGAATGCGGTCGCTCGTCCTCCTCAATCACAGCTCGGTTCCATCCACAATACGATCAACACGAACGCCGCAGCATAATGCCGAAATCATGCTAACAAATTCACAACACTCGCTATGAATTTCGCAAGCGCATTCAACCGGCGCACTGGGACAAAGGAAAACTCCGATCGCGCGTCTCGCAATCCCCGCTTCAAACTCCACACCACCTCTCGCGATGACGATCGATCCGACAACGCCATCACCCGACTAACGAGACCACATGCGGTGTGTTGAGCGGTGCTCATGCGGTGGCGGCCCAGTGGCGAAAGGAAATCAAAAGTTAGCGAGATGACGGATCGCATTGATTGTGTAACATTACATTTACATCAATTGAAAATTAGAGTTGGAAGGTAAGTTCAAGGGACAACATTAAATATCATTCAACACTAATTATCAAATTTAGTGTATTTATAATGAATACTACTTATAATGAATAGTAACATTTTGGCATTGCGATATTATGTAATATGGATATTCAATGTGAGGAGGGAATGAAACTCGAGCTTAGGTTTAGGGTGGCTACACATGTAGCATCTAACACAAATTACTCACAAATTGGCAAACAGTGTTAGAGCCGTAGTAGGAGTAAGTACATTATTAATCTCACACTAAATACACTATTTTGTGGAGTAAGGTTCCAATCCTGAACATCTAAGTGTTCATTTAACCCTTAACCCCTAAAGGTCCTTGATACAAAATTGTTTAAATTATCAAAAAGAACCTTCTTCTACTTTAGGTGCAAAGAAACTCAATCTAAGCATTGATTAAAAGATCCAACCGTAGGATCTTGAAGTTAACTTGACCCTTTTCTCGAATGTCAAATTCTCCCATATCTTCTCCCATATGTCACTGTTACTAGTTGGTTTCCTTGTAGACCTTCTCAGACGACGATCTACTTCATTCTAAAGATTTTCTATTGGATTGAGATCAGGTGATTGTGGAGGGTGTCTAATAAGCTCAAACTTTTGAGCACGCAACCACTCTACAACATAATGTGCACTATGCTTTGGGTCATTATCATGCTGGAAAATAACCTCATCCTCTTCTAAACCTTGCATCTGAATAGTACCCATAAGTTCCGTCTCTAAAATGTTGCTATATACATATTTATCCATCTTCCCTTCAATCAGGTGAAGCTTGCCAACTCCTTCCCAAGTCATACAACCCCAAACCATTATATTTCCTCCTCCATGTTTGACTGTAGATTGCACATGCTGATCTAAAAGACGATCTCTACTCTTTCTCCAACAATATTGACGTCCATCTGAGCCAAAAAGATAGAATTTAGACTCATCAGAAAAAATGACATGAGCCCAAAACTCCCAATCTGCATGCTTGCACTTCTTTGCCCACTGCAAACGACGTGCTTGATGTTTCTTTGTCAAAAGTGGCTTCTTGGTCCTCACGCATGCTCTCAACCCTTGCCTCCGAAGGCTCCTTTTCACCGTATTATCACTCAATTAGAAGCCCTCAAATCGTAATACTCTTCCTATAGCTGCCGCTGTGCTAGTATTTGGATCATTTAATCTCATCACAATGCCACGGTCACCGCGTTCATCTAGAATTCTAGGTCTACCAGGTGAAGCTTTATCTATTAAACTCTTTCTCCCAAGGAAACTGTTAACCGGGGATTTTACTAGCTTGAAAAAAGAGTAAACCGCTAGTAGCCAATTAAGACCACTAGACTTTAGAGTCCTAGGATGAAATCTTGTTCGGAATGAAATTTTGTCCTTGGATGAAATCTGATGCAGGATGGAATCTTGTCCTAAGATGAAATCTGTGGATAGATGAAGGCGGCTAGGGTTGGAGATTAGGGTTTGGCGGCCAGGGTTTGGAGGGGTTTTGGGAGCTCTCACTCTCTCTCTCGTCTTTGGAGCTAGGGCGTGTGTGTGGTGTGTGTGTGGAGTGTTGGATAGTGGCGGGGAACTCTTCGCTTAGGTCGGGTTCATGGTACTGGAAGGATCGTAGTAATCGCGCCAAGGGCGGGAAATGTCTGTACCACCATCATTTTTTTCAATGACATTATGAATGGATTTGTATGTAAATGTGTTAAACTTAAGTGTGGAGATTTCCGTGTTAGTGTTTGTGTTGGGAATCTATGTTGGGGGCAGTATTGGGAAGCAGTGTTAGGAGCAGTATTATGAAGCAGTGTTGGGAGCAGTATTAGGAGCAGTATTGGGAAGCAGTGCTGGGAGCAGTATTAGGAAGCAGTGTTGGGAGTAGTAAGGCATGGCAATATATAGAATTTATAGGGTTTCAGAGAGTTACAACATCATAGGTAAGGTATTTGGAGGGGTATGAAGAATACCACTTTCACAGAACCTTCGCACTATGTCAGAAGAAGTGCTTCGAGGAATGCCCAAAACTGCAGAAATCTAGCCTTATGAGTTGCTCCGCTCATACATCTCAAGAACTTCCCTACGTTGATTCTTAACCCTTAAACGCCCAAGCAAGCCCGAGGGGCATGATTCCAATAGAATCTTCCCTGTAGCTCTCAATGTACTCAACATTTCACTCATATTTTGATGTCAAACTGGTCACCTTCCTCTGATGCATTCAAAAAGTGAAATTTCACAATTCAAATCACATTTTGTATGAATGATTTTGTGCTTTGAAAGGATTGTGGTAGGTAGGTTGGGGTGGTACATAACCTTGTAGGAGGTTGCAAGCTCATCATTGATTGGCCTATTCACGATGCCCAAGTTCAAGAAGTGCACTATTCATAATGCCCAAGTCCAAAAGATGTTGTGATCCAATTTTGGGCTGCCCGTTTCAGACCCCATGGGCGTTTAAGGGTTAACCCTTAAGCGGGCCGAATGTCGAAAATCGACATTCTGGATGACAGAAACTTTGGAGAGCCATAACTTCTTCATCCGGACTCCGTTTTGGATGAAATCACTTGGGTTGGGTCCCAAATCAAGTCTAGTTCATGTCATAAAAATCTCAGACCCATACAATGAAGTATGAATTAATGGCATGCATTTCAGTGACAGCAGCCTAGTTTTAGACATTTTTTCCTTTGTAAAATTTAGGGCAGTTTTCACCATTGCAGGGCCATAATTTGCACAAAAAAAATTTTCTCATGGTTTTTTTTTTGTTCAAGGATGCTACTGAGATGAAGGTGAACAACATTCTAATTGGTGATTTTTTCATTGCAATAAGTCTAATGGTAGCATTTTCACTTTAAAGTGAAAATGACGAAATTATGTGATCATTTTTGAGTATTAATACATTATGATCTCGCAATCTATGAAGCCTCATGACTCAAAATTTGACCCACATGATGTTCAATATGTCTACGACAAGATTGTACGGTTGAGATTTGAATAACACACTTTTACCTCCACCTTTGACAATGCTTTTGAGGATGTGTTCATTTTACTACAAATGAGTCAAACTATTTAGGGGTTAAACCTTCTAGGAGCCATAGTGAATCACCAAAGGCGTCTCCAAATCATACAATAAAAATCCAAAACAAAAAGCCTCACAAGTGCAATTGTAATGAGAAGATAGTGGTGTATACAACTTATGTGCATATTAAGTTGTACACACCCCTTCACAATTTTTGCATGAATAATTTCTACAAGTGGCAAAGTCTTGGGGAGTCAATGTTAATTAGGTGCCATGTGGTGTATCAATTAATGCTAACCCAAAAAATCTCCTATAAATCCACTTACTAAGCTATAGTCAACACGTGTTGAAGTGATGGGCCACTGTCCGAAGACTTCTGGTCGCCACTGTATATTTTCACCGTTGCGATTTGTAAAAAGAGCTTTTTTGATGGTACATCTTCAACACCACCCTCATTTTGACAAAGAAGAAGCTTCTAGACCACCTCCTACAAAGATATTTGCATGAAGGAAGGTACCACAAGCCTTGGCTTGGTGGTTAGGGCTTAGGCCCCCAATGAGGACATCGTGGGTTCCATTCCCCATGCCGGCATGGTGCTCACCACTATAGTCCACCCAACTATTGTGGGGGGTCTTTGGACCTTGTTGTATGGGTACCTCAAAGCCCTTTGGGGGG
This sequence comes from Bryum argenteum, assembly GCA_037043015.1. Taxonomy (NCBI): domain Eukaryota; kingdom Viridiplantae; phylum Streptophyta; class Bryopsida; order Bryales; family Bryaceae; genus Bryum; species Bryum argenteum. The sequence continues at coordinate 1,693,362 of CM073326.1, read as the reverse complement.
ATACTATGTCAAGTATCTTCAAGGCATTAGTAACTAGGCTAGAAACTAGCGTAGCTATAGTGTTCACCCTCGAGAGGGGGAAGTAGTATTGTTCCAATTTCCCCTTGTCCGGTGGCCATCGGGAAATTAGCATTAGGAACGAACACTTCATTCACGCCAGCCCCTTAGAAAGGAACCGGAGTTTCTATATTATATATTTGCATGAAGGCTGTAAAAGTTGAATCAAGGTCTTAATTTTTTTGGGTAGGTGCCCACCTTAGTCACCTACCTGGAAAAAAATATGAGCAAAATGTTGGGGTAAAAATCATCAACTCCCCCTTTGCATCATTTTGACTATGCCGTTCGGGCAGACGCCAAAAAACTTTTCAGTCAACTTTGAACGTTATAATCTCACAAATGTTGAAGATCCAACGGTTGAAATTTCACATGGTGTTAGCACAGGTAGTTATGTTGAAGATCTTACGATTGAATACACAAAAAATGTAAAAAAGTTATAAACATACATAAGCTTCTACAAGATGGTCAAAAATCGCAGTTTTTGGTTTTGGAGGTCCCAAAACACCTTGGACGTTTAGGGGTTAAAGTCTTTTACATATTTGTAGATTTAGGAGATGTAAGAGGATATAAATCCCACCTTGTGGAGAAACTAATATGAATTTTCCCCTACATCCATGTGTTCATTTTTATTCCCCTGTACATACGGTATATGTATTGAAGACGATTTGAGGCATCTTGCTCAAAATTTGCGTAGTATTGGAGAACTGATAAAGTGCTGAGGAGGTCTCGGAGGAATTGCCGGCGTCATGAAGAAACGTTGTCCTCAGCGCTTTCATTCAGACATGAGTCACTGGTCTAATTTTCAGGGTTCTGTGTGAAACATCAGATATTCAGTGTTACGACGTCAAATGCAAATACGTTGAGGTCTACAGTGGGTCATTTCTTGATGCATTGGGACTAACTTGCATACGGTGCTTCTCTTCTCAAAGCACCTTGGCAACGTCCTTCAGAATAAACTCTGACATGGCCAAATGAATCAGCAAAATACCGGTTGCATCAATTGAAGGATCGAAGAATCAGAACAATGTACCCAAAAGGACTCTAAATTGTTGATAGCTGGAGCAAATATTTGGAAGGTAGACGATATGAATCAAAGAGTTGCACCAGAAAATCAAGAGCATGTGAGACTAAAGTATACCGTTGATATTTGCAAGCATCATGCCTCAATAAACTCGGATAGTAATGAAGCTGCTACTGCCGGGAACTTGTAGTATCTGTAGCATATGTGTCCGCAGTAGCCATGTTCGACTTCCTATCCCGTGGCTCACCACCATAATATGCGATAACATCAACCGTTATTTAGAGTCAGCCAGTCAAAGAAATGTACATTACATGAGGTCAATCGCACTAAATGAGTCTAATCAGAATCGAGACGATTTCCATCTACGCATCTCTATGAGCGGGCCCATCTCAGAATCTCTGTTGGCGGTCCTAGCAGGTTCCTCCGACTGAGCCATCGCCGTAACAAGTTGACCCAGAAGGTAGGCGAGGCGTGATGGACCAGTCCTGTCCAGGAGGAGCGGTAGCATAATCACTCGGCAGTGGTTGAACAACTCGCGGACTTCGTCATCGACTGCGAACGGTTCGTCTTTCATTCGCTCGCATTTATGAACCTGTGGAACCTCGTTGACAGAGCATTCATAGTGCACCCCTGAATCGTCCACAAGACAATTCTCACATAAAGTTCGGTACGCTTCGATCTTCTCAGCCTCACTTAATGCATATCTTCGATGCAAGGGAAACCATGCACGATTTCCACCTCCTCTCGGCTGTTGATCACTCTCTGGGATGAGTCTACCAATTAGCCTCTGTAAAATCCCTAGAAAGACGATGCCCGGATAAGCCAGTGCATACATCAGAATTTCACCACAAAATGCCACAGTAGCTACCACTTTATCCAGCCAACAGAACCCCCAACACGTGATGAATCCGTACATATGAATATCATGCTCTTCCTCCATCCCCCAAGTATCTCTTCCTAATCTGTAGCCGATCACTGTGTTTGTGTACTGTGCGAACGTTTCTCTTAATAGTTGGAATTCGGTCGTCAGCAGACTGTGATTTTCACCTGCAAGGCAATTGGGACATTGATCAGCTTCCATTAGTATAGTCATTCTGATACCTGAGAACTGACATGAATTTATTCGTACCTCTGAACTTGCTAGAGGCTCGCAAGGTGATAGTTAATTGGGAGGCCAATACAGCCAGTGTCAGAAGCACAGGCGACCCCCACAGCAGTAAGTGGAAGAGGACGAGGTCGTCGTTGCATCGCAAGTCATGACGAACCGTGATCGAGATGGACCACGCCAGCACTGCTAAGTAGAGTCCGAAGCTTTGCCCTGTTGGAGTGCGCCAAGTCGGATGGCCTTGAGCACCTGCCAATATCCACATCCTCCTCATAGCGTCGCCTGTCCACCCTCTTTCCTTCTCTTTGTTGTATGCAGTAATCCAGGCAGCTCTGTATCCGATTGTTCTGTACACGCTAGAATGAAGAGTCCACAGGAGTGAGATCAGCAGCATCAATATCACTTCAACTACTATCCTCCGAATTCCCTTATCGTCGGCTGTTGACGTCTCGTACTTCACGAGGGAATTCACTCGCATTGTGAGAAGAGTCCAGACCGGAAACATCGAAAATACGAGAGCTGTAGCGGCAGCAAGCTCGTGCATTAGAGTGATGCTGTATTGAAAACTGGAAAAGTAGTAGCTGAAGGTAGCCACGCTCATTGCTCCGACGATGGGATAATATGGTGTGTCGAATTCGATGTAGAAACCTTGAAGGTCGGTGAACATATATACAATTACGGAAATGAAAGCAAGATACAGCGGTGCACCCACCATGGCGACTTTTCTGGAATATCTTTCCAGGAAAATTGTAAGCACTTGGAGCAAAGCACAAAGCAGTAAAACCCCCACGATAAGCCAGATAACAACGGCCATGGTCTGAGTGGCTCCTTGACACTGGAGCTGCAGAATCTGGCTGTGCTTGCCGCAAGTGAGCTCGCAGCATGCGATGGTGATCCTAAGATCTGGGCTTCCGGGTACATAGGAGAGGTTCAATAGTGACTCGTTGAGATTTGAGCAAAGGTTAACTTCTTTAGAAAATGGACAGAATCGGTTGTGGCATGTATTAGCCGGCCCGGCCATTTGAGCCGATTGGTTGTAACTAATAGCTTTTAATCCTGCATGAAACAGCACCGCTCAGTTTCAGAACACCAAGTTGTCGACTGCAGACTGACTACCGTAGGTGTGCAGGTATTCAATAGAATGAGCAGAGTTCACGTAAAACCTCGGCTAAGCTTCTATGCAGTTCTACCTTGTGTTCAAATACTCTCTACACTTTACCGCTCATATCTGGCGGTTTGAAGTTCGTGGCAAAGTATGCGAGGCAGGGGAATACGTAAAAATTTCCTGGTTCCTAAGATATATGTACAGTACAGCACCATCTCTCCTGTCATGTTGAAAGTGATTGTAGATTGGTATCCGATGTAGCTCAACGTAATTCAGTAGTCGACCTATATCAATCTGCCATACGTAAGCATTGGCAAGCATGCTCTGTTTCTCATGAAAATCTAAGACTTTGGCCAAAGTCCATCTTTAATGAATCAAATAGAATAATAACTTACTGCTATCGAGCTTCACAAACGATAAACAAGGGAATTTGCACCAAAAACAAGTTCCTCACCAGATGTCAGAGCTCTTGTACCGCTTCATCGATCACAGCTGGACTAAGTTTGTGTGTGCTGATCGTGATTTCAAGAGAGCAGGGTAGGGTTACACTCTCCTCGATCGTGGAAGCAGGCCTACCCGCGCATCCTTACCTCAGAGATAGCATTATGGGCCACTACAGTCGATTTACAGGCCACTGTAGACGGTAGGAATGTATTCTTAGACAACTGGAGATTCTATTCTACAAGAAACAGGCAATGTACTAATCAGTTATGAGGGCAACTATACATGTCTATGGTATGTGGTGACATTGTATTGGTCAATATAAAGCGGGGGGGACTATGACTGATCGAGATTCTCCTATTAACGACGGCAGAAGATATTGTATTCGTACTCAGTCTCCAGTCATGATTGAATCCAAAGTTAGAATTGCTTGCTGACTGCTTCCGGAGGAGCGGCAACGGGCGGGCGACGCCGCGACGGGGTCAGGCGCACCACTGGGGCGCTGTGGCAGCGTCAAGCTTTCTACCGTAGTAAGGGGGGAATCTATGTCGCCCTGCTGGTGTGGAAGTTTGCATGGCAAGAAGTCTCAAGTCCAGCCATGTTAATAATTGTCGTGTGGGATCCAAGGCTCATGGTTTCCAGGATTGTCGTGACAACCAAACAAGTGTGGTGTGTGGGGCTGCCCTCACCACTAAGGGCGGGACAGTGGAGGGGTGGCGCCTCCACTGCCCGCCCCTCTCCCTGCCCGCCCTTTGTGGCGAGGGTGGGCTGCCTTCTGGATGGACTTGAACGTTGGCTTTCATTTGCCTTCTTCACAGTCGAATACTGTACTGGCCTTTGTATTCGGGTTTTACCACTTACCCTCCTGTGAAAATCAAGGTTTTCTTTAGGCTTTATAGGTTCATATGGGGATAAAATCGTCACTCTGCATTGAAAGAAGGTAGTTTTGAGTTTTTGGCCATTTTGAGTCCTGCCGATAGTACGGGTTAAGCGGCCAAAAAGTTGGTTGCGGTTAAACCATGAGACTCCTCAGTAAAACTCCATATTGATATTGTTGTACATCCCAGACAACAATCTTGTAGAAAGCTTTTAAAATGTGTTTCAAATTTAACAGGAGGGCCTTCAATTACTGAGTATATATATTCATTTGTTTTGTGAGCCTTTATCAACTCATGTGATTTTTACAAACACAAAAATGGGTACTTGCAACAAAGTTGATCAAGCCCTCGTTTGAATAATGTAGGATCTTTTTGTATTGGTTTCTACTTCTATGTTGGAGATCCAGGTTGATCTTCTGATCACAAGAAACTAACTTCAAATTTTATTTCTCTGAGTCAGTAATTAAAGTTGAGATTTAATCCAATCCAATACTTAATATTGTAATTAGATGGTGAATGAAGTGATTTTACACCCCTTTCACTACTACACATTCCAGGTTTTATGACTATGGGCATTGTCATATTGTCTAGAGCAACTAAGAGTAAATGACTCAGAATACGACTATATGTAGTCATATTACAATCATGTTATGATAGTTTATGGTCAAGTGTTATTATGTTTTGTAATGACATGTGACTACAAATTGTCAAAACATGGCTATAAGATGACTATCACTAATCAAATTTCAGTCATATACTCTTAGTGGCTCTGGACTATATGAGTACACCAATAGTCATGAAACATTAAATATGTTGTAGTGTTCAAGGACCATGTGGGATTTCAAACGAAAACATCACTATAGATTTAAAATTGTCTTCATTCCTTATAATAGGATCAACAAAAAAGTTGGTGGACTTCATCCTAAGATCACATGGGTGTGAAAAAAATTCATGACAGAATTTATGACTCCGGTTCCGGACTAGGAGAAGTAAACTATGTCCGACGCTATAGAAATAACAAACATCAGATCTTACACTAAAATACATGCCAGAATGCAAACCATCTAGAATTGATATGAAATTCTTCCTGCAAAACCAAACAAATTTCATCGAAACGGACATTAAGTGGAGAAGTTAGTTCATTGCCAAAGATGTCTAATTTTGACACCACCAAAGATGTACAGGGGTTAAGCAGCAGAACTAATATTTACAACCCTTTATCATTGAATGACATTTTGTTCCGTGGTCTCGTGGGAGATGCACACAATTTGGCATGAGCAGTGACTTTCATGGCCATGACCAGGTCAGTCTCCGATTTCGATCGAGCTTGTGATGACAAGATGTGCTAGATGCGCTGCTGCAGTCGCTTGGATCACTCTCCATACACAAATGTTCGAAATACCTATTGGTTCAAACATCAGTAGGTGATGTTTGCCGTGTCGATCGCCCGAGAGTAAAGCTCTTGGCTAGTCCGAATCGATCTCTCCTGATGAAGATTTGACATTTTCTTTAATTCTGCTGTTCCAAAGGGTAATTTGTTACTATTGTTTCAGTCTCACAGTTCAAATGATTTGCAAAATTTTCAATGTTTTAAACTTACCTCTTTATGATAGACATGATGTATCGTCTCTTAGGCCGCATTCAAAAAAGCTGCTGGTGCTGCTTCGAGCAGAATGTAAACGAGCAGTTTGATCGTAATCAAGACGAATTTTCTCGTTCTCAGCCATCTTATTTTAGCGGATCTCCTTGTTCAAAATCACTTTCAGAGTAGTTCAGCAACTGAAATTTCGAATACATTAGGTCAATTGTTAAGCAGAGTTCCTAACACAAAAACAGTGATATCTGCATCATGCCTCAGTACCACTCGGATATTTTTAATGCTGCTACTGCCGGGATGCAAGATCTGTGCAGCATACATGTCCGCAGCAGCCATCTGCTACTACAACTTTTAAAATAACATTTTCAACTGCTACTAAGAGCCATCTAGTTCAGAAGTTGAACTTGAGGTCTATCAAAAATGAACGAGCCTTATTCTTAATGTTCCCTAAGCGTGGCATGTGCGCTAAGCGAGGCTGACTCAGAATCAGTGGTCACTGTCAACCCACATTCCTCCGCCTTAATCTTAACGAATTAATCTTTTAAGTAAGCTAGGCGTGATGAAGTAATGTTGTCCAAGAGGAGCGGAAGCATAATTACTCCGCAGTCGCTGAACAACACGCGAACTTCGTCATCGACTTCAAAAGATTTGTCTTTCTTTTGCGTCGAGCATTTATGAGTGAGAAAGCATGCGTAGTGCATCCCTGAATCCTTCACGAGGCAATTCTCACATAAAATTCGGTAAGCTCCGATTCTCACTGAATCGAGTAATGAATGTCTTCGATACATGGGACACCATGCACAGATTCCACAACTTTGCGGCTCTGGAAGGAGTTTACTGAATGGCCACTGCAAAGTTCCTAGACACTTCAATACTCATATCTGGCAGTGTGAAGCTCGCCACTTTATCATACGCGACAAAGCCGGGTACACAAACACAAATTTTAGGCATCTCCTGTTACCAAAGAATAACAGCAATATCATTCTTGAGTCTCATGTCATGTTATGTTGTGACTCTGTATTACCATCTGTATCTCAATGCAGTTCAATCTGAGTGTCATCTGTGAATTATATAGGCGCATGCTCTGTTTTTTCTCTTGGCATTCTAGAGTTTCGTTCGAAGCCATTTATTAAGAAACTTGCTAACTTGCTAACTTGCTGCTGTCAACCTTCAAAGACGATAAACAAGAGAATTTACATCAGAATCAAAGTTTGTTGTTCAATTTACTAACCAGATGTAAGAGCTATCGTGCCGCTTCATCAATCACAGCTCAACTAATTTGAGGTCTGTCAATCTTGGCTGCAAGAATGCAGGATAGGATGACACTTTACTCGATGGTGAAATCAAGCCTACCCAAGTGTCCTTGCCATAGAGATAGCTAGGCCACTGAAGTCGTATTGAGAACTGATTTGTAGACCAATTCTAGATTTCGTAATTAACTCGACATGACTACATATAGAAATAGCACCCTCGAACTGAGAGCAAGATATAACTAGAGAGTTTTAAATTCTAAAAAATTTGACTCCAATTTCTAAAAAATGTATCAGCATCTCCAGATAATCGTGGAAATTTTGAGGAGAGTGTCAATAGTTTCAGAATGAAATTGGCCATAAATGCTTTGCTTGTCGCAAGCTGCGGCTGTATCAAATTTACTTCCAGAATAAAGGGAGGGTCATGAGCTGCTGATGTCGTGTGGACCCTGCAATTTACAGTGGAAGTACTCTGAAGTCCAGCAAAGTCATTGAATGTCGTGTGGGATCTCAAGCTCATGGAATCCGGATCATCGTAGCAACCATCCAAGAAGTGCATTTGTGTGGGGCAGGCTATCTGGAAGAGTCATCAAGCCTACGTTCACATCATCCACCAGTGTCGAATCTTCTGGCATGTCGAGAATACTGTAGTTTGCAAGGATACTTGCTGGCTTGCTGAATCATTGCAAGGATAGCTTCGGAAGTACCCACAGGTTGCAACTCTCGGAGCCCCTTCTTTTTTATTCCACAAGAAAACTGTGTATAATGACTGAAATTGTTATTTTTCCACCACTTAGAGCATTTTCACGTTCACTGCTTTGCAAGCTAGAAACCCCCCATATGGTGACTTAGAGTGAGATTTCAGGGAAGAGCAGAGCGCTTGCTTCGCTCGGCCCCACTTTTTGCCGATAAATCAAATCTCGTGATGATTGCCTGCCTGAGAAGCGTGGTTCCAGCCCTAAATATTAACAAGGCCATTCATGTTTTAAAAGTCCTCAGTCCTCACACTCTAAAACATACTCACACTCAGAGTTTGGAAGTTGACTTAGGCATGCTAAGATCTGCCCAAAATTGCATCATGTCCTTCACTATCCTCACAATCTGTTTGAACACAACTAAGACGTAAAAACTTCAAAATTTACCACATTTAAGATTTTGTATTTCTTCTATCTTCGTTTTTCAACATGTAAAAGAGGAACTAAGGCACCTATCTACCTTTTGGTTATTAATCTAAGAACATTTCATTTGCTTTTTCAGCAATAAACATGTATTTTGTTATAATGAGAATATTCAATGGTTTTGGGAAAATGTTGTTATAATGGGAATATTCAATGATTTTGGGCAAATACAATTTAGCTTGACTCAAGCTCAACAGTCATTGAATTGATATCTCGGATATTCGCATTGTAATAAAATGTGCGTTAATAAATAATGGGCATTGTATTCGGAATTCAACATACCCCATGTGAAAGTTAAGGTTTTGTGTAGGATTCATAGATCCATATGGGGGTAAGAACTGTGTAGACAAAATTTAACTTACCCAAGAAAGAGAACCTAAAGAACCTCTAGTCGAGTTTACTTCTCTTTTCAGCCTGCAAAACATTACCTCCCCATTTCACAACAAAGAAGCACCTAAATGTAAGATTCGATGTACGTATACATGTAAAAGTTAGGTACTATACAGTTCCATGTACTTCAAGATATATCAAAATTGGAATCCTCAACTTGCATTGAAAGGACATTTTGAGGCTATACAGACTGCAAAAGACAGGAACTATAAAGTTAACTTCAAGATTGCATTGATGAGTAATTGGGATTGTGCAATGGTTTCGCTAGCCGATCAACTATGCAAAAGGCTACTTGCTAGTACCCTTGAGTAGGACCAACGTATCCGTGGGATAAGGGGTTGAGAGCTGTGACGATGTGGGGACGTTCAGATGCTAAGCCCTCTTTTTTGTCATGGAAATGAATTTTAGTTCATCGCACAAAGTCCACGCCCTATAAGCACACAAACTTATAAGCAGGCCTTCCCTGATTGGATCTGCAATCGTAATATCCGAAGATTGACACATACCAGTGGACACCCTCCTGTTCGAATGTAGTTACAACTTGATAACCTTGTTGCAGCTTCTAGGACTCCCTCGCTTGAATGCGCATTCGAAAATTTGCAGAAGTAGCTTGCATTGTACAGTACATACTCCTAGCCTGTCTAGCTGTATCAGGCAGATTGCCAAAAGAACTTCACTCGAATGGATTACAAACTTGACGTAACCACTAGGGGTTCAATCATGTAATACATCGAAGCAATGATCATGGTGATAATGCTAGGTCACGGTTGCTGGTCTTCTGTGTTGCACACGGACGTCAGACGATGTCTCGTTCTCCATAAGATACTCAGTGAATGAACCTAAATGTTCAAGACATCCAGATACTTCCAGAGCTTGAAGAGATAGCTATGATGACAACTACGCAGAGGACTTCGCTTCACAGCTTTTTGACTATCAAGATCTCAGCTAAAAGCAGCTAATCGTAATTTCAAATGTAAGCAAGAATTCAGCCACTCCGCATTCTACTCTCAAGACACAGCTGATTACAGAGAACACGCTGTACACTGACCAACTGTGCGTTAACGATAAAACTGAGCTCTTCAACGCAATGGTTGGAAGTTGAAATTGGAAATGACTGGATTACGACTCGATGACGTGCGATTTCCACTGGCACTTCGGTCAGGACACTCTTGAGGTCAGCACGATCACGCGATTCAGGACTTCACCGTGGTTGGACTCCCTTGGAAAAAAATACGTTGGTTCAACAGGTAACTATGCCGCTATGTGTCTCACAAGGTTGCTACTGCTCGTATGAGCAATCATCGTCTTCCATGCTCAGGAGCACGGTGTCTCCTGGTTGCAGCTTTGTGACGGGGATGGCTTCACAACCTGGACGTTGTTTATCTGTACGTTCACAGGTTCATGTCAATGTCATAAGCGAGACAAGTCTACAAAGAAGCCTCCATCGATATGAAGAAGGAACACCTCACCGGAGGAATCCGTGGACTCAGATAACTTGTGAAACACCATCACGACAAGAAAAACTGAATTTACGATTCTCAGCTGCATGCAGAAAGAAATGATTATTGCACCTGCAGGCACGACGAGGCGGACGGAATCTGCGTCTTGTAGCATGACACTGAAACTTTCGCCCTCCGCCTCCACTTGTACAAGCACGAGAGGCTTCGTCTCGATTGACACACGGCCCACAAGCACCGTGCGCTGGTTGCCATGTGCATCCACAGCCAACACATGACCTCCCGACTCCAACTCCGACAAGTATGTAATGCGCCCTGCTGCCATGCCCGTGTATGCATGCACAGGACCCTGTCGATGTCCAAGGAATTCATTAGCATCCATTAAGAATAACTACAGGTAAAAGCACAGTGGTCTCGGGATATATGATTAAGACTCCTGCCAACATTGGTTAATTGTGGTGTGCTGCTTGACCTCAAATTAACTCCAAACTCGTCATTATTATTGCACTCTCTGCGGTGATCCCATTCCAGAGTAGTTCTAAGACACAGCAAACACTCACCGCATTCACACGGAACGAGCGTCGGGTTGTACTGTTGTCTTGAACCTCGGAATGCACCAGAAACATACCTTTCGAAAAGGAACCCACCTGCAATCACATGGACGTGGCTCCAGTTAGTAAAAGAAGTCAGTAGCTGCAAATCTCCATCAATGTGAATAAACAGTGGCTGGAGCTAGTATTCATGTCACCAGAGTAAATGACAATATTGCATGCGGGTGATCAAATGCAAAAGAAAACTGAAAAGCAGGGTACTTACAAGCAGAGCTTCGCCAGGATTCAAAAGATTACAAAGGTCCACCGACACGCGGTCGCCTTCTCCCACTGATACGACAGATTTCACAGTCGCATTGACGAGCCTGGACCCTGAGCCTTGCTCGGTTTGGGGTGCAGTTAAGTGCCCAGAATTTCGTGGTGATGAATCCACTAGCCTTGGTGATGAGCCGATACGGTTGAGAGGATTGGAATCTGATCTGGGAGAGGAGCCCAGGCGATGCAAGCTGCGTGGAGACGAGCTCACCCGGTCCGAGCCGTTCTCAGATCTGGCCATGGACGTCGGCTCTGCCACCGTTAATTGCAGCCTACTCGCCTCCTTGATAGGCGGCTCCATCGAAGCAAGCGCCTTCGCACTTTTCTTTGCAGTCAAGTAGTCCTGCATATTCAAGATCGCATAACTTGAACAAATCACCGAATCGTGGACGAAGCAGGTAACGCAAGCTTTTACGAAAGAGAAGGGTAACTTTAAATACCAAGAATACCAAAGAACAAAGTCTGAAAACACGAACTAAGGTTGTCTACGACAGACGACTGCCGTCATGCAAGGCTCTGAGTACTTAGAAGAATGCATCCTAGAACTAAGAGCAGGAATTCAAGTGGAATGGGCTGGACGAATAGATACCCTGAGAGCAATAATTTCGGAAATGTTCTCGGTATGAAGTACCACGCCATCCGTCCCTACTTCAAGAGCCTCCAAATAAACTTGACAGTCCGCAGCAGAATTGGCTGTGGCGAAGAGCTGCGTTCGCCTGCCTTGAAAAGCCGCTACTATATCTTCAGGCGGAATCACCTGCCAATCAAGGTCATTGATCACAACGATCTCAGTGCCACCCATCATCGCCGGGAGATAGTCCAGCTGCTCGCCGGAGTACACCTGCCCCAGCAGGGCCACTTGCTTGCTCTCCTGGTTCAGAAACCGCCCTCCTTCAAGATACAACGGCTTGATCCACTCGATTGCTGCAACAGCAATTGGAAAGTCAGGCACTGAATCATTTCCCCAAGACTATTTAAGTTGATAGAATTATGCGTGGACCTCGTCTGCACTTACAAGTCCATTGAGGCGCCATGTACTTGGTATCAGGAGTGAAGATGAACGTAGTCCATCCCACTTCCACCGCAGATCGCATGACTTCCTGGCTTCGTGTCCATATCCACACGGTCTTGTGCAAACTCTGCGACAGCTTGCTGCAGGGAGGCGATGGCATGCGCGACAGAGGCGGGGAGAACGTCGCAGGTGCTCTTGTGACAGGTGCCAACGGGTAGCTCTGCGAAGGCGGAGGCGGCAATGGCGCCGCCACATTTGCGAGCTTCTCAAGCGTCGTCGGAGGACTGGCATGAGGAGTCAAATGAGGACTCATCAGCGGACTAGTGCGTTTCGCGCCTTGCAGATGCGGTTGCTCCACCATAGATGAGATTTTGTTGCCGTTGTTGAAAGAGCTGTGACCGCCATTCTCTTGCTGCGGGACTATGTCAGCGCCTTCCGCCAACCATTTCCGAAGTGCCGGCTTACGGTTTATGGCATTGTACCCTGGACACCGATTTCGTTTAGCATAAACCCTAGCCGAGAAGTTTCTGTTCAAACAATATCAGTGGAAATGGATTTACTATGACTAGAAATGAAATCTGTTACCTGTTTCGGGTTCCTGGCGAGCCGAGCTGGGAATGGCGTTGCCCTTTTGCGATCCTGAATCGGAATACGATGCACGCAGCGGAATAGATGATCGAGAGAACTCATCAGTGAAGGAGTCTCCTGTAATGGGCGCACCCGAGAATGCGTCGCTGTCCTGCGTGAGGAAGCCATCACTGGAGGTGCCGAACGAATTAGACGACGCCGATCCGCGATTCGAGAAGTTGGATCCAAGCGATATGACGGAGCCGGTAGAAGGAGTGGGCTGATAGTTGTTGGACCCGTTCATGCGCGTGTTGGGCGGCGTGGGCACCAACGGCGGCAGCTGCTTCGATACGGAGAACGAACGAATTGTTTCGACCCCGCCACTTTGACGGGCTCGCGAGACGAAGCAAGTCAAATTCTCGATAAAGTACTTCCGATCACCCTTCATGCTCCTGAATTCACAACCCCTAGGTCAATAAACGCTCCTTATGCCAGTATTCACGAGCGTGATCCATTCTTACAGCATAGATTGTACTCACTTGTCGAGCACGACGTGGTAGGCGCCAATAGCTTTCGCTTCATCGACGACGATCACCTTCGTTACATACCCTGCTTTCACGTCGATCTCCAGGTTCACCTGCACGTAAGTAATCCCTGGGTGTCAGATGGCGAGAATCCCGCTACGAACTTCAATGAGGACTCTTAAGTACAGAATCATGGTTCGGAAGAAGGACATCAGTGTCGCACTGATTTAAGATAGTATACACCCTAGAAGAATGGAGGCGATTTGGGAATACGCAATGCCAACTCTCAATTGCAATGCTGGGTCTCAAACTCGCGCGTATGCAATGCAGCCTAAAGACAATAACTGCTGTGACGGCGTCTACAGACAATATGATCGTGATCGCAACGTTTGGCCGCGGCGAAGCAGTTTCCCAAGTACATACCCCTGCCTTTTCGCACCATTCCTTGACGTGAGGAATGTTTTCCAAGGATTCTCGCTTCGTGGAGAGCTCGTGCTGCAGCAACAGTCCATTGGAGCCAATCCAGCTATTCTTGTCAACGCGTGTCCTAAACCCCACTGGACAGAACACACAACACTCAGAAACACCGTTGGAAACCATCCAGACAAGCTGGCAATGCAAAGGACTCGGAACACCTTATGATCCAGCAACGTACTTGGGTTGGAGACATGAGTAATAATGCCGACAATTTTGATGTTATCCCCGCGGCGAACGACATTGCCGAGCGCCCAGTAAACGGGCGCGGTGCCAGTCTCCTTAGTGACGTCCAAGATGACGAGCACGGAGCCTTGCGGCACTCCCCCAGGTCGCGGCGTATTGGGCTCCTCGATACTCCTAGCTCCGGAGCTTTGCATTTTTATCAAGCTTTCCAGGGACATGCTAGTCTCCTCACGGAACTCGCTTGCGTCAACGAAGACACAACCACGGAATAAACCTGGAGAGGCCAGCTTTAAAGTCACCAGTGAAACTGCTCATGTACGACAAGGCGGCAGCGGGAAGTCACGGGCAGCAGTAAGACCGATCCTGTAGGGTAATAACTGGCAGGTCTACTGTGATCCAGCATGGTTCCGATTTCGGGAAACCACTGGCAGAGACACAAGCGCAACTCCCAAGGATCGAAGGGGACGAGAGGACCAGTTGAAATGTGGGGGCGCGGTACTCGGCACAGCTGAACGACGCGAAGCCGGGGGGAGGAGAGATGAAGAGTTGAGGCCGGAATGATCTGGGATGGATATGCCGGAACAGCTAGATGAAGCTACATTTGGACATAGAACAAAGTCACGTTGAAGAAGAACCGAATGAGTGAAGAAACAGAAGGGAGAGAGAGCGCCCAAAAACGCCGAAACAAAGCGGGGGGGGGGGGGGCACTGTGGGAGAAGAATCAGAAGAAAGCAGTGAAAGCAGTAGAAGGCGATGATCAGGACAGGAGTGGGGCAATGGGAGCGGAGTTGACGGCGGAGATGGGAATGAAATTCAGGCCAGATTCTCGGGCAACCGGTAGATACTGACAGATCCGTACAACGTCGCCGTACAGTACAGGGGTCATGAATGTCGAGTTGTCGAGCTGCGAAGCGCAGAGCAGGGGCGAGCGGATGTGCGGAGTACCTTAGCGGAAGTGCGGATTAGGGGAGGGGCGGATTAGCGGAGGTGTGGTGTTGTGGTCGCATTTGGCAGTTCGACTCCCCTCCAGCCGAGCGTTGCTGCCTTACGGCCGTTGCAGGGCTGCGGGTGGAGCTCAATTTTGGGCGACTGAGGCGGCTCAAAGGGATGCCCAATCGCCGCCCCTGCATGGTATGGCATGTCCTTTTTGGTGCTTCAGTTGGTGATGGTTGTGTACTTGTTCAGCGTGTCCCTGCTCTTTCCTCTCATATAATGACGTGCTCTTCAGCTAAATCTTGCCCGGGATAGCAATTGACTTCACAATTGAGAATTCACGATCACCTATCATGACAATTATATATCAACACTCACACATTCGCACATAATTTGACTTGTTACGAATTTTTACTCGTGATTAAATCACTGACTAATTCCTTTTAAAGTTTAAAGTGTGTTTATGTCAAAAAAAGATTTTGAAAGGAAGAGAGACTTTACACTCTAGGACAAGAATCATGACTATAGACTTCTAAATTTTGTGATTGATCAATAAAGTCTTCTTGGTCCCATTTGATTATACACTACAAGGAGTGACCAAGCCTCTTAAAAATCACTTTTTGATCCTTCATGATTACAACTCTTGACCAAGAGCCATCACTAGTAGAAAATTGCACAATATGTGGCATCAGTGGTGACTTGTCCCTAGTCACGCAAGAGAGCATGACAATTTATCTTGATGTTGTTAAAAGCACAATTTAACAGACCTCTTTGTCACTAGAGAGGTTACTTTGTTGTCATTTTCTACTAGTGCATGATCATGAGAACAATCCAATTTTCTTGCTTATGGCCCTTGGTCCATAGTGTAAAGTGCTTCTAAGAAGCTATATAGCAAACTCTAATCATATAGTGTGACAATGTTCTTTTTTATTTCTTTCTATTATTACAATACTTTATGTATGGGGCAATTGTGCCACTTATCATAAACCTTAATTCCCACATGTACATATCTCACAAATAATTAAATTTCTTCCAATACTTTGTGGCTGTATCAACTCATTGGATTCACTCAAATACTCAACACAAGCCACTATAAACATTGGAGTATACTAGAAAGTTAATGCATGATATTGATTATTTAGTTGTACCATTACCTTGCCTTTAATCATTAACAATAAAGGTGTTGGTCCAAAGAAGATTGTTGTGTTATTGAAAAGCATAAGGACTCACTAAACACTCTTACTTGTTGACCACTAACTTTGAGTCACAAATTGAGTGCATTCAAGGACCCAAAAGAATTGGCCATCAACTAATGAGGAGCAAAAATTAATAGCAGAATACTTATAACTACATTCTTATTTTTAAAGTGTCACTAATCATGTAGAGAAGAATTTTTTATAGTTCAAACAAAGTCTTCATTAAAACTCAAGAACAATGTCTCATAGTTTAAAATCCTCAACCCCAAAGAGTAGGCCTTCAATGTTACCGATTATCATATTCTTAGAAATAAACATGGTAAAGTACTTCTCAATATATTTTTTGGTCAAAAAGAGCAATGAAATGAGTGTGTCAATCTTATATTATTTTTTATTATCCAAAATATAGACGCATGAATACCTAAAGGTTGTTGTTGGAAGCTCTTACGACCGGTTCACACAATGCCGCCCAACTCGAGTGGTCGTCGCCCAAATTCCTCTCATATTTGAGCAAAGGTGGAGAGAGAAGTCCATTGAAAATTTGAAATATATTAGAAGTGACTTTTAAAAATTTTATTGAAAAAAAGTCTCGCCTCTCGACCAAAGTTTGGGTTTTCATTTTCATCGTGCCAAACACTTTTGTTGAGAGCCCAAACTCTTGCCGCCAAAACTGTCAAAAAGTGTTGCCATATAGACACTTTTGGCACCTTCGAACTTTGAGCTCTAGAGTGAAGATTGAGAGGTCATACTTTTGCTCTCCACCAATCAAATTATTGGATTTCCTTAACCTCTCGACTCATGGACATAGAGTGAACCGCCCCTTAACGTGTAAACGCACACTCCTATATATACATAAGTATGTAAAGTTAAAAACATATTTACCAATCTATCCTGATGATCAATATTTTACCTCCTCGTTATTACCTCCTTTCTCTTGTCAGAGTCATTCAAAATGAGCATGCCACTAGTATGCTTTTATATTTTTGAAACTTTTTATATGTACTGATTAAGCTTCTTGATCTATTTTTAATTGAGCAACACAAAATAGATAGAAACTCCGGTCCCTTTCTAAGAGGCCGGCGTGAATGAAGTGTCCGTTCTTAATGCTAATTTCCGATGGCCACCGGACAAGGGGAAATTAGAACAATACTACTTCCCCCTCTCGAGGGTGGACACTATAACTACGCTAGGTTCTAGCCTAGTTACTAATGCCTCGAAGATACTTGACATAGTATCCCCCCAAAGGGCTTTGAGGTACCCATACAACAAGGTCCAAGGACCTCCCACAATAGTTGGGTGGACTATAGTGGTGAGCACCACGCCGACATGGGGAATAGAACCCACGACCTCCTCACAAGCAACACAATCTTTATAGTAAGAGTCTTGTATATGTAAACAAAGGTAAGATACTCACATCTCAACTATACAATCTTGTAACAAAACTATTATATACTATGTGGATTAATTTCTCGATAATGAGGCCTTGTAAATTACAAGATATATATATATATATATATATATATATATATATATATATATATATATATATATATATATATATTTTAAATCTCATCGTTTGTTTTGAGTATTAATATTTATGGTCTCAAAATCTATGAGGCTTCATACCATGAATTTTGGTTCACATGACCTACAACAAGGCTACTACAAGTTTGTATGGTTGAGTTCTAAGTAGCTTATCTCCATTTTCAACTAGATCACTTTTTTTGAAATGTGTTTTTTTGGCTAAAATCTTGTTGGGATGTTTAGGAGATAAAAACACATGTAACCATTTTTGATTATCTTGGAATTTGCGGATCCAGAGTAACGAGCATGTAATTTGTAGGTAGTCATGTGAAAGGAACCTGCCCATTATCTCTAAAACTTCACTTTTAGTTCTCTTGGTACTTTAGCCACTAAACGCGCCAAATTTTGAACTTGATTTTGGACGTTAACCCAAGATTTTGAAGAGCCATCTAGTTTATATCCGAACTTTGTTTAGGATGAAATATGTTCGGTTGGATTCGTAACAAAGTCTACTTTCTTGTGGTGAAAGCCTTGTCTGAATTTGAGATGATATTAAGTTATGTCATGAATTCTTAGGACGACTCATCAATTCCTGCTTTTTGAAACATGTGGTATGTGTTACTATTCCAATCCTTTATTTAGAATCAAGAAAATTTTTTTCATGGATTTTTTTCCACAAGTGTGATCTTAGGATGATTCCCAACAACTTTCTAGTGGGAAGTTTTTTGATCCAAATACTTCGGTATAAGATTTGCGATGATGTTTCTAGAATGAAATTTGTGAAAAGATACTTATTTTTGAGGAGCTACATCTCCTTCATCCACAGTTGGTGTTTAAATTTATCATTTGAAGTGGATTCCATATATTGTAGAGTTGAGTTTCAATTGTAGAAATCTTGACCTAATTAAAAGTGTTTGAAGGTAAGGCTCAACCTCTAAAGATCCAAGAGGACCAAATCAGGCATTTGCTATTTTGGGCAGCCTAGATGGATAGGTTAAAAGTAATATTTCTGCCTAAATTTTTTAATGGGTGCTCCCTGTACTGCAAAGTGTGTGTGGTAAAATTTGCAAAGCCAAATTCCAATTTTTGAGTCTTTTACGAATTTTCTTGGTTTGCGAGCCGAAGTGGGGCAGTTTAAATTTAGTAATTTTGAGATTTTTTTTGGAAATATGTTCATGACCAAATCGCTTATTAAGTTCCAAAGGGTCCCAAGTCACAAAAAGTACCAATTTTACAAGGGCAACCTCCAAAAGTGTCAAAAATAATCTCAACAATGCCCAAAAATACTTCGTAGACAAACCTTGGATGTTATGATCTCTCAAATAGTAAACATCCAACGGTCAATTTTAGAATTGGATATTGAAAATTGGCTTAGGTACAAGATCTTACGGTTGGAAGTTAAAGAAAAAATTAAATAGTTATTCCGCACCCCTTGAAGTGCATGGAGGTAGAGAATTGGAGTTTTGAGGTTTCAAGCTCCCAAAAACACACAAGGATCTTTAGGGGTTAAATATAAGTGCAAGAGGTCTAGTTTTGGACTATTTTCCCTGTGTATACTCTCTAGTGGTTTTCATCACTACAAAGTGAAAATGATGGAATTTTGTAGTATGTTTTACGTATGAATATGTCACGATCTTGCAATCTACAAGGCTTCATGACTGAAATTTTGGTGTGGCTATTTTAGGGGTAAAAAATGAGGGTTAGGGATAAAAGACCTGTGCAGGTACAAAATATGGACAACCTTTGCACCCGGGGCTCCCGAGCTCCAACCCGGATGGGAATGAATGAATGAATAAACTCCTGCATGACGGACTGAATGTGGAGCAATTGAGATGCAGACGGAGTGGTGAAATTTCATGGCTCGACGGATGGCGTGGACAGGACATCCCCCAAGCTGGGACCTTACCATGCCTCGAGCCTTCTTTCCCTACTTTTTAAAAAAAGAGCCTGCGGCCCTATTTTATTTTTTCTGAGTTTATATTTGGAATCAGAGACCCCACATTAGTTCTAGGAGTCTCATTTTTCCAATCAACAACAAAAAAATAGGGGGCTTTTACCCCTCACCCTTGCGGGCCCGGACAAGATTCATCCAAGACCCCACGCCTGGTAAGTCCCAGCGTGGGGGATATCCTGCCAAATCGTCGACGGATGAGGAGGCAGGCGGAGGATAGAAGTTGGAAAGTGAAGTAAAGCGCTCCAAGGCGCGACAGGCGGGAGGCAAAGTGTAAATCAGGGACGGAATGTAAGAGCGAGGGGTCACTGGATCGTCATGCAAAGTGCGCCGCTGGTCGGCATATCTCTGGCATATTCTCTGGCCACGTCTCGCCAGATCCACACCTGCAACTTGCACCTCGCACGACCACAACCACGCCCCGGCCCACTCTCTACCTTACTCCCCATCTCCACCTGATATGCCCCCCTCACTGCTGTGCTCTCTCGCAAGGAATCTGCCAGTCACTTTCCATCCGCATTCCTGTTATAAGCGCCGGCATCCCAGGGGCGGCCCTTTGACCTTCTTCTCGCACAATCAGGAGCCCGCTCTGCATACAGTATTGGATTCGTCTGTCTCCGCTACTCTACATGGCCCTCCTACGCGTCGCAGCCTCTCGGGCTCCTGCTCATTTCGTCTTGTACCCTCACTTTTTCTGACAATTCAAACTCTCATGGTCTGGACTTGTATCCCAAAATTGGAGTCCACTGGTACAGTACATAGGGTCGGTCTCACCTACTATCCATTCTTTATGAAATGTAGAAAATCCTTGATTGTGCTCGGTGGAAGGGGTGCTTTTTAAGTGATGTGCGTTTCCACTATGGTCAAGAATTTACCAATGGTGAATTTTGGGAATGAATGATAAAACCTCATGGCTGCCTATATGGCGTGGCTTTAAGTCTGAATTTTCTTCTTTAACCCCTAAAGGTCTGAGCGTGCGGTGGCGACCAGTAGAATACGGTGTATTTTGGTTGTATTTGGAGCGAATGCACACCTTTAATGGGTTTGAGTTCAAAGACGAAGTTGACATTTGAATTAATGCGGTTCTAGTGAGCTATTACGATTCCAGTTTAGAGTTTCTTGTTGGTAGCAAATCCTAATTATACGACAGCTTACATACTATCCCCAAGGGACTTTTAAGGGTTAACCATACGAGGTTGGACAAGAAACTCCACCTCCGGAGGACAAACTGCTTGACTTATTGTCTCCAACACATTATCTCATGCCTCAAATATTTATGTAATGGGAAAGAATTCTTCACCAATTGGTGACATCCTCCACTACAATGGAAACCGGCCTCATGGATGGTATACATGGGTAGTTGATGTCATCGAATTCTCTAATATCTCCAGAATTCCAGAATATCACATCCTTTTTATGGTTTTTGACATTTGAATGCGGTCAAAGGTGAATATTTGTTCAAAAACATTGTTGTTTTTAGACCGCGGTTCAAAATATTTGCCCTCATATTGACAAAAATCAAAGTTTTTATTTTTTGTTCATTTTAAGCACCCCAAAACACACTATTTTATCACAATATCGCCATATAAACGGAAGTGAGGTTAAGGACTTTATACATGGAGAATTAGACCCCAATTTATTAATCAATTAATGTGTTCACCAAATAGCCCATGGAACCAATTGCACTCAAAATGTGGGTGAATTGGCTTGGAGATATGATGGGCTTGGCTCCCATTGAAGCTTCCCTAAACCCTTAAGACAACTCTGCCAAAGCACAAACACGATCATGAGATTAATTTGTAATGGTGTTTTGGGGTCATGAGAATTTTTACGTAATATAATAAACACTAATAAACTGCTCGAATAATAAAATGAAGCAAGGCCGACAGCCATCAACCTTCCATTCGTGTTGCTCTCATTTTCAGAGCATAAGTTGTATCAATAGTTGTCTTATGACAACATTAAATTTAAACCCATGACCGTATCAAATATTAACCCCATGACCATATTACAAATTTACATCAAACCACATTACAGAGTAATTCCTTGACTACTCCCAAAAGTTCTACTTGATTTTAGTCATGTCAATTGTACAATTTTGTGATATATTTATTCTAAGTTACTTAAATCAGATTTGAAGCCACAAAGTCTGATGAATTGCGAGATCATGATGTATCAGTACTCAAAACAAGTTCTAAAATTTCACTTTTTTCACTTCGAAGTGGTAATGCTATCAAAAGACCAATCAAGTAATGACGAATTAGAAAGTTGCTCACCTTCATGTCAAAAACACTCTAGTACTAAATAAAATTAGTAAACAAATTCAAATAGGACACATAATCCGAAGCTAGACCTCTTGCACTAACATAAATCTAATGTCTTTAGAACATAATAAATTGAACTAAGCTTCCTAGCACAAAAATTGAACCCAAATTAGCAACCAATCAATCTCATAAAGTTGAAATCCATCAATAAATTAAAGAGTAACAACTCCTTAAGACCATATATTATTTGAGTTTTTTTAATATAAAAATATCACTAGGAACCTGCTACCAAATTGCTTCCAGTAAAAATCTTTCAACTAGGAAGTTGTTTGGCTTCACCATAACCCCTAAAGTTTTGCTTTGTTATTAGAATTTCTAAGTCCAAGAATTCTATGAAATTCACCCTTGAATCAATTCACTTACAAAATGTACTCTCTTTGTATTTTTGTACTTTCAACTATAAGATGTTGTAATTAAGTATTCTAGGTAGCATGCCAAAGTAGAGACAAGAGTTTACTAGTTTGATTTTCAGTTTTTTTCTAATGACAAAGTTGACATTGACGTTAAGTACAAGAATGTTCCTACACTAGGGTAACTTTGCGATTGCCTTCTAGCAAGGTTTACAATCACCTTCATGTTCATGTAAGACACTATTCTAAAAATGTGATTTTTCCTTTGTCTATAAATAAGCTGACACATCTAAGAAGTATGCAATATCGTAATGGAACCACATGGACACAAGGAAGAGAGTAACACAAGAACAAAATGAACTTCATGGAACAAATTCATGCACACATATGGAAAAAACTCAATGGGACAAAGTGAGAATTGCTCAAGCTATTTGTATTCATCAATTTTTTACAATATAACTCAATGAACAATCATGTCAACAATCACTCACATTTAGGACAACCTTTTGATCTACTGTTTCACAAATTCTACAATTACAAATACCTCTTTGGATACTGAGAAAATTTCAACTTTCTAGCCTTGTGGATCTATCTATCTAATGCGAGCATTAAGATACACATTATCGAACAAGGCTGTCGAAGAAGATCGACACACTGCTACATAGAAATTTATTCGAGGTTTCAAGTATGAAAAAAAAAGTCGAAAGTCATCGATGGAAAAGAGAGATGGGGAATTGTGTTCCGAAGTTATCGAGGAGCAGGCATGGAGTCACTTTCATAAAACACATTTGAGGAGATGTCGGCGGACCCTCGGGAGTGGTGAGAATAGGAATCATTATCCCAACCAGCATGACGATGAGGATTGGCAGAAGGGGTAGCAGCGGATTTGGATTGATGCTCCAATGCAATGGCAGCTCGAAGCTCTCGAATCACTTCCACCATATCAGGTCGGTGAATGGCTTTGGGTTCCACACTGCGCAACGCCACCTCTGCCACAATCCACACGCCCTCCAGATTCGGCCGCCCTGCTCGCACTGCTGGGTCCAGGATCTCATTTATGCTCGCGTCTCCTCCAGTTGCCAACGTATTTCGTACCTGCATCATCATTTCTACCATGTAAGCACCACTCTCCCTCCACACTTGGACTCCACACAAAGGGCACTGCACATTGATGGTACCTTACAAAGAATATTTGCTTTTAGACCTACAGACTTATAGACCTAGTTCACTCAACATATAGATGCTACATTCTTCTCAACTTTTCTGATTCTAAACTTTTTGATGTATAAATAGGTTGTTTCAAAGCGTAGGTAGTGGTTGAATTAATAGTAACATCCTTGTTAACTTGGGCTCTCTCTCAACTCAAATCTTCATCATTATCAATAATAGGATATGAAATCACATACGTACTAACAATTATTCAACCTTATACTTGCTATTCGCTTAAACATGACAATTGAAAGGAGTAGCAAGGTCATTGTCGTGATTGATACCACAAGTTTAATCAGCTGCAAAAAGGTGTATGTGATACATGTCCGCTTATCAACAATTTTATGATCAAGAATTTATTTTTTAAGATGTCATTCCACAACCTTAAAATTTTGGCATGGTAGGTGGTCATTGTTAAAGTTTTCTCTAAAAATGGAGGAAAGCATGACTTACATATTGACATATATTGTAATCATCTCTGTTTGAGCTGGTAGATTCAATAGGAAGGCGTCCCGTAATCAACTCCAACAACACCACACCAAAGCTATACACATCGCTCTTGGTGGTGAGATTTTGCGACTCAAAGTATCTGCACATACACAAACATAAAGTCTATGATGTTATCCCATGCGTGAGGGGTTTCTGTATAAAACAAAACTATGATGTTAGAAATGATTCAGCCAACAACAATTGTCTTGCAAATTGATATAAAAGGATAGGTATAACTTAGGTTCTCGTATAGATTCCTATAGGTCTACTAAACTTACTGAGGGTCTAGATATCCAGCCGTTCCCTTCACAAGAGTAGAGACATGGGTTTGATCCTCGAGGGGTCCAATTCTAGATAGCCCAAAGTCAGCCAACTTGGCCACATCACCATGCCCGAGGCCCGTGAGTAGAATGTTGCTGCTCTTCACATCCCGGTGAATAATGCTTGGGGTACAACTTGAATGTAGATAGTCCAGACCTGAAATTTGGTCACACAACAGACTTAACTTATCAACACCGTACGACAAAAACAGCGAAAACGCTATGCACCAATAGATCGAAAACCTTGAACATTGTGCATCATATTACCTTGAGCTGCATTAAGGGCAATGTTGAGCCGAGTTTTCCAATCCAGGACTTGAGCAGGCCTTGGATTTCCTGCATCCTCAAATTCAACCGAGTAAGCCCAAGAGACATGAGGAGGAAAAGTCTATTACCTCTGCTACAAATGCAATACTTTTAATCTGGGCTCATCGGATCATGAAATTACCATGCAGTTGATCATATAAGGAGCCGTTTCGAGCATACTCATACACTAAGATTTGTTTGTTTTTCTCTTGACAGTATCCCACCAATGTCGTCAGATTTCTGTGATGCAATTTGGATAGAACCGAAACCTGCATCATTAACGGTGTTCACAGTTGAATCCGAGTATATTAATCAGTCAAAATGCTGCAAGGACGTAAAATTGATAATTACTAGCTCTCAGTCGATACTTAATTGACCACTGTACAGGTATGATCAGAACGAGAGTATTGAACGTGGCTTCATTAATGCATGAGGTCCTCCTTAAGACTGTAGGGTTGAAAGACAGTGTATCATACTCTAAAAGAATAAATACAATAAATACTATGGTGAGAAGTCATCACTAGCTTGCATACAGGAAGCTTCAAGTAATAACCGATTCCACGTGGTTGACTATGCCTTGAAGTGAGAATTGACCGATTTTTCAAACTTAATGAAAGAGAGCAATATATTTATACCTCAGTGTAGAACTCCTTCTCTCCTTGACGAGTGGGACGGCCTTCACGGTCTAGTCGGCCTTCGGCAACTTTCACGGCCACCTCTCGGCCATCAGGAAGAACTCCATGGTACACTGGTCCGAATCCTCCTCTCCCGATTTCTTTCTTAAACTTGTTCGTGGCAGCTTCCAATGCTGCTAGTGTGAAACCTTTTCCAGACCCATCAGCAATGGCAATTTCTGTACATTTCCACGTCAAGACCACAATCACTTCCTCCACATGAACTATGCATCATAGATTCACCGGTTCCAGCTTCGATTCTCACTTCCCTGCCATCTCAACATCCACAATAGCACTTGATTCCCCAGAACCTTTGCATGGTATCGAAGCGTGACCCATTCTGCAGATGTTGTTCAAACAAACTAAAAGGGGTACAAACATTTCTCTTGATCTTGCACCTTCAATAGATCCCCTCACGAAACAAATCCGCGCTGTGGTAGATTAGTTTGGAGCACTCGATTTCAACCTACTTTTGACGATTTGTTCATATGGGAAGTAGTACCTTAACTACCAAAGTTGCAAGTTTCGGAGTTCTTGACCACAACATTCATCTTCAGAACTTTGAAAAACCTCTTGGAATAAGTTTCGTTACAGAGTGCTTAACATGATACTGAAAATAAGTTTGGATTAGGACATATGAACGTGGAATAATTAAGAATGATAAGATGAGAGAGTGGGTGGAATTTCTAACAATAAAAACAAAATATTCATGACTGGGGTTGAAATTACCTTTAAGCGGTACAGGTTGATCCTTTGGAGCATTTTTTGGTTGAGTATTGGCACGACGACGACAGCACCGTAGACCACAGAAGATACCCACACCAACAAGTAAGAGAGCAAACACAATCCCTCCTACAACACCACCAATAATGGCTCCAAGATTTGAAGACTTCGACTTAGAAGAAGAAGAAGAAGCTGCCTTGCAGCCTGAATTCACAAACTGGTTTCCAGGACAAAACCTGCCAATTGACATAGACGAGGGGTTCATATCCGCATGTTAGGAACCTTTCTGAGATGATGCCCTCTTCTCGAACTGTGGAAATAGTCAGAGGAGCATACTTTGCTAATCATAAGGAATAAATCCTGAGATCAATTGTTCACAGAAAGAGCGGAACTAAGAGATCAAAGTTGAACACTCACAGAAGATACATTTTTAGACACAACACGTACAACTACATTTGACAAGATTTGGTGCATACATTTGGAAGAGTCGGAGACTCCCCAGTAAGAAACAAAGGGTGTGGATCCCAGGAATTCAAATTGATATCAACCACAAGACATTGGACAGAAGAAAAATCCGAATCTAACAATGAAATAAACATAGAATCATATGTGGTGGACTTACGAAAATTGATTATTTGCCAGCAACACAGCTGGAATTGAACCATTGAAACTATTATTTCCCACATGCCTGCACAATAAGAAGAGGAAAAAACACTCATGCATCTCGAGTAAGAAGACAGAACCACTCATAACATGACATAAGATGGATAAATACATCATAGTTGATGCCATGTCAAATTACAGAAAGTCAAACTTGATGAAGGGAACGGAGGTCACTTACAACTCAGTAAGAGTTGTCACCCACTCTGGAAGGGGACCACTTAAGTTGTTGTTCTCCAAGTCCCTGAGTGAATCGCCATTTCAAATCACTAAAAGTATCAGAACGACCAAGCACTGCTAGCATCAGCATGTTGAGTCTGACTCTTAATGCGTGGAGGGATGCGAGTGTACTAGACTAAGTCTGTCGTGGGCATCAAACTCGGCTGGCTGACTCAGAGAAGTGGAATGCAGAGCAAATATACAAAGTCTTTGAGCAGCATCTTAAACTGCCAGAAGTTCTTGATCCAAAATCCATGATGCAAATCAAGAACAAACATGCATGAAAACTGAACACCAAGATTTCTGTGCCAAATAGGCATGGTTTTCTATAGGCCTCAAACTCAATCAGTGGACAAGAAAACTTACAACTTCCGCAGCCGCACCAATGCTTTCAGATCTGGAAATGGGCCTGTGAGCGCATTGTTTTTGAGCGACCTGTCAAGAGAGCAATTGCAACTTGTTAAACTTCAACTCTACTTCTTGGGGTCCTGGATCTTGGGCTTTGGAGGGCTCTAGACAGTATCACTAGTCAATCTGTCAACGCATGTAAACGGAATGCTGTAGTTTAATACTGTAGAAAACTTACAAGCTGGTGAGACCAAGTAGACTTGAAAAGCCTGGGGAAATGGGACCAGTCAAGTTGTACCGTGAGAGATCTCTGCACACCATCAACAAGATAAATGTTAGTCCGCACTTTGATTGATTACTCCATTTCATTTCAGAATTTGATTGTGACATTCTCTCACACCTTCTGAATACATAAACAGATGGATAAGGGTTTACATTGCGATAACTTCAGGTGAAGACAGAACTGAAACTGTACTGCTGCAGTTGACCCACGGATATGGCGTTGGAAAACATGGGTCACCAGTCCATTCCGTAAGTTTCATGTCTTCCTTGATGAGCTCGATTGCTAAGACTGCACAATCAGAAACACAACAACGATCAACGTTATCACCGCCAAAAGCTTCATGATGTCACTCACACAAACATAATCAGACGAATAACCGGATGTTGGAAGCACAAAAGGGTTAAGGAGAAGATGCAGTTAAGATCCCAGATTAAGATGCTACATCTGCAAAAACATCGTGAAAACGGGTGCACAAACGGGTGCACAAGGAGATGATTGTGGAGAATAAATTGCAATTAGTGGAATTACTTGTGATTTTTTTCTAGATGCCAAATTTTTCGATATGCCAACCAAACCTGATGCCTCCAAGGTTCAGCAATCTTTGTCCAAATTCGTGCAAGACCATAAAGGTCAAATGCATTTGATATGATCAATACGAAGTACGTAATGCTACAGATGATGTGTGTTACCAAAGCATAGGATGTCAGCGAAGCAAATAGGATATTATGAATGGGGTGAAAAGGGAAGAGGGAGAGGGGGAGGGGGAGGGGCATACCATCGCGGTCCACAGTGGTGGCTCGACGGGTATCGGAGATAGAGTAGAGCTCCATGCAATTGAGAATGGGGCCCATGACCGTGCCAATAGAAGGAGTGAGGGTGAGCACGGTGGTGGGGGTGATAGACCGGTCCCAGAACAACCATCCAGTGCGCTTGAAGGCGGCCTTACTGTCATTAAAAGGATTCATGTGCGTCGGGTCATCGCCAGTGCCCACATCGATGTCGAACTGCCGTGACGTGGCGGTGGCACTTGCGTCCAGCTCAGCAAAATGGAGGATGAGGAATGCGGAAGTTGCTACGTCGGGAGGGAACATGTAGAACGACTTTAGGGTGCCCGTGGCCGTGGTGGTTTGTACAGCTTGCGTCATCACGGCCGATGGGGGTCGGAAGGCAAATGCCGGGTTGATGGCTACAGTGGTCGCCACTGCTTCAATGGGCGTGGTTGTTGCGCTCAGGTATCTGGACGTGACTCCCTCTGGCTGCCAGTACCGGTCGTAACCATCGTCTGGGTACCTGCCTCATTCCACATTCCACCTACGTCAACACACTCCCCCTCCCACCACTTCCCCTATGACGACGTCATTCAATCCCACGTCATTCAATCCTGCGTTATTCTGTGCACTTCACTTCCATTCTAACCCACCTAACTCACATTCATTAGCCTTCCATCTGGCCGGCCCTACACTTGATCCTCGCTATCATAACATTGATGGTGTGGTTGAGATCAATGGGACCTCGTGCACCTTTTTGTCCCATACAAGACCTTGCTATCACTACTTGCTATCTACACTGTTCCCTTCGATTTTATGCTATCCATATTCTGTCCTTGAGTAAATAGTGGATATGGATGACGTACTCCACTGCCTCGGGGCAATACAACTTAACCACTTCGATCTATCTCACAGGTTCACTCTGACGAAGTGTGAATGCATGAGTGCTGTAGAATGTGATTCAGAGAGGATCACAGTGAAGGGATCGATTGTTTGAGTGTTACCTGACTAGAGTGGATCCACCAAAATTGATCCTGGCCCGGGTGGACATGTACTTGGAAGTGTTCAGATACGTGTTGAACTGGTCATACACATCAGGGACGGGCCGCAAGCTGATGGCCGAAATGAAGGGCGGAGAATTGGTGGCATCTCGTACGAGACACAGGTAGGTCACATTGCTCTGGGAGTTGTAGAGGAGCTCCTTGTAAACCACCCCGGTGGAAGTCGGGGAGATAGTCTCCACAATGGTGGCCTCAAGCGACAGCTGAAACGTGGGAGGTCTGGGGGAGTTGTCGTAGCTGCCGTAGTAGAAGGAGGCTCTCACCATGTAGGTCGTGTTTTTGTTCACTGGCAACCGGTAGCAGTTCTTGGCTTTCGAGGGGCTGAAGGCTCTTAACGATTTCAGCTCCGTCAGCCCTGCAAAAAGTGGGTCCGATGGTGGATCCAACTGGTGCGTTGTACCTGTTGTACCTGGAATATATCTATCGTCTGGTTCCCATACCAGCCCTACTGCATCAGTGTAACTTGTTGTTGCCCCGCAATCGATGTTGAGCGCTCCTGAACAACATTCACAGGAAGCAAATATACACATATATTGATCAGTGGTTGTCTCCTTCGTTGAGTTTTGGTGCACATTGCATATTCGTCAATGAAAACAATCAGCATCCATTTCAATTCAATGACGGAGTCAGAAACTCTCCGAGCCCCAACTCTTATTTAATACGAGTACGTCGGTGTGGCTCAAACCTTACTCTCTCGTCTCTAATATAGTAGCTGCTGCGTTCACACTGTTACTGTACTAAATGCTCCAGGTTCCTACTGTTGCAATGTTGACGGAAGAGTTGCTCACGAAATTTATCTTATCTAGGACATAATTGAGAGAAATATGCTGCTGGACCTTTACAGAAAATGAAATATCGAAGAAATCAAATGGATGAGTCAAGTGGCAATGCACCTAAAAGCGGTATTTCAAACGAAATTCTTGTCACCGAATGTTGAACACACTAAAGTGTTCTGGATTCGGATACCAGTTCCGAGTATTACTGGTCGGGGACAACACTTTGAACACATTTTCCATAACAACTGAGCAGGATTACAGGACGTCACACACTAACTTTCTGTTTCCTTCTAAAATCGCGACGACTCGAGTCTGGATGGGTCCCGAGAGGTCCAGGTCATCCAGTTGGGTTGCAGGAAACCCTGACAAATGGGTGCAGCGAACTTGCACAAGCAGAACTGCCAAAGAAATAAATTAAAAAACCCTAGATTATTCCCAACCAAACATGAGAGAAAAGTGAGGGGCACTATAAATACCCAGCCGAAGCACTTAGCACCTGGGACTAATATTCCACTGAAACTCTGAAAGGTAGTGCGCTTCAATCACGAACTCACCTGATATACTTTGGGTCCAAGCCACCGGAGCGCTTCCACAGCTCAAAACAACAAGCACTGCGATTGTGCAGACTGTGCGCTTCGCCATCGCTTCACGATGCTACTATATATCGAAGTTAACGAGCTATACTCACACCTGGAGCTCCATCTAAGTTATCTAGACATGTTGGACTCCCTTCTAGCGGTAAGAGATGAGACTCTCAGAGCACAAGCACTGGCGAAAGAGACGGGATCGAACAATATATGGTAATGTCACTCGAGATTGAATGGAAGACAGGCTAGCGTTGACAAAAGATGCACTGGTTAGCCTAGCCCCCCTGGTTTGACGAGCTGGCAGCGGATGAGTGAAGGAGAAGCAGGTCGGCACCGAGAATTGCTACCGATTACGGGAGTAAAATTTAATTAAAAATGTTGATGCTCTACAGTGACGGTTTTTGACCAACCGTTGAATCTGGCCGCGATGAGTTCCCCTCACTGCTCTCGATCGGAGGCTTGAATACCGCCAGTACACAGGGCTTCGTCTATTTTATTTTTATTTGAACCAATCAATGCATTGGCCCCTATTGTCGAAAAGAGCCCAAAACGACCCAAAACGGCTCGTTTGGGGTCTGGTCAGCCCAGCGATTTTTTTAACAGGCGACCCACCAACACTCGGTGTAAGTAAATCTGGCAATTTAGAGTGAGGGACACTTTACATGGGGAGTCAAGGCCAACAAATCTCTAAGCCAATTCACTCACATTTTGAGCCCAATTGGCTTCATGGGCCACTTGGAGAACACATTAAACAATTAATAAAGTGGGGGCCAATTCCCCCATGTGTAAAGCCCTTGGGGCCGATTCGTTAAAGGGAAAACAAGCCCATGGGGCCAATTCGTATAATTAGCTACATTCCATGCTTTTGATTTGTTCACATTAAAATATTTTAGTAAAGTAATGATTTTGAAATCAAGCAACGGCCTCTAGGCCATGAATTGGCCTTCCATTCTTGTATCTCCCAACTTTTGGAGCGCGGGCCGTGTCATAACTTGTCCCCCACTCATTATAATATAATTTCAAAAAATTGGCCTTGACTCCCCATGTAAAGCCCCTCGGGCCAATTTTCAGAATTGAACCAATTACAAGAGAGGATTTGGCCATGAATTGGCCCCATCAATGGCTTGGCCCCTCGTGTAAAGCGGCCCTAAGTGGTAGTAAATTATTATGGCTCCCATTCCAACTCCTAAATTACTGTAGTGGCGATTCCTATTCTACGCGTATAACTTCAACACTAAAATTTGCAGGCGCCTTCTTTGCTCACCAGTAGCGAACTTGGCGAATTGCAACTCTAAACTCTAGTGCATGTGGCAACAACTTCATTCTAAAATTCAAACACTTTGAAAACAAATTTGGGAGAAAATCTGAACACATTCAACCAAAATCTAAACTCAATGTAAAAAGACATTCAAACATCTACATTCACGATTTCACTCACATTCATAGTTGCACCATTCACATTCGGAAAGTGAGGTCAAAAAGAGAGTTCACCATTCACACTCAGCCTTCACCATGAGACAAAAGAAAACACCTTCATGGGATAAGGCCATGCCCAGAGAAAAGCAAACACCATGGCACAAGGCAAGGCCCACAAAAGGGTTCAAGCAAGGCACATTTACATTCAAGCAAAGTAGCATTCACATTTAAGCAATGCACATTTACAAGAGTGCTACAGGTTTCATCATTTCACCTTCGCTCTTCTTGCTGAAACTGTGACTCTTGATCATCATTCAACATTTAAGAAAAATAATTGAACCACAATGCAAAGTCATGAAGCCAAGAACCTACTACTGTTAACTGCTTTTCAGCCCCGACTTGATGTTGTTAAGGATTCACGGTGGTTTGGTGATGCCCCGGCTAGAACGAGTGAGAAAACCTGCAGATTCGAGCCTAATTTGCATGGAGGAGACGAACCTCGGTATTTTCAGCCGTGCCCTTTGCAGCATGCAAACCCCCACCCCACCCTAGTTGGAAACTGACCACAAAATTCCAAGCCAATTCAACATGCTGGACATCATCATGGAAATAGAAGCTTACTCTTCAACTTTCCTCCTCTCACGAGCTTCACTCCATATGATTATCGCTGTAGAGTACGGGAAAGTCTCCAAGGTCCACCACAGCTGAGCAAACACCTTCTCATAAGTATCTTATGTCCACAAAGACGATTGCGCACCTTTGACTTCATATATGCCAAAGTCGAGAACGTACGCTCGTCTTCTACGCTGCCAAGCTCAACACAAATGGCTACTTTACTGAGTCTAATGTATTCACTCAATCTGGATCCCATAAGCGCATTCTGGCCCACTTTGTCCCACAACTTGGTTACAGGGTTCAGCTTTCTAAGCTCAGCCATGGCATCCTTAGAGTTGGACTTCATCGTGATCTTCAACAAGCTCATTTGAAGTCCCAAGAGCCGGACATCAAACATAGGATCCAGCATGCGCACTTCAGGTTTCTCCGGCATTCCTCCACTAATAGATCTTGGCACACAGAAATAGGCCCGAATGACCTTCATGTGCATGGAGAACAATTTGTTGGAGTTGCTTTGTAACCAAAACTGTGGGAATACTATTGACAATGCATTCATCAAATCTGAGTCAGGAAACCGTTTCTCCGATTCCGAGTTCACAAGCTCAGGCGCATTCCTACATTGTCCTTCGACAGAGGCCACAACTTCCTCAAAGTTTGCCCTTGACACGGCCAACTTCCTCCCGGTTTGGTTGCACAGCTTATGGGCGGCGTACGTGTGGCCCCCAATGCGGAATTCCAGACTCTAACTGCCGTCATTCAAGTCGACGCTCCACTCCTGAGAAATGGTGAAAGAGTAGTCTGCCACGACATCACAGAAGTGCTGAAAATGGGAAGGCTCGAAAGAGTTGTCACTGTCCACGTACATCATATACAATTCGCCCAGACATATTTTGACAGCTGCAAGATAGTCTGAAACAAAGGCATGTGTAGATTGGTTGAACTTCATGAGGAGATTCACACATTCCAACAATGGCATAAGACAAGGCAACAAGTAAAGTCCCGATGTCATAGAGAAGCTCGTAATTGAGTTTGGCGGCCTCACGCTCTGCAGCTTGCCTACCCGTTATCTAAGGCTCCTTGAGGTGAAATCCTCACACATCTTCGCCATAAGAGTCTTGTACTCCCCCAAAACCCTCTTGAGTGGCTCCAAGAGAGATATCCACTCTGTCTTCACGTTCCTCAGCATTTTCAGCCCTTCCGTTTCCATGAGGTCAGCAAGTTTGACGAACTCAAGGTGTTTTTTCGGAGATGCAGAGAAATAGGAGTACATTGTCTGGCATAAAGATTCTAATTTTGCGACAATGGGGAAATTCAAGATTGGCTAGAATGCGAGGTTGGTTCGATGGATCATCCAGTGAACTCCAATCATGAAAGGCGCATGCTGCGTGTTGCTTGAGCTACGTCGTGATTCCTGATCGTGAACCCTGAAACACAGACATGCCATCCGCCTCAAACGACACAAGCTTCCAAGCAATCTTGGCTTGATCCAACCCTGCATGATGCATCATATGGGCCACAATAGCCTCTCTCATAACTACAGCCCCATTTCCCTCAACAAGCCTTTGTAACCCCAAAAGAATTGAGAGGCGCTTGTCTTGAAAAGGAATGTAAACAAGCAGTGAAAGCCAAGACTCATGGTCTATCGTGGTTACCTCATCTGTCGGCATGCTGAAGAAATTAGCACATGTCAAAGCCGCCTTTGTTTGATGAGCCAACTCCTCCGCCATTGCACATGCGATCCTCTAACCGCCTTAAATGCTCCAATGCTTCCTCGGAATATCAGGCACACGATGCTGCTGCAGAAGCCACTGCTAGTCCTCGTAGTCTGAAATAGGACGGCGATGGGAGAGCAAGGAAAATACAACTCAAAATTGCACAAGTTTTTTTTTTTTTTTTTTTTTTTTTTTTTTTTTTTTCCTTTTCTTTTCTTTCTTCTCACAAGTCTTACCTTCTGTGATCAGCTGCACCACACCACAGTTCCGCTCCCACTGCGAGCAAAGTTGATCCTTTCATTTTTGACGTGTGCGCAAGCGCCGAGGAAGAAATGTTTACCTTTCTTGAGCTTCCCCGAATCAGCAAGGGCTTTCCTTCAGCCTGCGTGCTTCCACAGAGAATCAAGTTTCGGAAAGTAGTTTTCCGCGGCCCTCTACCTCGCCGCAAACATTGCAGCGCACTTGACAGACTCGCCCATCTTTACCAACCACAGACTCAGTCCATGGCAATCGAGCTGCCCAAGTGTCCTAGAATTGGCGGTTGTGCTCGTAGCTTCGCCGCTTGAGCTTTGCAGCCTCTATCAGGGGACTCACCACAACAAGATCTAGAACCTGCAGGTCGGAGTCCAAAGATCCAGCACGTTTAACCGTGCCCCAAAGCATGTTCTCTCCGAAGCTTTCACTCCCGCCACTCGTTGTCTCCGCACCTGCACTCCCCGCTAAACCACACCCATTTTCAAGATTGTCGCTCAACTCAACAATGCCACTGACATTTACTCTACCTTTGTAGAGAAATTTGGACAAATTTGTCTGCTTTGAAGGCATCTTCAAACCACATGTATGCACAGACTACAGACTCACACTAATGAACAACGAACCCAAAGTGAACCTCCACGAGACTCAACATGAAAGTAATGATCCAAAACGAGAAAGCAAATCAAACAAACGGGAAAGAAAATCGAGAAATCAAAAGCGTTCAAATGCTTCCCTCGTTTGCACAATGCGAGACTCCCGTTATGAGCAGCCAACCGTGCGTTCATGCCACCACTCAATTGCCACCGCTCAATGCACTCACTGAACAACCTTGATAAACACCGATGAACACAACTTGATGAACACAGCTTTAGCGTAGCGCCAAAACCTCACTGAAACCTAAAATTTTAAATTCGACTATCTCGATCCTAAATCCGCGAAACTGAGTGGCAAGCCACCTCCCAATCTGGAACTGCACTGGCGAACACATGCTTAAACTGATCTAAACATGGCTAAAAAAGACTGGCGAAAATGCAAAGGCCAACAACCCAAATTTGGCGAGGCCCTCGCGAAGTGATTGGAATGCATGCGAAAAGATGGCGTCGATGGGCGGCAGGTGAGGGGACTGCTTGAGGGCATTCCGATTGTGTCTGGCTAACTCATGATTTTTTTAGGGATTTTTTTTTAAAGGGCAGATTGCCCTCCCCAAAAAGGGGTAGGGTTGTGGCAAAATTTCGCCAATAAAATTATTGCTGGGTTAGCCCCTTGTTTACTATATTTAGCTCGTGTAAAATTGAAACCTTTTGAAGGTTGTAGAGTTTTTCCATACTTTTCCCAAAAGTAATCTTATACTTCAAAATTCCTCATCCTTTAAGAAATATTCATGGTCAAAGTTCGAAAACACTATTTGAAATCTGGCAAAAAAACAACCCAAAATGTGGTATATGCTCTTTATACTCAAAATTTGCCCAAAAATAATAAGATCACAAGAACTTCAAAAATTAACCAGAATTGAGATTTTATTTTTCTTCAAGTTCTATTTTTTTGTACTTGGAATTGAGGTTTTAAGGCATGATCCACCGTTTGAATCTATTATCCAATTATTCCCTACATGCCATTCTTATCAACAAAGAGGGGCCTTCTAAGTTGAATTTCAGCATGCCTCCATGTGAGGATTCAAGCATTTCTTTAAGTTTTATAGGTTGCATGAGGGTAAAATTTGTATACACATGTTTCTAACTCACTCATGCACAAGAATTTGAAGAGCCACATTCGCCAAGACGAAAGGGACTCCATAGAGCTTTTAACCCACACGTACATTAGAGCATTGAAGCCAGATTTGACATGTATCCGCAATGTGAATTTAAGGCATCACTTTAGGGCACCATTTTAGGAATCCTACAAATCTAACTTCAAAAATTTAGAACAAATTATAAGAGAGTCTAAAATTGATCATTCCACTTGCAATGGATTTTCACATACTCTCCAATTGCACAAAAAATAGTCACATTATTGATTCCATCACAAATTTCCTAAACTTAAAGTTTGTGCAGTTTTTGAGCAATGTACTATAAGCCTTGGAAGCACCTAGTTATCCTAGATAAGGTAGGAGTGGTGGAAACTGTCTGAATTTCAGCTTTGCATACTTGGAATAGTGGTGTAAAATTTTAATTATTTTTCCATGGTCTGCAAAGCTAGTGCAAATCCATCCAAAAAAAAAAAAAAAAAAAAAAAAAAAAAAAAAAAAAAACATTTTTTGAGTAATCCTATAATTTCCTATGAATTTTTGAATCTCGAATCTTAGGAGTCCCACTACCCGAACATAGAGTGCTGGCTTTTTTGCAAGGTTGTATTCCGAAAACTGTGGATTGAATGTCCCAAAATGAATTAAAATAGGTTCATGAACTGACATAGGAGTTGTCTAAAACCGTTCAGCATGCATGGTGGGAGCTAAAAACAGTGGATGGTTCCCAAAACCTGTCAGTTTACCATGAACGGACGGTTTTACAGACCCTACCCATAAACCTACTGTGCGGTTTTTGGGGCTGGACGGTTTTCACGACTCCTACCTTAGTGGTAGTCCCACTGCTGCCATGGCTTCATCTATGGTAACTGCAGAGCACAAAGTGCATTCCAATGGGGGTTAGTAAACCCACAAATGAATTTTGAAGCATTTTGGCAAGAATAAGTTGAGTTACAAACTTACGTTAGTTAATACTTGTAAGTTGTAATTTAACCCTCTTAACCCTTGTAATGTACAATGCCCTCCAAGAGGTTTACGTTTGGAGGAATAAGAGATCACATACCCTCAACTTTCAAATAACCACCATGTTTGTAAAACCAATCTGAGTTGCAAAGTACGAAGTATATAAGAAAGGTAATGCACTCTTTTATCACTATATGAAATTTTTGTAAAAAAAGTGTTAAATCTCTTTTAACTTCTAGTATCTTTTAACATACTTTTTAGTATCTACATTCAACTCTTATGAAGACCTTCACATGGTGAGGTTTGTTGAGAAAGAGAGTCTTACTATCTCTTTATGAACTTGATTTGATGCCCATTATACGTATGTGGCTCACCTTCACAATTATTGAATTGAGTTATCTTAAGAAGCCTTGATATTTCTCATAGTAAAATAGTTACATACACATTTTAAAGTACAATGCCTTCTCACTAAGTAGTTGCATATAGACAAAGGGCATTGTAGTAGCTTTCTTCAGAGGTGGTTGGAGTTCTCATAGTAGCATGCCTCAACATAAGTAACTCGTCATAAGAGCTAAGGGTGAGTAGTAAAAAATATGTTAATAAAGTGATATATTAAAGTAGAAATTTCAACTTTTATTGGACTTTCTTCAATTGATGGCGTAGAATACTAAGTTATCTTTGTAATATAATTTGTACTTGGTAGATTATATCATTTTCGTAAGGAGGGTGATTGTCTCCATTACTTTTGTGACCATGGGTAAAGGGAGGAGCTCTATGTGAAAGTACTTAGAGAAGGTTGAGTGAGATTCTACTCAAAAGCAATACCTATCCTACTACTAGAAAGAGTAAAAGGTAACCAATTCTTATCAAATCTAGATAAAAACTCATAAAAGTGACTATGATAGGTTGATGTAAGGTTGGTGGTATGCAGCCACTCAGTCTTTGGTAGCCTCTAAAAAGGCCTTCTAAATTTTCTTTTCTTGGAGGTGGGAAGTCCATCTCTCTCCTTTAAAAAAATCAGATTGCATTCGGCTTTAACCATTCAACCAAAATACAAAGCCCCTCAACACTATACAGATCTTTGAGGCTTTTCTCACTTTCCTAGGCAAGAAGAAGCGTAGGAGGCATTATTGCTAAAGAAGGCCTCTATAAGAGCTGTTGGTAAGGAGAACTTGCATCAAAGTGTATAGAACCCACAACTAGAATGAACATTCAAATTTGGGAGCTAGAATGAACATTCAAATTGAAGTAAATAATGATAATACTTGTTTGTGGATAGTGTATAAAGTATCTGTGATTGTTTATGTTTTTCATTGCTGAATGTGTATAATTGTATTGAAGATGTAGTAATCCTCATAGCAATTGCAACACATTTCACAAATTTGAAATCGAATCATTTTGGAGTGCACTAGCAATATTCAAAGTTGATAGGAAAATTGTCCCTCAATGCTGAATACGTAAATCATCTGAAGGGTATTGTACTGTTTGCCTCCGTGCACTGCGGAACGCAATCTGCTCTGCAGACGAATTAGGGTGTGGGAATGAAACCGGATGATTACTGATTTCATCCATGTACACGTTCATCCATTTCCAGCGGTACTGTACCTGAGCAGCAGCTTCACCCGAACCTCACTGGCTCCGTGGCCCTCTCTCTCTCTACTCCCCCTGCGCGTATCATCGCATTCCTGAATTTATTTTTGCATCCCTGATAGCCCACCTCAATTTTACACCCACCTCCTGCATTCCGCTCCTGCGCTTGGCCAGGTTTCAGTTCTCGGCCTTCTTGTTTCAAGCTTTTCCACTTTTGCTTTCCTCACCTTTGGTTCTTTCTAATGGCGTTCTGAATCGTGAGTTTTGTAATTTCCGCAGCCATGGCGACCACAGCCTGCCACTCGGCCGCCCTGGCATTCTCCACCGCTCTGTCCGGGAAGCGCATCGATATTTCTCCCCCCTCGTCCCTGCGCATTCTTCCTGCAAGCAGCCTATGGCGCCCTTGCACTGCGTCAGCGCCTGCCGGGGAGCAGCAGTTTGACACCAAGGAGTTCCGGCATACGTTGACGAGGGGAAAGAATTACAACAAGTCGGGGTTTGGGTACAAGAAAGAGATGCTGCAGCAAATGGATGTGGAGTACACCAGTAAGTCTGCTGTAGTGGCCCTTTGACAAAAATCACATATGATTGATCATGGAGACTCGCAATTGAATTGAGATTCTTTTGATGTTTGCAGAGGTGGGCGTAATTCACATCATAATCTCTTCTATTGCTCTTTCTCCAGATCCTTTTTATGCCCGCTGTGCTTCACTCTACACTTAGTTCCTGTTTTTGTGTCATATAATGTAATCTTTTTATTGGTCGACATTCGGTAATTACTTGGTCGACACTCGATTAAAATGGCTCAACCAGAAGGTCAACTCTGCAGTTCGTTTATTGCAGTACTGTACTTGGGACAGGATGCTAGATGCACCGCGGTTTCGCTTAAGTAGACTGATAACGGCGTAGGTTGAAATGATTGCTTGTCTCGTTCGTTTGGAGTTTTCTAGTGTTATAATATGTGTTACGGTTGCAGGTGATCTTGTGAAGACACTGAAAGAGAACAACTTCGAGCACACGTGGGGAAACGTGACCGTGAAGCTGGCAAACTCGTATGGTTTCTGTTGGGGAGTGGAAAGGGCTGTGCAAATCGCCTACGAGGCGCGCAAGCAGTTCCCAGAGCAAAAGCTGTGGCTCACAAATGAGATCATACACAACCCTACTGTCAATAAGGTACATGAGGCCACACTTGTTGAGGGCCAGTGTCGCTGAAAACCATGTGCTTAGTCAGCCAGGCCAACCGGATGCTCGACTGCGCAGTTCTGATCACTAATTTGCTTTGCTATCAGCGGCTGTCTGACATGGGCATCGCGGAGCTGACTGTCAGCGAGCAAGGGAAGGACTTCTCGGTTGTAGAGAATGGTGACGTCGTCATCCTGCCAGCTTTCGGTGCCTCCGTCCAGGAGATGCAAATCCTTGACGAGAAGAAAGTGCAAATTGTGGACACGACTTGCCCCTGGGTGTCTAAGGTTTACTTCCATTTTTTGTTTGCTATTTCCGCATGGTTCACACTTTCTTGTTGTCACTCAACTCATATCGTTCCTATTTCCTCAGCTGACAACCTGAAGAGGATTATGTGAAGGTCTCTGTATGATTGCTGTGACAATTCATAGACCCTTACTGAAACTGCTGTTATCTTGGTTCTGAGAGCCTCCACATACATGAAGCCTAGTGTTACAATGCAACTGCTGGAAATTGCACAGGTCTGGAACACCGTGGAGAAACACAAGAAAGGCACCTACACATCTGTGATTCATGGGAAGTATGCCCACGAGGAGACAGTGGCCACTGCCTCTTTTGCTGGTGTGTACATCATAGCCAAGAACATCAAGGAGGTATTATCAAAATTCTTTCTTGGTCGTGCAAGAAGACATGCTTTGATTAAGTTTCGGTGGATTTTGGAAGGGTTTAATTTTCAAGTGAAGTTGTGCTTATCTTCTTGCAGGCGACTTACATTTGTGACTACATATTGGGAGGAAAGCTGGACGGCTCTAGTGGAACCAAGGAGGAATTTCTCGAAGTAAGTAAAAGTAACATTCTTTTGTTGGAGGATAGTTTAGTAGAATTCAGTTGGTCTATTTTGGCTGTTTGCTGTGTGAAAGGTGATAAATGTTAATCTTTGATGGTTCGTTGACCAGAAATTCAAGAATGCAATTTCGAAAGGCTTCGACCCTGATCGTGATTTAGAGAAAGTTGGGATTGCTAATCAGACGACAATGCTGAAAGGAGAAACAGAAGAAATCGGTAATATGACTCATTTTTAGATGACTCTGTTATTCGAGGATTCTCATATCTTGTTCATTCATATTATTTCTCTCTTGGGCTCGATCAGTGTGCGATCTGATTTGGGGGATGCTTGCTACATGGTTATCATTTTTAGCTCTACAATATTGTTGTCTTGCAACTAAGGTGTTCAAACGATTGTGTCCGGGTGAGCAGGAAAATTACTCGAGAGGACTATGATGCAAAAGCATGGAGTGGAGAATGCTGCTGAGCATTTCATGAGCTTTAATACCATTTGTGATGCAACCCAAGTCAGTATATACAGCTTTCTATGTTCTAATTGAATTAGAGATCAACTTTGTAGGAGTTTTTATCAAATTAGTGCATTTTTGGTGGTGCAGACTTTAGATATCTATGCCTTCTCTGGATAGGTTGATGATGTGAGAGACACTCACCCTCGTTTTGTTATGAACGCTGCTTGGCTGGCAGGAGCGGCAAGATGCCATGTTCCAGCTCGTGAAAGATAAGGTAGATCTGATTCTGGTGGTGGGAGGTTGGAATTCCAGCAATACTTCCCATTTGCAAGAAATTGCAGAGTTAGCGGGCATTCCCTCATATTGGATAGATACAGAGGAGCGCATGCTATCTGGGAAGAGGATCGCCTTCAAGCTGAATGTGAGCAATACATTACGTCGTCCTGTACTCGGTCCAGACACTGCATTTTGTATGACGTGTATCCCATCCCGTCACGAATCTGCTAAAATTTCTCATCACACAATTCAGGGGAAGATTCAGCTTTTGCTATTCAGTGCGTGTGTTTCTTTTATTGAGTTTTAATATGTGTTATGCAGCACGGTGAGTATGTTGAGAAGGATGACTGGCTACCCGAAGGTCCCATCACTATTGGCGTCACTTCCGGCGCTTCCACTCCTGACAAGGTACTATCTGGTGCTCTCTCTCTGCTAAACAAGCTCTCATGCAACTGGACTGAAGGGCGGGAGGCCTACTGTCTCAATGCATCTACTACTTTTGTACTCGGAATCCGAGTCTCAGTTCTGAACATCAATGTAGGGTACAACTCCAAGGGAGCATCTTACAGTTTCACAGAACGTAGCTGCTCGCCCTTATCGTTACCTCATGATAGTTTCTCATGGTTCGATTCGCTCGCTGCTTGTGGACAGGTAGTAGATGATGTACTGAAGCGCGTGTTCCATTTTAAACGGGAGGAGGTACTTCAATCTGTTTGAGTATGCTCCGGGCTTCTGAAATGTCACCCGCGATGGCCTTTGACATACTTCGAACAAAGTTGGCGGTTTTCATATCACAGCATTGTAAAATACTAGTAGACCAGGACAATTGGGAACTTTTTCAAGATGTTGATGC
Source organism: Bryum argenteum (assembly GCA_037043015.1). Classification (NCBI taxonomy): domain Eukaryota; kingdom Viridiplantae; phylum Streptophyta; class Bryopsida; order Bryales; family Bryaceae; genus Bryum; species Bryum argenteum. The sequence goes on along the minus strand of CM073326.1, from coordinate 1,650,656 downwards.
AGTACATAGATGAGCTGACAGAACGTCTGTTGATTTTATAAGGATTCTAGTCCATGAGGCTAGACCTTGAGATCGAACTACAAAGAGCAAGGGATTCGTTTTGCTATCAACTTCCAGGCCTTGCCGGGTTCTTGGAGTGACAACAGTGACTTGTAGGTGAGGTTGTGAATATTAAGCTTCTTGTTCCAGAACTTGGAGTTGCTGCTGGTTTGGGATGTCACATTTCATTTTCTGAATTTCCACTGATGAAATTAATGATAGAGCTTTCATTTGTAGCAACAATTTCTCAGTGATAAAATTACAATCTGCGAAAACTATCAATCGCTTGGTGTCGTGGTGGTGAAAATACTCGACGCATAGTTATGTTAGAAATTCCGCCGAGTATCACACTATCAACATAACCTTTAGAGAAGAAGGGCCTCAAAACTGCCGAAAAGCTCAGAACCACTCCCTTTATGCGTGGTGTATATTTAAAACTTCGATGAATTTTGAAGTAAGTGGAGGATCTAGTACCGAACTTGTATATGGATATTGTGCAACCCAATCCCATGTTAAAATTTCTTTCCATTCCAGTTGTGAGATCATGATGTTTAGAGCAAGGTTATTGGAGTACATGATATTCAAAGAAAGGTTACTAGAGGACATGATGTTTAAAGCAGGGCTACTAGGAGTATTCTTGTAATTTCTAATTTTGGCTACTTACTTTTTACTAGATTTATATGTACTTATAGATTATTTTTTGTACTTGTAAATACCCATTTTCAAAATATTCTAAAAAGTTTAGAAGTTTGAAAAACTCATATGTATGTGATAGATTTAGGAACAAATATGGATGGTTCTTTGTACCCTGATAACCATGGTTCAGAGTTGAAATATTGATTTTTCCTTTGTAGCAAAAAGGGTTTTAAGTAATTTGTGAGTTAACCCCTAAATGGTTTGACTAATTGGTAGAGAAAAAGAATACATTCTCCAAAAAAGTGACATGAATGGGAACAAAGGTAAGTTATTCAGATCTCAACCAAACAATCTTGTATTAAACATATTGTACATCATGTGGGTCAAATTTTGAGTCATACCACACCTTATATAGAGCTTCTTTCACATTATACCATAATATAATTTAAATTTGACATTGAGAAATACCATTGCACTCTAAGTTTGAAGTCTAAATGATATACATAAAATTATACATTATTTATATTATAATTTTGAAAATATGATAAATTCAAGTATATTAGGGATCCCTAACACATGGAATAGAGGGATATGTACATCATAATTAAGCCATTTCATAAAAAAATCAGCATAGGAATCAAACCATGAGCTCATAATAGAAATCTTCCAAAAATAACTAACTCCTAACATAAGGAACTAGATTTCTTACTACTACTAGGAATTTGCCTTTTTCGAAATCATCCACCTCTTTTATCACAAATCCCTTTTGCATCCACCATCTGTATTTCTTGGCACCTTTATTTTTGTCTTACAAACCAGTTATTTCTTTTCAATGACACATTTAACTACTCTTGGACTAGCAGTAGTTTAGAAGTTAGATATTCAGGAATCCCCCATGCTTAAGTAAACAATATATAATGTGAGCACGAAGATGTGAATCAAGGAATCTTTAGAGAGCATAAAGCTAGACACATCCCCCGATGTGATTTTCAACTAATGTAATGGTCATTCTACAAAATTGAAAATTTCAAAATTTTCTCCAGTCCACAAAATTCATGAATGAGTCCGAATTTAATTAAATGTGGCATTTCACCTTGTATTTCTTTTCTTTTCTTTTCTTTTCCTTTTTTTTTTTTTTTTTTTTTTTTTTCTCAATTAAACAGTTATTGGTGGTGATTTAGGAGGTGCAAATAGCCAAAACGGCATGCACTGAGTATCATCAATTTTGTTTGAACATCATCTTTTATCTAGGGAAACATCACAAAAACTTTAGCAGATCATTGATAGGATCAATCAAGTGCCCCTTCAACGCCAGGAGGTCTCGTTATAGTTCTTCAAAGCTTCAATTTGTTATCCAAGTTGTTCTTTTTCAACATCAAAGACGAATACAGGTAAATACAACCGCTTGGGAATATTTCCACCTGTGACACAAGCACAAATGAATTATCAATCACAAACACATTGTACTACATGTGTGCCAATTCCTCCAAAAACAGATCCGCCCTAATAAAAAGAAACATGGAAAGAAATCTAACCAACTCGAGACAACACTCAATATCAATTCACCACTTGTTGTGCTAGGACATCGATCCAAAGACAATATTCAATACATAACACAACAACGAAAATACATCATAAAGTACTTAGTAACTGATATTACAACATCCTCCACAAAGGCACATCACATGTCAAATATAATCATTCAAGTTTAAGGCTCACCTCAAGATTGTGAAAACACACCACCCAGGATAATTTCAAAGTTCATGAATGCGAAGGAAAGCAGGCCGCTCTGATTTCAAAAAGTTCTTCAACTTGAATCCCGCTTATCTTAATCACATTCATGGTTCTGCTACAATTCCAAGTTCGGAAGCGAATTGAAAGTTTAAGCACCAATGAGTTATGGAAGGACTTGGTATACTCGAGGATACAACAGCTCATTCTCCATGAAAGTCAAGTGTACGGGAAAGGAGTTGCTTCTGATAGAAGCAGAAAAGAGTAGGATATTAGTGAAAGGGCGATTGACAATTTCGCAAATGTTTGATCCAGCTAGCGTGTTTTCTTGTGTGGATGCTCTTCCGGAGAAACTCTTCCCACCAACTACTCCATTTTTTGCATTTTTTGCAGACAAAGCATATCCAATCAACTCAAAAGAGTGACTAAATTAACACTCACTTCACATAACAGCAATTTCGATGAGTACTACAACCGTCTCGTCACCTGTAAGGCTGTTATCTATAGATCGATCCAAGCAAATTGAAGGTCTGCAGCAACCCCAACATCTAGGTATCAAAAGTTTACACTTCCTCCTCAAGTACGGTAACGCAAATCGTAGTAATCTGAGTCCTGAATGCCAAAGATACAAGAGTTCACTCTTAAACTGATATCACTATCACGAGTTACGGTTTCTCCGCTCCTGAATGAATAGAAATAGCTAATGGACACGTTAGAGGCCGATAAGGCGAGATTATTGACTCCACGTACCAACCCTAGGTCTCATTTAACAACTGGAAATTAGTAAATTTGCCTTACCAGGTTGGTTGGGGCGAGATGGGGGTGTTTTAATTTACCTTGATTTTGATTAAGCTCTTGATATACTATATAATAGTGTTTTGAGAGTTCTCTTTATATCTAAGAATACTTGAGGTGAAAGTATTTTAAAGCCTTCAAAAGGGATGTACCAAATGCAAATTGATTTTTAATTATTACTTTTTTTTATGTCTCCTATTTGATCCGTCCGAAGGCCGTTGAGACGGGAAGATCATATGATGGCCAAGGGCAACCACGATTAATCCAACAGCCAGGATGCAGCGGTGGGGGACGGCCGGTCTAGGACTCGTCGGAAGGACGGCGGATGGACTTTCGAAAGCGTAAATGCGGCCGCACCGATTCTCCAACACCTACAGAGCTAGATGAAGGAGCCCGACCGGCAAACACTCATTTACCTCAAGTAAATAGAACCAAATTTAATTGGAACAAAATTTCTTATATTACTAACATAGCGGAGTGGCCAGGACATCAAACGTCCAAACGTCCCCACAATCTTACTCGATTTGAGCCCTCTTTTACTATAAGGTGCAATTTTAAGTTTTGATGTAATATAGAGTATTTAATCGCAAAAAAAATGTACCTAACTTGTATGTGCATATGTATGTCAAACCTATCATATAAAGGAGATAGTTTGATTTCTGCATGGCATTACGATCTTGGGCCCCCATGGTCGGATCAAGGGCAGATGAGGTGTCTTTGGAAGGAGGTTTTTGTAGAGGTGCACGGAACAATTGATGAATCCCAAGATGTTTGAATTTCTTTGTAATTATGGCCCTCAAAATCACTAGAAATTATAAATTTGACCTAAGTTTAGATTTAGCAGAAAAACAAGAGGAGCATGGTCAAAGTATTAAGTTTGCGTAGCAATGCTGCGGGGACATACTAGTCTTAAATTCGAATTCCTTACCAATTGTGAGATCATAATGTTTAAAGTTGGAATAAAAGTTTTTTTCTTGTTGGAAAAAGAATAACTAGTTTTTTGAAGGCCAAAGACCACTTTTGAATTTTTATTTTTATTTTGAATTTTTTTGATATAAGGCTCTTTAAATGCTTGTTCTCAGGTGAGTTAAGAACATGTCTATGCAAATGTTACGCTCATATGACCTATAAAACCTAACTAAGAAATGCTTGATTATTCACATGGAGGTATGGTGAAAATCAAAAGAACAACGTTCAAAAGCAATGATGTCTTATATGACACACTTCCGATAATGTCTGTCTAAATTGTCATGTTTCACATGTCTGTCTCACGTCAAGTTTGACGAGAATGTCCGAACCATATCAGAAAATGCATAGTAAAAGCATGAATACTTGCTTCTTCGATGTCGTCTCCCTCCTTAGAGAAGGAGGATGTCTGTCTGAAGTTCGAAAGACAACCCTGTTCAAAACTATGCCCCTTGCACAAAAATGCCATAGTTTCTTTACATTTTGGAGGGGATAAGCTTTCTACTACATAAACTAGGTGCAAAATGTCATCAAACCCAATAAACAAAGTTGAAAGCCAATGGTGGATGAATAGAAATTTCTCTTTAAAAATGATGTAATTTATTTAGTTTTTTCAGTATAGAAACATCATTGCAAAAATCTTTTAACTACAAATTTGATGGATTTCATCTTCAGACTATACTTATACAAAAAAAAAATACAGAAAACTAATTTGAATTTCACATAATTGGCTTGCAATAGTAAAGCATGTATCATTTTTGAAAATTCAAAAAGAAGAGCTGCCTTCACTAAAATGCATGCCATTTGTTCATTCTCCATTTTTACCGCACAAACTAGAGTGACTCAATTTAGGACCATTCCAACTAGTTTCATCTAAAAGGGACTCCACAAAAACAAGTCATTAATTTTCTCTTCGAAGTTGTTGCTCATCATCCAAAATGTAGTTTTTCGACATTTTGCCTGTTTAAGGGTAAGACTATAGCATCACGATACAACTGTTCATAGGATTGTAAATAGATCATTGGACTTCAACCCCTCCAATCAACTAACTTATCCTTCCAAGTAGAAAGTTACTCAAAATCATCTCAAGCCTCAAGGTCATACTTATGTCCGAGACTTATGTATAAAAAACATCATGAAAACTAACTTTGTTTTACACATAATTGGCTTGCATTGGTAAAACAATGCCATGTTTTAGAATCCAAAACAAAAGGTGCCTAAATTTGCATGCTATCAATCCATACTTCCTCTAATGAGTTTGGAATTTCACCGCACAAACTAGACATACTTTAGAATCAATTGATTTCGTCAAAAGTAGAGTTTGGACAAAGAGTTATGGCTTTTGAAGCTTCAACTTGTAATTTAGAATACCAAAATTCAACATTGGGATATCGAGGGGTTGATTTCCCTTGGAATCCATGGGAATATGGGATCCTCATCCACTTAGGGGCACTACATAACCTACTTTCAGAAAATTGATAGAAATCGGAAACGTAATGCATGAATTTGATCGTTAGCACCCAAGATCTTAGAGTCAGCTAAGTAATTAGTGGAATTGCAATATTGGTTCGATGACGGTGGAAGGATCATGAGGTTTGACCAAACATTTTTTGTCCTTGTCCACAATGAGAATAGAGAGCACTTAAAATTTGAAGCACAATTTGAGTGTTTTTTGGTACTCGAAAAGTTGGCTCCAATGAAGGAATGATAGGTGTTGATGTTAGGAAGATAATCAATTGTATTTCTCATATGTCTATTAATGATATGATCAATGTATGATCAATTGAATGATTATGGATCATACTTATACCACAAGCATTCATTTACAAAGTAGGTCTTCGATTTAGGTCATATTAGAGGAAACATGACGTTACACTTAACAATGATTGATAATAGATGAAAAATGACAGAACGATTGCAAAACAACAGCACATAAAATGAATGCTTAAATTTCTATAAGTGAACAAGTGTACATGACATTTTCTAGATAAACTCAATCTTTTGAGCAGGGTCAATATGTAATATGCTCCATTCTCCAATGCAATTTTGAGCTAGAGACATAGAAAACGCACCCCCCCTTCACAAACTCTCATAGTGATTAACGTGGGTTGCTCAGTTGCTCTTTTATAGATAATATAAAATGTCTGGTAGTAGACTCCGCAATGGAATGTACTTTGCATTGAACTGCCTAGCAAGTGCTCAATAATCGTAAGGTAACAGTTTGTGCCGCCACGGGTCTTGCAAGTGTCGCCGACATAATCGTAAGATTACTGTACAGAGCTTTGAATGATTCTAGTGGTATCGTGCGCCACATCCATGCTTGTTCTCAGATGCGTTCCCACTGCATGCCTCCCGTCTGAAGACTTGAAGAGGCGTTCATGGCGCCTTAGGGCATGCCCACCCATGGGGGCGCCCTGAACTGAACTCAATAACTGAAACTATCAGTTCAAGGCAAGGTTGTCATACCGGGCGGGCACCCCGCCCGCCCGTCCGTCCGCCTTGTCCGTCCGATAGAGCTCTCGCTCGCCCGATACGGTCAAACCTCTGTTGACTTTAATTTAGGTAAAAAAACGAGGACGTGGCAAGGGTTTGGGTAAAAACCAAGCCACTTGGCCGCCACGTATGCGCCACGTATGCGCCACGTAGGCCGAGGACGAGGCGGGCGGGTGAAAGGGGTTAGGGGGGGGGGGGGGGGGGGGGGGGGGGGGGGGGGGGGGGGGGGGGGGGGGGGGGGGGGGGGGGGGGGGGGGGGGGGGGGGGGGGGGGGGGGGGGGGGGGGGGGGGGGGGGGGGGGGGGGGGGGGGGGGGGGGGGGGGGGGGGGGGGGGGGGGGGGGGGGGGGGGGGGGGCGGGAGGGGGGGGGGGCGGGTAGGTAGGAGGGGGGGGGCGGGTGGGGGGGGGGGGGCGGGTGGGGGGGGGGGGGGGGGGGGGGGGGGGAGGCCCACCCTTCTTTATCTTTACCACACTCCAAGTGCCTCCACTCCCCTCCCCTATAAAAGCCAAGTTGATTCATTCTTCACCTCACTCCACTAGTTGCCAAGCACTACTTCTTCATTGAGTTAGTGTGGGCACTTGGTGGGGTGTTTTTCAGCACGAGGGAGGAGTTTTTCGCCGTTTTTTTCTCAGATTCGAAATGGAGGGTGAAGGGAGCCAAGGTTCGAGTATGCGACACGGAAATCAAGATTTGGAAACCCCCCTTGACCGTCGTGAAGAAATAGAGGAAATTCCAAAGGAGACAGAATCTACAAACCCTTCTTCATCGGGATCACGGAAAAGAAAGGGAAAAAAGAAAAAAAGTAAAGGGTCAAAAAAGAACAATTCGATCTTGCTACAGGAGGAAGAGACACCACTTATGCCAACCGAGGAGTATCTCGAATTTGCTCGACGGAGTGGTATACATTTCTATGAGATACGAACTATGGCTGATTTGCATAGGTCTTACCTTGGGGCGAATGAGGAAGGATTTCACAATTTGTGTCACGATCTTCACCAATACCTGGAGCGTTGTTTTGAAAACAATTACAAACTTTGTGATTGGACCAACTTCTACGACCACGGTGCATGGTTGGACCTCGTGAGTGGTAGAATTGACTACCAACACCGTAGACGCATGGACGTATATTTCGGGAAGAAATTGTGAGACAAGAGCAAATGGACAATTGAAGATGACGAACTAGTTCCAAAGCTAGATTTAGTGAAAAGTTTTGGTCAAACCTTTTCAAAGCTCGTGGCAAGAGGAATGAGAGATGGAAATTAAAAGCCGAGGATGTTCTTATGTCTCATTGCAACAAAGTGGAACTTTCAAGTGGCTAGAATCAACCGTTACCGTGGTATCTATGCCAGGACAACGTATCCAAGGTGGATATGGGAAGGTTACTAAGGTGGTGCTTACAAAACTTCAACATATTCCTAGTTGGATTCCATTCGCGCGTAAACAATTGACGAACGTGAAGAACGAGAGGGAGAAGCGGATGGCAATCGTAAATGAGGCGGGTGGATGTCCAAGAAAGCACCACGGAATCATCGAGGACTATCGTACTTGCATCCTAAAACAATGGATGGATTTTCGCTATGGTGGAACGGAGGTAGCTTCAAAGATTTTGACATCCATATCAATCAAAAAATCCCAAATCACTTGGAATACGACGACATTCCAAAAGATCAAAACTCAGGGTTATCCGATAGACAACTACATTGGGTTGTAACATTCCGTAAACGACGACTTGACTTGGCATTGTCGTTGCTTGTCATTGTGGAAAAGTGTCATGAACACAATTATCTCCACAACGACATTACTCCAACCAATGTTCTATTGCATTTCGATGATTGGAAACCAGATACGGTTTACATCGGGCTTTGTGATTGGGGGATTTCAAGTCGAGTGGTGGAACAAGCGCCATCCAAGTATGGATTTGCGAAGCAAGAGAAGTTGGATGAAGAACGCAAATGGCGAAAATGGGTGGCACCGGAATTATGGTTTTTGTATGGTCCACGCGGTTCTGACAATCCCCTTGAGGTTATGGAATGCAAACACATATATTCCAAGGCAGCCGATGCATTCTCCGCCGGGTGGTTAGCGCAACACATTTGGCAAGAAGAGTACGAAATGAAGTACTTTTTGCCACACCGCATAGACCGCGCTATGAATCACGAGTACCTCACGTTCAAATTAAAAGGCCTCCAGGACCCAGATGTGTCCAAAAGGTTGACCGTGTCCGATGTTAAAGAGGCCTTGGAAAAGTATCCATTTAATTGGACCATGCCCATGTGTTGTTTCCGTACTTCAGCTATATAGTTTAGCGGTCCCCAAAGTTAGCGTGTGCCTATTGTATGTAGAAGGATTGCATGGATAATTACAATACTATATGTACTTCCAATTGTGCACATACATATAATATACGTGACAACTTCTCTTATTCGATGCATTTGTACATCTTCGTATGACATATTTAATTGCATTGTTTTGAGTTGGGTGCACATATTTATTGGTTCCATACCTTGCCAAATACCACTCAACCTATGCATGAATCGGTTTGTAAATACCACGAAAAAAAATATTTAGAAAATCAAAAAATATTTTTTTAAAAATTTAACAAAAAAAAGAAAAAAATAAAAAAATAAAAAAATAAAATAAAGAACGCCGCTAACCCCTAAACCCCCCTTACCCCTTAACCGCTCTCCTAACCCCTCTACCTTGCCCCTACCCCCTCTACTCCCGCCCCTAACCTCCCCCCCCCCTCCCCCGCCCCTAAAAATATTTTAAAAATCTTTAAAAAAATTAAAAAAAAAAAAAAATCAACCCCCTTACCCTCTAAAACCCCCTCTAACCCCCCAACCCCAACCCCTAACCCCCCAACCCCTAACCTCCCCCAACCCCTAACCCTCCCCTTCCCCCCCCCCCCCCCTCCTCCCCCCGCCCCCCCCCCCGCCCCCTCCCACGCCCGCCCCTTCCTCCCCTCCCCTTCCCCCCCCCCCCTCCCCCCCCCCCCCCCCCCCCCCGCCCCCCCCCCCCCGCCCGCCCCGCCGCCCGCCCCCCCCCCCCCCCCGCGCCCCCTCCCCGCCCCCTTTCCCCCGCCCCCGCCCCGCCTTGGGGAATCCGCCCTGGCTTGGTGCTAGGGTCGGTTGGGGGGGGGTCCAACCACTATATAAGAGGCGGACTCCCCCATTGTAACCCGCCCTTTCTAGCTCTCAAGATCCACTTCTCTTTGTGAGGGTTGGATTGGGGATTGGGGAAGGGCGTTTGAGCACATTTGGAGGAGATTTTCGAAATTTTTTTCTACAACGATGGCGACACCAGGTGCGATCCGCAAGGAAGAAAAAGACAAAGAACGAGTGCGACAAGGAAAACAGCAGCGGGCCCGTCTTCATGTGTTAAATAATCCGTTAAAATTGGCATTCAGAGGCTGGGAAGATGTAGCTGACCCATGGGATTTTGACCATGCAAAGCAATACATTGAGTGGTGCCACATCGACAAATCCTTCCAGCCTGAACGCCATGTTTTACACTTGAGAAGCAACAAGGCCAATTTGCGCTACTGCACCAACCCGGAGTTCCTTTCCCGATGTCTTCAAATTTACCAACTCCTTTACGCCAAGAAGTTACCAAACAAGAACCAGGTCGGGTTATATTTAGTGCGCGGCGTTCATGTGGAGATCATTTTAAAGAAGAGGTTCGATTGGTCTACTGTGAAGGGTTTAGAAGGCAAGGCTCGAGCACCACGAGTACAAGATGGTTTCCCGGCTTTGGAACTTGGGCGTAGAGGATCCGGGTGGTTTCCACACCCATGCAGGACCTACGGAAATAGACCCCCATAACCATATGTCCGACTCCCGCTTGATTCCGACTCCGATGGCTCCCACGAGATAGTTTTACCTCGACGCAAAACGATGGAAAGGAATAAGCGAAAGAGGCTAGCTCGATCATTAGAGCCTATGCCCATGGCTTCATTGGCCCAAGTAAGACAAACGTTTCGGTGCGGCTACTTCCCAACATAGTAGATGTGGAGATGGTTCATGCGATTGGGGGAAACATTGAACCCCAAGAAGTGGAGGTTGTTGTGGGTGGGGCGTGCGGATGAAATTCCACCGGTAGATTTGTCTGTCGAGATGGAGCATTTTGATACAAGAGAAGGCCAGATTCAGCAATTGATGGCAGAAAATCAACGCTTGAAGGAAGAGAATCAACGGCTAAAAGAGGACATGCGGAGAGCTAGCGACGAGATCTCATCCAAGCAAAGACGTATCATGGAGCTTGAGGGGGCCATGGCAAAAGGGAAGGGGGCTTCTACATCACAAACACGACCTAGTACATTAACTAGTCCGAACGGATTGGTCATAGGAAGTGTGCTTGACTCCTTGGCATTCGATAATGCAGATTTCAACGAAGACGATGATGGTGACCCACAGTGCGATGAGGCGCCCGATGATGATGACGTTGTTTTCCAAGACCTTATCCGAGATCCCAACATGGAGGGTACATCCACTGAAAGGGTGCGGCGATCAAATCGTTTTAATAAGTAGAACGGACTTATATTATCTATTTGGGTATTTTAGAACTTCTCATCATTATTGTAGTCCTTTATTAGACACTATTATTAGTCTATTATAGTGCATAAGTTTATTGAAAAAGAAAAAAAAATAGAGAAGTTCAGATTATGTGTTGTGAGAATATATATAATTTCCTTATATCTACGTTGTATCGTTATTCACTATGAATTATATTATATCATATTATTATTCATGCTTTCTACTTTTTACTACATTACATTCGCCTTATGTATGAAAAATAAGGCAATTTCTCTTATTCGATGCATGTGTACTTAGTCCTATGATATATTTAATTACATTGTTTTGATTTGGGTGCACATATTTACTTATTCCCACCCCTCCTCACTCTTCCAACCGCTCATATGCATACCTTGCCTAATACCACTCAACCTATGCATGAATCAATTTGTAAATACTACGATATTTCTATTTAAAAAAATTCTCGAAAGAAAAATTCAAGAAAAATTTTTAAAAAAATAAATGAAAACGCATCAACCCCCTTACTCCCCCTTACCCCTCCCCCTAACCCACCTTACCCCCTTACCCCCTAACCCCCTTAACCCCCCCTTTACCCCCCCCCCCCCCGCCCCTACCCCCCCCCCGCCCCTACCCCCCCCCCCCTCCCCGTCCTACCCCCTCCCCCCGTCCTACCCCCTCCCCCGTCCTACCCCCTCCCCCGCCCCTACCCCCTCCCCGCTCCCCCCCCCCCCCCGCCCTACCCTCCCCGCCCCCTACCCCCCCCCCGCCCCCCCCCTCCCCCGCCCGCCCCCTCCCCCCCCCTACCCCCCCCCCCCCCTACCCCCCCCCCGCCCCTACCCCCTCCCCCGCCCTACCCCCTCCCCCCCCTACCCCCTCCCCCCCCCCCCCCTCCCCGCCCCTACCCCCTCCCCCGCCCCTACCCCCTCCCCCCCCCCCCCCTCCCCGCCCCTACCCCCTCCCGCCCCTACCCCCCCCCCCCCCTACTCCCTCCCCCCCCCCCCCCCCCCCCCCTCCCGCCGCCACCAATGTAACCGCCTCAAAAGTTCACCCGCCCTCTCAAAAGTTCACTCGCCCTAACAAAAGTTCACTCGCCATGGCACGATTTCACCGCCCCGACGCCACGATGGACTTACACGTCACATCCTACGTGGCTTTTTACCGCAAAGTTTCTTACCCATGAAAAATTACACGCCCCTTCAAACAAGGTGGGCGGGCACGCCCGTCCGTCCGGGACAACTCAGACGTCCGTTTTGTCCGCCCGATTGCCTCAACACGCCCGATATGACAACCTTGGTTCAAGGTGACTGAATTGTCAGGGCGGAGGAGGAGCCCCACCCGCAACTCCGCCATTGCTCCCCAAACGCAAATTTTGACCACTTGCAGAATCGCGCGAACCAAAGACGAACATCGCCAAAGACGAACATTGGTTTTGTCGCATTTCGGTTTTCAGCCCGCCCACCTCCCGCAAAAGGGCTCGCATTTTTGCAAAGTTGAATCGAAAAAACGATGAATAGTAGTTGATTCGGGGATTTGCCGGTTGGTGGGGCATTTCCGCCCTGAACTGAACTACTATTCATCCTTTTTTCAGTTCAGGGCATGATGGGTGGAAATGCTCTTAGGTGTGGACTTCGCAGGATTCTTGACTTAAATCCGAAACAAGAAATCAAAGTAAAACTGAAAAGTCTACATCAAGACAGGAATGGAGCTAACTCTGAACAGCAATTCACAACGCTGTCGATTGACTGCTTCTAGTTGCTACTGAACACACCCTAGTATCACTTGAAAACTCCGCAGCATTCACTCATGGTCCACATTAAAGTCTGATTCGAGTCATATGAGCGAGCGCACGGCCAGGATCGAGTAAGGACTATACATGCGGCAGCACTAGTCACATGAAAATCTCCTTCAAAAATCTCAGCCATGTAAACATTCAGGCTATATCAGTTTTACATGGTGGTGCGAGTGTGTCGACAGCACCAAGGTCACGATAGCATCAAGGTCACGACAGCACCAAGGTCACGATAGCATCAAGGTCACGACAGCACCAAGGTCACGATAGCACCAAGGTCACGATAGCACGACAACACCAAGGTCACGGCAGCACCAAGGTCACGACAGCACCAAGGTCACGATTCTGCACAAGGACCTGCACCGTTATGGCATCATCTCATCGGAATTCTTCGAGTTCAGCAACCAACTCTACGGTGCAGGTGCAGATGCAGAAATGTGACACTGGAGCAGTTCAGTAATAGCCTATCAACTCTACAAGATGAAGGAATTGCAGGGTTAAGCCAATTTAAACAGAAGGTGAGGCTATTGCTGGCTATCGTGGACGATTCTCCGTGGACTGACAGTCCCATTACAAGGACTGAAAACAACGCTGAATGTCATAACACGGAGCCGTATCGAGTGCAGACAGCGACTTCAAACGTGGGCAATCGAAATCCAAAGTCGGCGTACAGTAATCTCTACAGTGCAACTAAATAAAATCCACAAAGATGAGATAGTAAGTACTACAACTGATATACCAAGGTAACAATCCCTCAAAAGTTATCCAAATTGCCAAGAAAGTGACCCACGAGCACGGAGAGCTTCGGATATGGTCACGAAGGAGAAGGTGAAGGAAGAAGAGGGAATGTGCTCGTAACAAGGTCGAAACAGGCAGGTAGGCGATGATTGACGGATGGCCCACGCTGGCACGAGCTCAAAATAGAACTCAAGGAAAGACTGGTGATGATGATGAAGAGAGTGTGGTGCGAAGAGAAGCGAGTCTGCGAGAGAGAGAGAGAGAATGCAAAAGAGACTTGCGAAGGTGTAGGGAAACGGACCTTGAGGACGCCATCTTGACAGGAGAAGGGGCTGGAAAATTTGGGGCTGGAAAATTTGGGGCTGGAAAATTTGGGGCTGGAGCAGTGAGTGAGGGAAGGGAGGGGAGGGGAGGGGAGGCAACGAGGCAACGAGTTATGTAAAGCAAATGCAGCAGCCGTAGCATTCAGCATTGGTGGGTAATGTCAATGGATTGCAGCCAAAGTGGGCGGCCAACGATACAGTATAAGGCTGAGAAAATATCTGGCTGCATACCGACGAGACTGCTATGATTGCATGTTGCCTTCCAGCCGAATGCGTTGCCGCCTCTCTCTCACCGTCCCCGCTTGACCCCCGGGAATCCACCGCTGCCACGCCGCTGCCGTCTCTTTCCAAATCGAGCAAATAACTTAATATTGTAGTGGGCTCGCCAGCTTTCTCATGTCACTGCTGCACTCTCAACTCTGTCTACGAGCGTCTCCACCCATTCTCGCCACATGTCACTGCGCAAGAAATTCAACACTCCTAAGTACATATATGAAAAGGACGCAGAAAGGGCACAAGCAGCGAAACGAATCATCGTAAACCCTTACCGAGAAATTTTGCCTTCTTAGACGGGTTGTGAGGCGTAATCCCATGTTATGCGGGCATATCATCCACAACCTTCCTCCAATTTTGCGTTTCATCGCAATTCTAAATGATTTCTGCACAGGTTTAAAGAACTAGTTATCATATTTTTTATGGGTTAAGTTTATCTACAAAGTAATAGTAATTTTTTATGAGTTTTTTTTTTTTTTTTTTTTTTTTTTTTTTTTTTTTCCAGTTCTTATTCTTTTCTTAGCAATTACAATAGATGTATTAGTTTTATTATGGCTTGAAAGGAAAACATCTGCATCAATACAACAACGTATTGGATCAGAATATGCACGTCCTATTAGGAATAATATAAGCTTTAGAAGCAGCTAAGGTTGAAAGCTTGAATAGCACTCATAAACAATTCCAAGAACATCAGAGGTATAGGAATAACCAAAGGTACTAAAGAATTAAGAACAACAACTACTAATTAGTCAGCTAAAATACTACCAAATAGTCAAAAACTTAGTAATAAAGGTTTTGTAAGATTTTCTATAATAATACGTTTTACGTCCAGCAATCACATGCTCCTTGGGCAATCTGCCAAATAATCCCTCTCCTTGCCAGGCTCCGCCCTACATGTCAAGAGAGTATTTGGCGCATTACCCTCGTCGTAGGTGATTGCACTATACATAAATCACCCTATGAGTTTTTTCCGGAGAGGAGTAAGAAGCTATGTGCATTTTTATTTATTGATTTAAATTCCAAAGAATAAGCTTCTGGAGCCTTAATTATGAATTTAAATACACCAAAAAACGGCCTGGGGAGAGTGTACATGGAAATTGACAGGTTCCTGGTGAAAAATCCCATTGGCTGGTGGAGCTTCGGAGAAAGCTTGTAGGGTAGAATACGGTGATCTGAGTAAAAGCACTATATATTTCATGTATTCAATCTACCGTAGACAAACCTGTTAATAGCCAATCAGTTTAGAACTGAGTGGCCTTGCAAATGCTCTATACTTGAGACAAAGCAAGAAATAAGAAACTTATTACGTAAGAAAGCAATAACTAAGGGACAGTGTACTCGGGAGTCAAGGCCAACAAATTTTAAGCGAATTCACCTACATTTTGAGCCCAATTTGCTCAATGGGCTGCTTGAATGTTACATTAGAAAATTAATAAAGTGAAGGCCAATTTCCCCATGTGTAAAGCCCTTGGGGCCACCTAGTAAAAGAAAAATCAAGACCATGGGGTCAATTAGTAGAACTAAGTAGGTTCCATGCTTTTGATATGTTAACAAGAATATATTCGAGCAACATAACAATCTTCATTGAAATCAAGAAACGGCCCTAAGGGTCACAAATTGGCCTTCTGCGTGCGTTCCGGTCTTCTAATTTCCAGAAGGCATGCCGGGTCATGACTTATCCCCACCCATCAAAATATAATTTTAGAAAGTTGACTTAACCCCTTAGAGTTCAATCAACCATTTTATGGTCAATCCCCAATTTAGCGGAGCTTTAGCATACTCAGCATAAACATTTTTGGAAGATTTTTCTACTACTAAAAGTTTGGCGTGTTGAAAACCACATCCAAATTACATAACCTAGTTTGGATTTATAGATTGTTCACAATAAGCCTCCAAACACAAACAAGGTAAGATTCTTAAAGTGTTAAAAAACTTACTATTTGGAAAACTAATAGTGTTTCTCTTTGGTTATTACTTATTAGTGACCTTTCTAAATATTATCATGAAATATGTTATTTTAGCTAATTATATCATTTTCCAACTATTAACCCCTAACTCTCCTTGTTGCAAAATGGTCCAAGTCACAAAATTTGACCTTCCTTTAGATTAAGCTCAAAAAATCTCAATCTAAGCATTATTTAAACAATTCAACCGTAAGATCTCGAAGTTCACTTGACATTCTTCTCACATACCAAATTTGAACCGTTCATTCTTCCTCATTGTGAGATTATAATGGTCAAAGCTGAGTTTTTCTCCTGCGGGAACCTCCAAACCCGTTTTGGGTTTTAAGGAGAGTTAGGGGTTAATAATTGTAAGTGTACTAGTGGGACCCGTGCCGTTGAGCACGTTCAACTTGGATTGCCTAAAGCTATAAAACATTCATAAACTTCAAATAAGTTGATACAGAAAATATTAAAAAATACATATCGAATTTATATATTCAGAATAATAAAATATACATCAATGGTCTCAAACATGGTCTCTATTTTATTTTACGATAACATTCCATTGGATCATTCCTCAAAATGGGTATTGACCGTTGGAATACCTTTATTCTTTGTAAAAGGGTATTATAACGTTCGTTTGCATGTTCACTACTGAGCAACCGTAGGCCATGAGTGTATATCTCATAATCTGTGGACGAAGTGTCATTGTCTTCATCAAAAGGCCCTATAATCCAAGATGCTATCCTTGATGTAACATACACATCAGTAGCTAAACTAAATTTAGCTACTTCTGATCCGTAAACACTCATTAAAGATGGATCCACCCAAGGCCGTCTTATTCTATCTGCCTCCAATTCTTTTTGTGTTGGATATACATAGTTGAATAGCAGAGGAAACTCTATCTTACATGCAAATCCCCAATCACAAACACCTATGTACATATTATCTTCTTCTTTGTGTAATAAGATGTTGTCGGGAGACAAATCACAATGTATGCTACCATTTTTATACAGAAATAGCATAACAAATAAAAAGTGCCAAGACAATCGGATTCGTAGTCGTTGAAACAACTTCACATTGTCAGCATCCACTCCTGGCTCCATACGTGATTTTCCATTGCACTTCAAGACCATACTTCTCAAAGTTCCAGCATTCCACCATCGCATATATCCATGCGGTTTAGAAGGATGTATGGCAAATAATGTTTGGAGGATGGACCAAAGGACAACTTGTGGCTTCTATGTTCATTGATTGAAAACTATGTCTATGAACAGTACTAATGAAGGCATTACAAGCGTACTCCTCTTCTCTTGGAATGAAATCGACTCCTATTATGTGACACTTATAAATCACACCGTAGCTACCTCTAGCAACCTCCCTATTACTGTTCAAATCAATAACCTCTGCATCGAGTGGAAGGAAATGCAATAGAGATCCATCTAACAGATCTTTGTTTATCCCATGTACTAATCTACGGGGTTCAATTACTAATTCTGTCAACTCGGCATCAAACCATGAAATTTTTGTCATTAAAGAGTCAAAATTGGGATCAAAAGGATCTAAAACTTGAAGCATCCAATTTTTTAAATTAGTGGTACCACTATTGACCTCCTCGCAAATAAGACTTTCAAACCTCTCAAAAGACATCCGGTTCTTTTCAGCAGAAAATTCTTCGCTAAAAAACACGTTTGATATTATTTTTTCTAAATGTCTCTTATATGTCTTCAATTGGTTCACATAACTCATAGAGTTGGCGAAGACGATGACGCAAGTCATCACACAGATGAGGACGATATTGTTGCCATAATAACTCAGGATGAGTGGGGTTGCATTCCGAGAGTATGAGCACAAACAAATTGCGCAATGATGCACCGGTACGCATAGTAGATGCTTCTTCCAAGCACTGTATCCACTCTCCATCGTCTTGTAATAAGCCTAGAGCGTTACAAGCATCTTTAAAGGTTCCATGTACCACTCCATTCACCGTCCGTAAATCTTCAAATGAGCGAGGCCCAACAATAGTTGTCAATAGGAGTCGCAAGTAGAAACGTTCACCTTCACTTGGTCTTGCAAAATACAACCTACCGATTGCAAAGCCTTTTTCGCGGATCTTCCATGTGCTCTCAGGTTGTCTCCAAACGTAATGTTGAGGAAACTCCTGATAAGTCAATCAACGGGCATTTTCATCCATAGCACATATTCTAAAGAACTCTGTCAATCTAGTTTTTTGGACTTGGCCGCGATTCAAAATAGTCATAGGATCATCGCGAGTATTGAAAACAACACGATGCATCCCTGGCAAATGTAAATGTAGCCTAACAACATTGGGATCTTCTTCGTGCATCGTGATAGAGCGGTTGGTTGAGCGGTTGAGCGGGAAGTGTGGATACAGGAGGCAAGTCTCGACGACGGATTCTAGCGCGGAACCGTCGTGTGAGACAAAGCCTCCTGTATTGTAATAGAGATTTCTAATAATTTTCAAAGTTTTGATTTCTCTATAATCCATTGTAAAACTAACAATTATTATATTTAGAAACTTAACCGTATCGATGTGATTTTAGCATCATGACCTCTAGGATGTCTCTTAAGCAAAACTTCATAAGAATTACGGAATGCATATTTTATAACACATCTTTGATTTTTTCTAAAACTCTTGGGCATTTAGGGATTAACTCCTCATGTAAAGCCTTGTGACCAACTTCAAGAAATGAACCAATCAAATTTTGTCATGAATTGGCCCCATCAATAGCTTGGCCCCTTGTGTAAAGCCATGCTAAGTAATTGGAAAACTGGAAGTATCTACAAAGAAAGTTTCTCACTGGTCATAAATTGCCCCCTTTTCTTTCCTAGTTCATCTCTTCAACAGTTCAACCTCTTTGCTTCCTTACTCTGGCTGAATGGTGCAGATGTCATGTGATATGTTGTAGCTCATATTAGTAACTAAGCAAAAGGCACCACAAGCCTTGGCTTGGTGGTTAGGGCTTAGGCCCCCAATGAGGAGGTCATGGGTTCTATCCCCCATGCCGGCATGGTGCTCACCACTATAGTCCACCCAACTATTGTGGGGGGTCTTTGGACCTTGTTGTATGGGTACCTCAAAGCCCTTTGGGGGGATACTATGTCAAGTATCTTCAAGGCATTAGTAACTAGGCTAGAAACTAGCGTAGTTATAGTGTCCACCCTCGAGAGGGGGAAGTAGTATTGTTCCAATTTCCCCTTGTCCGGTGGCCATCGGGATGTTAGCATTACGAACGGACACTTCATTCACGCCGGCCCCTTAGAAAGGGACCAGAGTTTCTATCTATCTATCTAACTAAGCAAAAGGCTTGTGACTTGTCAGTTCTATCTGCCTTGAGGCAAATGCATTATTTAGCACCAATGAGGTGCTCACGTGCACGAAGAACTCATCTTGAGCTTTTACTCTTGAATTGTGTATCACATTGGATGGAGCCATGGTAGAATGGTGTGTATAATTGCCTTGGGAAACTCTTGAGTACAACTATGTGATGGTAGAGAGATACATCAACTGCATTCTATTAGAACCTTAAAAGTTAAGATACTGCCAATCAATAACAATAAGGAATACAATGGTGCTTGGATTTTATAAACGTTTTCGACAAAAATGTTGATCTTATCCAAGCGTTGACCATAACAAAACAATGCCTCTTTACATAATTAAGGGACAGGGACAGGGACAACGTTCTTAACAAGACGTTGATCTTAACGCTGTTGATCTTATCCAGGTACCACTGTATATCTTTTGTGTGTTGACTATGCATAAGAGTTGGAAGGCAAATGGTAAATAAATAAGTAAGAACACCAAACCCTTGTGGAGTTGGTGTGCATTTAATTTCCGTTTAACCTACCCTTGATGATATCCCCATGGCACATAACAACAACGACGTAGGACTACTAACCCCTCTCTAGATGGACATTATACCAACAAGTAGTAATCGGTAGCCATTAAACTAGTAACCAAATATTTTATTATATAGGAACTTATGATTTCTATAGATTGGCATAATTGTAGATCATAGATCGGATTGGTCCTTACATTGTTGACATTGCCAGGTTGTTTGGTAAAAATATAGCTATGCAGTAACAGTTGCCGTAATTCGAATTGCTACGGACTAGTATGAGCATCGATTTGCATGCGGGTGCTATCTATTGAGCTAGACTAAATTTACATCAATGAAGGCCCACACACCCCTTGTGTGACAAGATTACTTTCTGTATAAATAAAGGTGGTTAAATGATCACTATTTTATGCGTTTGGTCTTATAGGGGTTGCAAGTCTAGTGGTAATGGTTCATTGTATTCTATTTTACTTTTGTGTTGTATAATAGACATAACAAAGTGTATGGTAATGGTGTTAATTTCTTTGAAGTTAATTATTATGGTTCACTTGTTTACGGTCTTTCGAATTTGTCGTGAAAATACTTCATAGATTGGATGTATGTGGATGCTCTAACTCCTGCCGTAATAACTATTAGAGGCTCTACCATCTAACCTTAATTTTTAATGTCATCAATAAGAAGTTGATACATTTTCATTTACACTTTCTGGTGAGAATTTCTCGTTACAAGATGTAAATTCTTTAAATTTCATAATCGGGTTATTATTAGAAGTTGTAGGAGGAACTGATTGATATAGATGTTCCTTTATAGGTAATAAGTTTGATTAAGTCTTGCATTGCAATGGCATGTACCTTATACACATGTGCATGGAAGTAACCATGAGTTCATGACAGAACGATATTCTTCGGTAGGTTCTCATTAAATGTGTCTCAAGTATTGCATTGCAATGGCATGTACCTTATACACTCTATTGGTATAATATGTTTTGAGTAGTTCAATATCATGTTGGATCATAGTTGATTGATTAAATGGAAAAAGGTTTCTTTGAGTTACCCATTTGTTATATATTATGCTGATAGGACAATTCCATTGGCATAGGTATGATTGATATTTTTTTGTAGTTTTGTGTTTGTCTTTTGTATTGATATCTTTGTGGTCAACTTTGGTTTCTTTAGGAAATGTGGTGGGGTTGTCTCTAATATTTTGTGGTGGTCTTGGATGTAGCCATGTAGGTAATGTGGTGGTGTCAAGGGGTGTATTGAGGGTATGATCAATTTGAATCTTATATGATCATTTAGCCTTATGTAGTCATCTTTTAGTGTACCTTGTGGATAATCTTCACTGCAAGAATCTCCATAGTTTAGGTTGCATGTAGGGTGGCAAAAGAGTTGTTGAGCTACGTTTAAGGCTTGCTTGATTAGTTTTGTTGGTTTTGTGAAATATATTTCAAATCTACTAGTACGTGACATCAAGTTTGCGTCATTTGGTATTATCAGGTATTTTATTTCCTATATATTATGAAGGAGCAATTTTAAAATAAGTTTCAAAGATTGCTTAGAAGTAAAAATAAGAAGTATTCTTGTCACAAGTTATTCCACCTACTTTCAAGAGGTGTTTCTTCATGTAGAAAAGTCTAGCACGGTACTTTTCAGGTGAGCAATATTTGAGGTACTTTGTTATTAGTTTTTTTGGAAAATTTTATATATAATTGTCTATATCTTGATATGGCTTTCTGAATGTACTCTATGGTCTATTTAGTAGTATTTTTTTTAGCTTGTTTGTTGGCAGTTTTTGTTAATGTTGCTATATCATTTATTTATGATTCTATGATTCTATAAGTATATTGTCATTTGGTGGTGGTGGTATATCAGTGTGGGTGCGATTGTGTATTTCATTCACTATTTGATGTCTACGTGGGTGCGATTGTGTATTGTGAGCCATCCAAATGGCTCACGTATTAGTTATTGAATATCAGGCACCACAAGCCTTGGCTTGGTGGTTAGGGCTTAGGCCCCCAATGAGGAGGTCGTGGGTTCTATTCCCCATGCCGGCGTGGTGCTCACCACTATAGTCCACCCAACTATTGTGGGGGGTCTTTGGACCTTGTTGTATGGGTACCTCAAAGCCCTTTGGGGGGATACTATGTCAAGTATCTTCAAGGCATTAGTAACTAGGCTAGAAACTAGCGTAGTTATAGTGTCCACTCTCGAGAGGGGGAAGTAGTATTGTTCCAATTTCCCCTTGTCCGGTGGCCATCGGAATATTAGCATTACGAACGGACACTTCATTTACGCCGGCCCCTTAGAAAGGGACCGGAGTTTCTATCTATCTATCTATCTATCTATCTATCTATTGACTATCTAAATACAAAATACATTTGATTATAGTAGTTTGTGTGGTTCCTATAGGCTAAATGCATTAAATTGGAATTTATAGAAATAGGCTCGGAAGTTATTAGAATGATTATGAAAAACATTGAGTATGGCAATTTAGTGACAATTACGTGATTGTATGTTAGGAAGGATAACTAAATTGTTAGAATTGAAGAATATTAGATGTGAGGTAGTATTACAGTTAGAGGTAGATAGGCAATTTAGAAAGTAGAAAGGTAAGAAGGAAGGTGAGGGAGTAGGATTTCTCCCTCATGCTTCCCCTCTTCCCTTTATCTTTTTTTTCTTTCTCATTTCTTTTTACTTGTCTCTCTCTTTTTGCTGGGGCTAGGATTTGCTTGTTTTTTGTCTCTCTTGTTTTATGGAAATTTGAAATGTGTGACCTAATATGAGATGAAAATATGCAAATAGGAGGTGTGGAGATGTTGAATGTGGGTGTGAGTGTGGGTAGGTTAGGGTAGAAGATAGGAGAGTGGATTTCCTGAGCAATATCTGGATCTGCCAACTTTGGGAAGGTGTAGCGTTTGGCTGGAGACGAGTTTGGGCAAGCCCTTTGAAGGACAAGCGCGTCTTGAAGCCAGCTTTCCAACGAGCCCAAGCGCGCGGTCATACAAGCAGCGACAAGGGAGTTATGGCGGATCTCCCAAGAGGAATTCACCGGCTTTCGGCGGACGGCGAGAAGATGCGAAGCTGACTTGAAGAACGATTTCTATTAGTAGGAGACAAATCTGAGCAAGTCCTTTGGAGGAGAGGAGCGTCTTTGAAGCCAGATTTCCAAAGAGCCTAGGCTTTCTCTTCTTGAATCATGGACGGAGGAATGGTAATTGATTAAGTGAAAGCATGTCTATTGTGGAGGGCAAATGGAGGGCCTGAATTTGAGGCCGCATAACTCAAGTTGTAGGAAGAATCACAAGACGTGCTTCCAGGTTCAAGTATATCATCAAGCTAGCTCTTTGTAGACTCCTAGCTTGCCTCAAGAGGAGCAAGGACGAGGGAGATACAGCCATTTTAGTGGCCAAGGGTCCAGCTGAGGTTGGACCCCAATTGTACTTCTTTTTCCCCCATTGGTTTTTTTGTGATGTTTATTGCATTTCGTGTCTTGATGATTGTGAGATGATGGATGCGTGGGTGTTTGTGAATGCTTGTTAGGATTTCACTGTGGTAGAGTTTGGTGGTCCATTGCTTGGAAGGGTTAGGCTAGGGTGTCTCCACTCTCAACCGGCCCAACCCTATGGCTTTTCTTCCTACGGGTTGAATCGCTCATATGTATTTCATTGACTATTTGATGTCTACCACAATCTCTTGTATTTTTGTGATATATATATATATATATATATATATATATATATATATATATATATATATATATATATATATATATATATATATATATATATAGTTTAACTAACTAGGTGATATGTGGATGTGTGTTTTTCTAAGTTTTTTGGATTTTTCTAGGTGAAGTCGCTCTTGTTGGGAAGTTCAATATGGAAGCGTAGGTATAGGTGTTGTTGAGGACAAATGTTCACAAGAAAAGCTTTGTGAGGGTCTACTTTTTGGTTTAAATGGATGAACACTGAAGAAGTTACAAGCACTTGTTTGCAATTTGTTGATAATAAAATATAAAATATAAAAATAAAAACTCTTAGGCCCTTTTTACATAACAATTGAGAGGCCTCCAGCCAAACTCCACTTGGGTCATGGCCCATATTTGAGAAGCCAATTCTTGAGAACCATGGCCTTTGGATGTAATGTAAAGTGAGAAAAGGCCAAAGGCTTCTATGTGGAGCTTTTTCTAAACTGACCTTAGAATATGCTAAATGATTGTTTGTGGTGATTTTACCCAATCGCCATCCGGATGTTTAGTTAGGCCTACCTCATTGAGGTGGCCTAAGTACAATTCGGAGGCCCTCATCATTGTGCACTTTTGTTGCCATGAAGAACAAAAGTGTTGTTCATGTCATTCTTCCCTCCTTTTCTCCCTTGAACTCAAATTTGCTAGTGTAAAGCGTCACTGTTTTGGCTTCTCAACTCCTTTGCCTCCCATTGGCTTAAATGTATTTTCTCTTGGCTTAAAAAATATATAAGAAGGCAAAAAATTCTCATTTCTAAAATTTTATTTTAAAACTAGTAAGGTTCCCATAGTCCCGACGGGGAGGTTTGTAGGTTGGTAGGTTTGTTTGTTGGTAGGTTGGTATGTTGGTAGGTAGGAAGGATCACCAGACAAACCCAATTGTTTTATATATAGACAAGTCCTTACCCATGTCCTCCAAACACGCACATCAAAAAGGTCATATCACTATAAGAAAACCCTGTTTTTTGTGATGTCTTGTGTAATGTCTAATGTATTTTGTGATGTCTTACTGTCTTAAAAGATGTCTTCGAAGACGGGAGGATGTCTGTACGTCTAACGGGCACATTTTGGATTGGGGGGGCATGAAGACATCACCAAACAAAAAGATGTTGGTGAAGACATGGATGTCTTTGAAGACATCTTGATAGACATCAAACTGCCACGTTGGCAAGGGATTTTGGACCAGCAAGGTAGAAACGACCAAAATTTACTGGTAGACAGGGTAAAAAGCATTTCTAATGTTAAAAGAGTAGGTGAATGGGCAGCGGTTTTCAAAAGTAGAAAAAAAAACATCACATTTTTTTTTTATTTTTTTTTTATTTTTTTTTAATGCTAAATCATTATGTGACGTGGCAATACTGAAAATACTTATTTCAGGCTATTCTCACTATTTTTTCATTGGTCTATTTTTTTAAAAAATATTAAAATATATAATTATATTTCAATAAAAAATATATTTTGTAAATTTTTATTATATTCAAAAAAATTAGAATATTATAATTCTGTAATTTTTTATGATTAAAAAATTTTAAATATTAAAAAATATTATATATAAAATATAATATCTATAAGATAACAATGGTGCCAAAAAAAAAGTAAAAGTAATTTCGTGGATATTTAATCCTCAAAAAACACGTGGACATAGATTAATAAAGTTATTTACAGTGCTTTATCTACATGGCAACAAAAACTCCACATCAGACCAGTTGACAAGTCATTCAACATCTAGTCGGATGTCTAACACGATGTCCAACTTACCATAACTACAGTCAGGCATGAATGTCCGCATAGACATCTACTTGGATGTCTATGAAGATGTTTTGCACGACATCCTCCTAAACGTCATTTACTAAAAAGCGGCAGTACTTAAGAGTCTTTTAAAGAATAATATCAACTTTTTCTCTTACTGCTTGTCCTCCATTGGCGCGGGTCTCTGATTGGGGTAATCCTCAAATACATAAAGAAAATATAAAAAGAAAATAAAAACATTAAACAGTGTTTTTTGGCTTACTTCAAGAAGGAATTAAATATTATTGATTACTTATAGATTAGATTATTATAGTCTAATGGCAAGACTATACATTACTCTATCATTAACAACCAATATTATACAAATTAAAGCAAATGTACAAGAAATATGAATTTATGAAAGTAGCTATTTAATACAGTTTAGGAGACAATTAAAGAATAGAATAAGTATTAAGAAAGTTAGTTGGAAAGTTAGTTAGGGTAGAAATAAAAGGTAGTTGAGAGTTTAAAAGAGAGCCTATCACCATGGAAGACTATAAATTGTCTCATGATTGAAATTCCACACTTTTTCTATCAATAAAGTTTATTTGATTTGTTGTGGAAGAAACTCTAAGACTTACAAGATGTGCTTTGTTGTGGAAAGAACTTTAAAGCATCTGGTATTTGATTTGTTGTGAGGGAAAACAAAAAACCTTTATAGTTAATATGTTGTGATTGAAACCCTGAAGATGTCTTAAGATGTTTATGATAATGTTTGCAGGGATGTCTAAGATGACGTTTATGAAAATGTCTAACATGATGTCTATGAAGATGTCGAAGATGACATCTATGACAGCATCCAGAACCATCTACAGGGATGATTTTCATTGACTTCAATGGATGAACAGAGGCGGCTAGGGTTTGCTGCCGCCGCCATAGTTAGGTCATGAGACCTTTAAGTAGAATTAGAGGCCGCACGAAGCTCATTTTTGCCTTCATTTTTTCAAAGAGTTAGTGTTTGGAGTGTAGAGGCTAAGGTTTGCTTCTTCATGTGGCTAGGGTTTGTTTCCGCCGCCATAGTTAGGTCATGAAATCTTCAAATGGAATTACAAAGCTCATTTTTGCCTTAGTTTTTCCAAAGAGTTTGTGTTTAAAGTATAAAGGATTTCGAAATTGTTTCCATTCAGTTTCAGAATGATTGTTAACTGCAATAAGAGAATAGTATTTATAGAAATCCAATAGCTCTCAAGAGTAGGTTTCCTTCTTCATGTGGCTAAGATTTGCTACTTAAAAGGTACTGGATTTCAAAAGCATCTTGTACAAGAAACCCTAGGACTTATAGAATTTGATTTGTTGTGAAGGAAACCCTAGTAATTGTAGTATTTGATTTGTTGTAGAAGATGTCTATGATGATGTCTGCAAGATGTCTTAGAGCATGTCTATGAAGATGTCTAAATGTGTTGATGAAATTCTATTTTGGAAGGTGGGACATAAGGGTCGGGGCAGCGAGCACGATCTGAGGCCGCGAAGCGACATGCGTGCTTGTAGGTGAGTGGAACAGATGTATGTATAGATGTCTATAACGTTGTTTTTAATGATGTCTAGAAGGATGTCTGAAGAAATGTCTAAGCAGATGTTTGCAAAAATGTCTAACTGTGTCGATATCTTGAGGTTAGGAAATAAACCATCTCAACCTAGGTAGTGCAATTAAATGGAATTAAATCAGAATTTTTTTATCTTTACAAACCCTTCTTTAAATGCAGTTGATATTGGCTTATTGAATATGTGTAGCGGCGGGACATGCACATGACCATACGGGTATCGACAGCAAGCGATGGAAGTGGAGGGACTTACGGAGTTCAAATTGTGGGTGGGTAGTATATCGTAGTTGTTGACAGGCGTATTAGTAAATATTCTAGTTTGTGTTATCTGAGATTTTAATGATCTTAGCAATATATGTTTGACTCATACTTTTTGATGTGACAGTGTTTATAGTTGATGTTATGTGAGACGTCTGTGGATTACAGATCTGATGACTATATAAACATCTAAAAATGTCATCCTAGATGTCCTTTCATATGCCCAAAAAACATCAGTAGTAACACTGCTGCAAACATCATGTCCTAGGAGATGTCGCTACAAACATCCGAGCAAACATCACAAACTTAATAAGGACATCAACGCAAACATCATTCTACGCACTGGAAACATCTTATAAGACATAAAAATTGTCTTCTAAGATATTTTGTAAGACATTGCATACGTCTTGCAAGACATCTTGTACAACATCTAAGATGTTTTGCAAGACATTTAAGTTGTTTTAACTGATGTCTAAAACTATCATGATAGGAGCATAAAACCTCCGCAATATGCTGACGTGGCATGCCATGTCATTTTTCCAAGTCCACGTCAACTTTTCCCGCGTGCCACGTCGGATATTCTCGGGTGCCACGTCGGATTTTCCCGGGTGCCACGTCAGATTTTCCCGAGTGCCACGTCGGATTTTCCGGGTCCACGTGGGATTCTGGCGCCGCCATGTCATCTTTCGTGGGACCATGTAAAATTCCACATCATGATGAATTTCATCCCCATGTGGCACTGCCCGTTGAATTCAAGCTGATGTGTCATCTACGTGGCACGTACGTGGCACACTTTTTACCGTTCTAAAATTACCTTAAGACATCTTCGATCTTAAGACATTCTCCTGTCTTTTTAGACGTCTGCTTAGACATTTGTCATGTCTAGAATGTCTTATCGTTTATAAGACATCCGAATTAGTGTCTACGATGTCTTTTTAGACATCATTTACAACATCATTAAAAACGCAGGTTTCTTACAGTGTATTGAATTTATGAAATGTATAAAAAATCTAGACCTAGGTACAAAAAAAATACGAAGTTGGAGGTTTTTGGTGATGTTGAAATTATGGGATATGCAATCAATATGCAAGTTCCCTGCTTCTCAATTCTCCATCTTGTTTAAGATTTATAGCATATCCTCTGATTCCATCTTTTTGGTTCCTCGTGTTTTTAAGATTTGTAGCATATCCTCAGTTTCCTTTTTCCATTGTTGCCAGTCTCTCGTCCTCTATTATAGGTCCCCATTCTTCACTTATTCCTTAGTGGTTCTCTACCTCCAAACCCTCATTCATCGTTCCCTTCTTTTGTTCCCAGTTCCCCATCCCCCAACTTCCTTTATTGGTTCCCATCATTTCTTCCATGTTCCCATCATTCATTCCCAGTTCCCATCAGTCATTCTTTGTTCTCATTATTTATTCCTAGTTCCCATCCTCCGTTCGCACTTCCTACCCTTTGTTCCCTGTTCCCAGATCCCCTCCAATGTTCCCTTCATCCCCCCTTCAGTTCTTCTTTGCTCTCATTTTCATGTTTTATATTCCTTGTCCCTTTGCCTCCTTGTTATATCCTTAAGATCTAATAAACTCTTAATAACAATCAAATACCACTTATGGAAACTCTTCAAAATCTTTAGAACCCTTCATACCATGTATACATGACCCAATGATGATGACCATCACCATAACCATGCATCGTCAAGGTTGGTAGGTAGGTTGGTACGTAGGTAGGTAGGTTGGTACGTAGGTAGGTAGGTTTGTATGTTGGTAGGTTGGTACGTAAGTAGGTTTATATGTTGGTACGTAGGTAGGTTTGTATGTTGGTAGGTTGGTACGTAAGTTGGTAGGTTTGTATGTTGATAGGTTCGTAAGTTGGTGGGTACGAAGAATCGCCGAACAATATTTTATTATTATACTAGCAATGTATCTGTCGCCCCGACATGAAAGCTCTTTATATGGTACTTTCATAGAATTAATGCATCATTTAACTAAACATGAACTTTGGGCTTATTTATGGACTTTAAAACATGGGGAGATCCCTCCATCCATGACCTTAAAATCTACATATTTGAAAAGTATCTTCATAGAACCTAGATTCTAGAAATCATTTTGCAACTATTGTTCTTAATTGTAGACCGTACGAATATTATCCCGTGTCTACAATTTCCTCTTAATATGCTTGTAGACCGTACCAACGACGGGTACCTTACTATATAAAAATAATATTTCCTCTTATTATGCTAATTATTTTTATATAGTAAGGTACCCGTCGTCCCGACGTAGAAGCACTTGTATGGTATTTTTGAAAGTATCTCGTGTCTACCATTCCATAATAATTTAATATATGCCCATGTGTATCTTTTTTTTTAAAATATAATTTTAATTTTAATTCATTTTAATTTACATTATCCAAAAAACATAAAAGAAGATAGGTAGATAGGTTGGTTGGTAAGTTCGAAAGATGGTAGGTTGGTATGTTGGGTAGGAAGGTTTGGTGGGTAGGAAGGTTTGGTTGGTAGGAAAGTCTGGTAGGTAGGAAAGTCTGGTAAGTAGAAAGGATCGCCGAACAATATTATGATGTAGAAGTAGATAGAAGATAGCAATGTATTCAACCCTAAAGGCTCAAATGACCATTTTTAAAGTTGATCGTGAGTTGTGAAGGCTACTGCTCCTTAATTCAGAACCACTCCTTGAACAATAATCATATGAAGTTGGTGAGTCAAGTTTCCTATACTAACATTGTACAAACTTATATTCTCAAAGTCTGAATTCATGCTTTAGTACCTCTGTGATAGTGTTAAAAGATATTATCAGTATTGTTATTATTAAAATTTCAAAAAATAAAAAAATAGAAAACTATTGAAGAATGTTCAAATAAAATATCTCAATTTTTGGTGGATTTTGAGTCTTTTACAAATTATTTAATTTTGGGCAAGTTTTATGAATATATGCATGTATAACAATATTTGACAAATTCACCATGCCCTAGCTCCATTTTTTAACTTTGAGAGTGAGTATCTTCTAAACTATGAGGAATTCTGAAGCAAGAATAGCCTTGCAGAAAGAAACTTGACAATCTCCAAAAAAATTCTAGTTTCATACACTAAATGCAGAGTTGTAATAGGAGTTGCTCAAAATCAATTTGATCCGTATTGGGGTTAGACCAACTCTAGGAGTTAGCCCTTTAACGCCCCAATCTATTATTTATTATTATTTAACACCTAACTGGTTCAACTCTTTGGTAGAAAAAAGAACTTACCCAAATGGAAACAAAGGAAAGTTATATAGTCTTGAATCATCTTAATATATAAGTACTCTAAGAGCATCACAAAATCTCAATGTTTCACTTTGAAGTGAATTGCTACCAATATACATATTGCAATCAACGACATCCTTGAACCAAAAAAAAACCATGAGAAAATCTTCTTCGCACAAATAATGGCCTTGCAATGGTGAAAACTGCCAAAAAATTTGCAAAGGAAAAATTATTCAAAAGTCGACCTTTTGGACTCAATTCTATGTCTTATCTTTGATATACCCTTGGTTTTGTCTAAGTTTCTTCCACTAAAACTAGAATCTAGTTCAAATTCATCACATAAAATAAAGTCAAAGCCCTTGTGGATGAAGGAGATAGAGCTCCTCAAAGATCATACATTTATTCACTTCTTCTCAAGATAAAAACATTGTTGCAAATCCAATACCAAAAGAATTTGGATCAAAAATAGCCCAAACAAAAATAAATAAAAAATTACCTTATCTTTGGATCATGACTATATTAAAAAATTCAAGGAAACATATCACTCAGCAATCACTCATTGTATCACACAAAACATCTTGTTAAAGCGTCATATTATTCAAATTACCCTATCTTACTTAGTTTTGTACATAAATTATTATTTCAAAAGCTGGCAAGTTATGCTCATTAACCTATAAAGATTGAAAGTGATAGAAACCCCTCAAAATGTAATGTGAAAAGTAAATCTAAGGTTTACTAGAGTTCTTAAGGAGAGTATGCCCGTATACATCTCTCAAGAGGTAAGTAGACCGTGTTAAGGGTGTTTTTCTAGAAACACTCTCCAACGTGAATAGGTTAGTTTCCCTACTAGTCACAATGACGTCAGTTATCTAAACTGCGACTAGCAAGGAAAGGGAGAAGTTTGCTCAACCGACTAGTGAGTGGCTAGAGGTCACCCGACAGCATTACGTCGGTTCTACCAAACACTAGAGAGAGAGAAAACAAGAGATTCTAACAAATAGATCAAAGACCCTGCAGAAAGAAGTGGACTAGTCTATTCAAACGTACAACAGACAAGACTTTGAGGTTACTAGCAGAAAGGGTGGATTAGCAAGCAACAACTCTCACGTAGTGGAGAGTAATACACATAGTCGGTTGGGTCTAACTAGTTGTCAGATCCAGTTGATCACAATAGGTCAACCGACCTGGTTGACTAGCCAGTAACACGACGGATGTCCAAAGTGAGTTTGGGAAACTGAGACTCTAAAACCGCTAGTAGACATCCGACCTGCTGATGTCTACCGGGTATCGACTACCGGTCTATATGCCTAACAAATATACTACGAATAGTCCGTTAACAGACCGCAAACTAGTTCGTTTAGTGTAAGTATGATTGTGGCAAGTCAACACCAATACAAAAGATGGTGTCCAAGAAATCCAAAGGATAGTGCGACCTTAAACCCTACTTGCTCGTGGTACATCTGTGAAGATGCGGGTTGCCAAACTGAATACAAATCATCAACTTTGCCCTTGTTGCAACTAAGGCTCAAACGTGAACACATATTGCAAGGTGCCGAACTTGCCAACTTCAACACAGTGATGGGACCGATATATCTTGAATGTTTGAGAAGACGGTGTTTCATGAACCCGTGCGCGATTGCGGTGACAGCTTGTTGCTTCTTATTTTCGAAATGGTCTGAGCAGCTTATATGCTCCGGAACATCTCAATCTCGTCCAATGTTTTTTCGATCTCTGAAGAATCACGAGTGCGTCATGTGCTTAGCATTGCTTGAAGAAAAGCTCAAACTGCCAGCAACCTCGAGCTCCTCACCCTGCCACCTCTATCACCTTCGCGGTCCAACTATGCCCAAAATGAGAGATTCAGGTTTAAGATGGGTTTCATGTTCCAATTTCATATTAGATGTGAAATTTGGGAAACTTTGGATTGAGATGAAGCATGTTTTAAATTGGTGCCTCTTGTTGATGCACCAATCTCTTAGAAATAGAAATTTGATGTGCCAATCTCTTCATATTACAAATTTAAAGAGCCACTGTCTTACTATTCGAAGTTTTGGATTTGTAGATATTCTTGAAAGAGAAGGGTAAGAGGATTCATCAGCACCAAGGAATATGTGATTTGGATATTGTATGCAGATCATATCAAAAATCAAGTTCATTTCAAAAAAAAAAAACTGCAACTTTGGCTTGTCGTTGATGTGTGTGAGATTTGTATCTTACCCCTTTTACATATTATTATCAAGTATTTAGAGTTTACATTCTGGAAGTGAGGCATGTGCTACACCCCCTTCAAGGTGTTGGAAGGTGTTTGACTTGGAGCAAGAAGGTGTTCCATGTGCCTCATATTGTATTTCACATTTACTACTCTATATCTTTTATTATGAGTTGAAAATTATCTCATATTAATAAATTTTGAAAAGTTTCGAGTCAAAGTAAAATTTTATAGCACATACACATGACTGGCATGAGATGTTGTCATTACAATATTGAAAAATAATCCAAAAAAAAATGCACATTCTAATAAGCACTTTTAACCCTTAACCCCTAAAAATCCAGGAAAGCCTATCAGGCTTTCTGAGATTTCGGGCAGCTCATTTTAAGCATTTAAATTGATATTTTTGCCTAAGATTTTTATTGGGTGCTCCCCATACAGTAATGTGTATGTGGTAAAATTTTCAAAGTCAAATTTTAATTTTATAACCTTCATCTAGAAATTTTAGGTTTCAAGTCCAAAACGGGCAGTTTAAAATAATTTTTTTTAATTTTTTTTTTTTTAGAAATATGTTCATTACCAAATTACTATTCAAATTCCAAAGTGTCCGAAGTCAAAAAGTTTACCAATTTTACAAGGGCAGCCTCCAAAACTTTCAAAAACAATCTTCACAATTTCTAGTAATTTTACAATTTTTTCTTTCAAAAATTGCCAAAATTCGAGATTTTGGATTTTTTCCAATTTTTTTTTTTTCGAAATTCACATTATCATAAATGCACCTTCTCACCGTCGAGATTTTTCTCAAACTAAATATATCATACGTGGTGCTTGTTTTACTATATGGTTGTTTTTAGACCTTCTTTCATAAAATATTTTACATTAAGGTCAAAAAGTGGAATTGGTCTCTAAAATTTTGCATGAGCATAACCAACTTGATTACCTACATGAAAAAAAATGAGGGAAAAATATTTGGAATAAGAATCATCAAGTTGCCCTTGGCACCATTTAGACAATGCCTCTCACGCAGCGGCAAAAAAAAAGTGTTGGTCAAACTTTGATTGTTATGATCTCACAAATGAAAAACATCCAACGGTTGAAATTTTGACCAGTCCTTTGTATACAAGTTAGGTACAAGATCTTACGGTTCAAAGTCTAAAACCAGAAAAAAAAGTTTCTCCATTTCCCCATCTCCCAACGAAGGTGAAAAATGGCAGTTTTTGGTTCTGGAGGTCGAGGAAACCCCTGGATTTTTAGGGGTTAAACGCCCAAGCAAGCCCGAGGGGCTTGATTCCAACAAAATCTTTTCTGTAGCTCTCACTGTAATCAACTTTTCACTTATATTTTGATGTCAAACTGGTCACCGTCTTATGATGCAATCAAAAAGTGAAATTTTACAATTCAAATCAAAATTTGTATGAATGATTTTATGGTTTGAAAGAATTGTGGTAGGTAGGTTGGGGTTGTACATAACCTTGTAGGAGGTTGCAAGCTCATCATTGATTAGTTCATTCATGGTGCCCAAGTTCAAAAAGTGCACTATTCATGATGCCCAAGTCCAAAAGATGTTGTGATCCAATTTTGGGCTGCCCGTTTTAGACCCCATGGGCGTTTAAGGGTTAACAAAATCCTTGTTTGTCCCAAATATTGAAACTTAAAAAAGGAAGAAAAGGAATACAAGACAACGAATGCTTATACAAGTGTAGAGCAAATTGTGCTTAGAATGAGATGAGTACTCATTCCAACCACTTAGTTATATATTCCAGTGAATACACTTAGTGCTACAACCAATATGGAATAGCCCATGACACACTAAGGCTCTAAGAGCCCGCCTATATACATCACTCTAATATACTCTATCATCTCTTATAACTACAAACAGCCATTTCTTCAACACTCCTACTTTGCCAATAGTTACTACCTCAGTACCTCCCAACAAACTTAGCTTTTAGTGCCCCTCTTGTAGCCACCATGTCTTCCTCCATCTTCATCATTATACTTTCTACAAATAAAGTGGTGTTGCTAATGCATTTAGTGCACCCACGGTTGTTTTCTACAATCCTTGTTGCTTTTTTTGTTACAAGCCTAGTATCCTCGTTAATCCCAATAAAACCAACACTCACTACTTTTGATAGCCACAATGCCTAATTTGAGTAGTTGCTAGAGGCCATATTCTCCACCTTGGTAGTTGACACCTCTATCATGGTCTGGGTTGCTTCTTCGCGTCCTTCAAAATTGCATAATCTCTCATAAAAGTCACATATTCCATCAACCAACACTTATTGAAGTAATGCACATCAGTAAATTCAATATCCTCACCTCCAAGGCACAACTTGTAAGCAATGCTGGCTTTCACATACCATAAGATGTGTTTTACTTCCACTTAAAGTCGAGTACGAGCCTTTGCTATGAACATAATGTCACTTGTAATAGCCATCAACGACCCATCCGCTTCTTTGTATGGAATCGCCTTAATTTCTTCCTCAACCTCCTTAAATTCTACGACCAAAAGCTTCATGAACCATCCCATTAGCTCATGACCACTAGCCCAGATAATCAGAACATCTCCATAGATGATCACAATAAATAAAAGTTCATTTATTTGCTTTACATCTAGATAAAAAGTAATCCGCATGGCTCCTAGAGAAACCTCTTTTGGTGCAAAACAAGTCGACCGGTTTGATAGCACGCTATTGTGTATTGTTTGATCTCAATCAAAGACTTCTTAAACTTGCAAACAAGGTGTTATGCGTCCGCCTCTACAAAGCCTTGAGGCTGGTCCAAGTAGATGTCCTCCTCCAACTCACCATTCATAAAAGTCGTTTGCCCACCTATTCGATAAGTCTCCAAATCCATGGTAGCTCTAATTGCCAACATGTGTTTATCTTCCAAAATCCTCGCAACTATAGCAAAGGTCCCAAAGAAATCACCATGCTCTACTTAATTGAAGCTCTTTTCCTCTAAGTGTTGTACATTGCTTCATGGATCTGTCTTCGTCCCAAACACCCACTCACTAACAATACTATTGCAATTCTCAAGCAATAGGACCAATTCCCACATGTCGTTGCCCCTTACAAAGTTACAGATGTAATTGTGTCTTCCTTGGCCAACTACCACTTGTTTGCAATGGCTCTTTCCAAAGCATTGTCAAAACTCCAAAAATCATCACAACATGCAATTTTTTCAACTTCGTTTTTACTCAGTAGAAGATTGTGATTCTACCACCACTTACCAAGCGGCTGCCTCTTGCTCATAGTACACCTTAAGTCATGTGTTCCTTGTCCCTCTCTAATCACATCATGTATTCGTTGCTCCTCTTGCCTCTCCTCGACCACCTCTTTTACCTTCGCCTCTTATGCAACGGGCGCTAAAATTTGAGGTGCATCCACCAAAATCACCATCGCTAGCTTCAAACTCCCACTTGGATGGATCTCTACATTTTCATCCTCCCATCTTCCAACAACGACGCTTGCAAATGCATACTCCTTCTCATTGTCATTCTTGCATGCCAATTTGCTCTCTCCTTCTACTTCTTCTTGTTCGTGTAGCAATACCTTGCAATATAGTCTGGTTTTTTACATATGTAACATAGCCTTAGTTCACTTGTGTAACTCCTTTTGTTTTAAGCCGCCACCAACGCTCCCTTACGTCTTTGAGTATCTTCAGTCTTCCTCTTGGGCAATTCATACATCAACCTTGACGTCACAAACTCCATTGTAAGGTCACTAAACTTCAAGGTCTCTAAAGCGGTAATCAAATGCTCAAATAAGGGTAACATCAAGCAATTACAAAGTCATCACAGAATCATCCTCCCTCACGGGCACTTCCAAGCATGTTAATTCATCTGCAAGCCACTTGATATTGTTAATATGCAACAATAAGTCGGCCCCTTCCTCCATCTTGATTGTAAAGAGCTTGGGCTTCAAGAAGAGTATATTGGACAAACTTCTTGTCTCGTGGATGTTACAATGCACGCTCCATGCTTCGGCAGGATCCTAACAATTCTACATATGCGCAAGTTGCGCATCCACCAAGTTGAGCCCAATCATCGACATGGCCTTGCGCGCCCTCTTTTGGTTGTCATTGTCTTCATCACTTGCATTAGATGGTGGAGACCCCTCTGTGCGTTCAACAATCTCCCAAAAGTCCATCGCTAAGAGCGCCCAATTCATCTTAAACTTCCAAAGGTTGAAGTTGGTGCCATCAAACTTCATAAGCAGACTAACACTCTCATCCTCAAATAAAGACAAAGAAAAACCTGAATCACCCCTATCACAATACCAAGTGTGCAAATCAAGCCACTACACACCTAAATCAGCCTCTAAGAGTGTGCAAACACATTTTTGCACACAACAATGCACAATAAGGCCTTTTTACACGCAAACAAGCAAGATGTGCTTGCTCCAACTCACATCAGATTACGACTAAGCTTGTGAGTCTTCAATTGCTAGATCTAGAACCTCACTACACTTACAAAATATGTTTGCACTAGTCAAATCACAAATCAGCCAATTGGCTCTCAAATTTGCACTTGTTCACCAAATTAATTAGATCAGCCCTCCAACAC
The DNA here is from genome assembly GCA_037043015.1 of Bryum argenteum. Classification (NCBI taxonomy): domain Eukaryota; kingdom Viridiplantae; phylum Streptophyta; class Bryopsida; order Bryales; family Bryaceae; genus Bryum; species Bryum argenteum. The sequence continues at coordinate 1,613,185 of CM073326.1, read as the reverse complement.
CTCAATTGAGCTTCTTTCCCCTTCAAATCATTCAAATCACCCCAACATAAGCTCATGTGCCTCCAAATCGTTGATCACCTCTATAGCACCTCTTTATAGTGTGTGATTGTATCTCAATAGACAAATCAGCCCTCTTTGGTTTGATATGTGCACTTGTGCATCAAATGTACTATATGAGCCCTCCAAATGCACAACCAAGCTCTTTTTACCTTCAATACACTCAAATCACATGGTCTTATGCTCATTTGTCTCTAAATGCTTCCTCAAACAACTCCAAATGGCTCTTGTGCATTTTCGAAGCTTATAATCACCTTAAACAAAGGATTTGGGAGCCCTTAATGCAAATCAGCCTCTACAATATGCTAGGAGGACTCAGAACACAACAATGGGCACTTACAAGTATCCAATGCCTTCAAATCTCCTCCAAACACCTCTAAATTGCATGGTGTGCCTCCAAATGCTCCGATTTACATCCAATTGACTCCATTTGATTGCAAAAGAGAGAATACAAAGGATGCTTACACAAGTGTAGAGCAAACCGTGCTTGGAATAAGATGAAATCTCATTCCAACTTCTTAGATCTATATTCAAGTGAAGGCACTAATTCCTACAACCACTATGGGATAACTGAAATACACTAAGGCTCTAAGAACCTTCAAACTAGTCTAGCTCATATACCTCACTCTAACATAATTTGTGTGCTCTTATGACTACGAGCAACCTATTCTTCAAGAACACAAGTGAACTATATTAGCAAAACCCTAGGAAACGGATGTGCACCATTCAGAACCCCTCCCCAATTATCACTATCACACTCTATTGTGTCAAGAGTCACTTAGATCAAATTGTAATGGTATAGAAAGCAGAAGAGGTAGGTGAGTGTAACTTGTTGTTGCATTGGAGAGGAATGTGAGATCATGAACGAACAAAAATACTTTACAATCGAATGATACAAGAAACAAATTCATGTACATACCATACGTAAAATCCTCACTTATCTATATGAATTATACATATTCTCGATATTTATCAAAAGTAGCCCATATTTCTAATTTGGACAAGATGGTAATTTTAGACTTTCAAGCGATATAATAGTACAGATTTGAAAGGTGCAAACATGATATTCTATTGCTTGGTGTAAGGTGGATGTCGTAAGGTCATGTTTCATAGCAATGGGGTAGTGTCATCATGCACGATAGTAATCAAATACCGCTTCTCAAACAACAAGTGTACACATGTATACTGCCAAGCCAGGATTGCTACGGTGCGTGCAGTGAGCAGATTTCCATGAGCGGTGAGCAGACTTTTATGAGCGGTGGGCAGATTTTCCTGAGCGATTTTTCATTTTTAGAGGGAAGTTTTGACTCAGTTTTTGGCCAAATTATTTAGACCACTTATGAGGGTTCTTCAATTTACTTAGAATAAATTAGACGTTGCTCCAATTTAAGTGGATTATGTAACGATTTGATGACAAAGAGTTTTGGAGAAGGAGTGTGTATAACCGTGCTTTAGCCTTTAGAGTGCCTATGGCCGTGAAATATTACGGTTTTGAGTTGGAACATCTCTTACTATGTTTTCTGGAAATTAGGGCTGACGTCATATATATATTGTAACTAAGAAATTCAGGGCTGACGTCATTAATGTATAATATAATTTACGTAAAGGTGGGTCTTTAGAATCGCGACCTTAGTATTCTGACTTGGGGCCCTGCATAAGTCTTGGATTTGCATGATTCAGTCTCGCCCCTCTGGTTCATAATCGACGTCCACCCTCAACGCCTTGAGAGCACCAACTACTTGGGTTTGACAATCTTCCAAAAGCTGCAAGAAAAGGAGAAGCGACGTTACATAAGAAGCCAGACATTCCAAAGGTCCGAATTCAATTGCCGACATTTACTTGTGCCCAGAAAGTAGCTTTGTTCAAGAAGGAATTGAATTGCTCATTGGAGAACTTTTGTTTTGGAAATTTCAATTTCCTCCCTAGACTTCGGGTTCCAGTTCCATCTGTCCAACCAGGAGAGCTTGGAGTTGATGTTCATTGCAGAGGTTGCAAATGCATACAGCTTCTGGATGAGCATCTCGGGGGGATGGAAGGTCTCGTAATGCTCCTTCACCTTCTCGATGAACTTACCTTCGTACTTCTCATCACAAATTGGAAAAAGCTTCTTCAGCTCCCGTTCTAAAGTACCTCTCTTGGCTATTACATACTTGTGGTTGTATACGTTAATCCCGTGCCCTGTCCATTCGTCTCTATTTGGAAACATCTTCTCAAAATTCTTTGCTGCAGTATCAGCAGCCTGTGATATCTCACTGTGCATTTCACAAGAAACGTTTATTAGTGGCGTTACAAAAGTGTATGTTGGCGGGGACTCATATGTGATAACTAACCTGGTAGAGGAAGTTTGTAAGCCCAAGAATCGTAAGCAAAAACCAAGTCCAAACTCCGAACACTTTTAGTCTCTGCTTTGTTATATTCAGCCTCTGACACCAAGCCCTTGAAATATTCAAGAGGCTTTTTTCCAACTGCATACAGTCAATATAACTTATGCATAAGATTCTCCTTCACATGGCTGTTTTGATTGCGCCTAAAAATCCATCAACGGCAAGCAATAAATGAGAAAACGAGTTGAGTTAAATTTCAAATTGAAATGGTTGAAAGGATTATGAAGGTAGAAACTTACTGATTTATGTCATACAACATCGAAAGCATGTCCATAACTCTACCCCTGACGTCCAAAATGATGCCACTCAATGTCATGAGCGTGCTTTTTGTTGATGATTGGTAGCCAAGCCTGCAACCGGTAATTACCATCCCAAACATTAAACACTTTGTTCGAGAACTGTTGCAAAACTGGACCATCTTTCAATTTTGCTTCAAACTCGCCGTTAACAGCACGCCAGTTGTCGCTCCACGACAGCATGTCCTCCTCAGTCACGTCATAGGACTTGGAGTTGTCATCTTCTAATGCAACGTAGAAGACAGTCGCGCCCTCAATGTATCCTCCATTGACAAATCGACTTTGAAGAAGTTTGAAATCATTTTTCATTGCTGGTCTTACAGTTGTCAGTCCCTTCAGCCTGCAAAGAGGAATGTTCAGACTTGACTTTTGTTTGGGCTTCATACGAAGCGCGTCTATCCGGGATCAAGTGTCAAGAGCCTCCTGGCTTACAAGATTGTCTAATCTCTCCTCGACCTCAGCCTCTATGAAAGGAATGCTATCGTGATCCACCAAACTCTCCTCAGCTGGTTGGGGTCCTTCATTAGGATGTCCACCTTCAACCACTATCTATTCAAAACAGCGCGACTCCTCAGCAGGCCGTCCGCGTTCAACGACGCTCTCCTTAGCGGCACCTTTGCCCTTATCCAGCCTCAAAGTCAATGACATCTTCGCCAGTCGATCAACATCGTCCACGTCATTTGTATGCGTTGATCGAGTTGTAGGTCGATTCTTAGGTGCCGGTGTGGCACAGGTTGTGTTCGTCAAAGCCAACTCCCCTTCCAAGTTCCAACTGACTAAGCTCATCTGTTTGAACACAGAAACAGAAGAATAGTCAAGAAAACTTATACAAGAAATGAGTTACAAATTTTATCCTATATCGTTTGCCTTCATTTGATGGAGCTCATTCCAGGGAGGGCAAACAATGGGAGTTGCTTTATAAGGTGATTGATAGTTCTTGGGCGCAATGTCGAAGTTGGGGTTTGATGTTGTTGTCTGGGCACGTTGTGTCGCGACGCGCCCTTCGCTTTGTCTCGACGCGTCCTTCGCTGCCTTTGACGGCTGGTAGGGGCAAGGTTAAGCCCCGGCGTGGTAAGGCCCCTGCGGGTCGCAGGACCTCATCCGGCGCCCAACCCCCCTACGCCAGCCGCGTGGGGGAGTAAGGATGCGGCTCAGAGCGGCGCTGGGGTCGGGGTAGGTGAGCGCGTCGGGGCCCCATCCGGCACCCGACCCCCACCTACATGGCCGATTATGGCTGGGAGGGGCGACCGCGTCCCCGAGGGGCGGACCCAAGCCTCTCGCGTCGAGGCGCCGCGGTGGGGCGAGTGCGGATCCCAAGACCCCATCGGCCACCCGACCCCCACCTGACTGCAACGCAGTCCTCACCCACCTCAAGCTGCGCCCACGCGCCGGGTTGCGGCAAGTGAGGGTCCTTCGACACCAGCAAGCGCCAGACCCCTTCCCAGATTGCAAATTCAGCTCGAAAAACTTCAAATTATTTTCAAATTCGCAACGAATCGAATAGAAATACCCCATCGGGTACCCGATGGGAAATACAGATCAATAGTTCTCCACTTAATTTTGACATTTATAAATACAAGCACCTTCAACAAAGGTTTTCGTTATCATATTTGAAGATTTAGCGAAAGTATTAGGCAAACTTACCTGGTTTGCATTGATGATCTTGTCTTGGCCATGAAGAAAAAATCAATCGAAAATCCCCATCGGGTACTCGATGGGGTCAGACTTGCCGAATAGTAGGCATGACAAGCGCGACAGAATATCATCGAGGAGATGCAAGATTCTTCTTCTTGCCCCTGTCCGGTACTCGATGGGGTCGTAGGTGCCATTGGGTGTCGTGCCAGGCGATGCTTCAGTGCCGCTGCTTCAGTGCGCAAAACATCCATTTTATCCCCTCGGGTACCCGATGCACTCTTTAGGGCTCATCTAGGAGGCCTTGGTTACCATGTCGAAGTGGCAAAGAATTGGCTTCAATCGGTTCGACTCACTCTTTTGTGATGCGGTTTATGTGATGCGGCCCAAGTGAGTGTCAGAGGCTATGGTCCGGCACCGGATGGGGTAAGGGCCGTAAATCTAAGGCAACCGCGCTGTAGCATATCTTGAGCCCATTCCAAAACGGTAAAGAACGTTGTGATCGAACTTAAAACGGAGGAGTTATGGACGGATGAAGTTTTGGATTTCCAAACTTCATCCGCAGATGGCTCGTCCGTCCTACGTCCAAATCGCAAACTTGAGGTGGTTTCGGAATCCTCGCGCTGTACCCTACAGCGTGGTTGAGATATTTTTGCGTAATCAAGAGATCCTCTATGCGTCCACATGTGCAACTCTAAAGAAACGACTCTTGAATGAGGTGGAATTTGCTAACGAGGGTCCGTCCACGGTGTTGCCCGGGATCTGTGGATTCCGGAATGGTTTGATTCACCGCGATCGGACACCCTATGGATGCGATATTGACGGGTGAAGTTTTTGACAAACCATGGGGTTTTTATGGTTCAGTGCTCAGGGTCAAACTATCACACTTGCAGTACACGGAGCTACACCGTGATATTAGGGAGGGCTGCACCGGGTATTACAAGGATCATGGTCACACCAACACACCAATAGTGGAAAGTGCTACACCGGTGTTACAGGGCGGGTCACACCGTCAACACGCCAAGGTGATGACAATTGCCATTTGCGACATGCAATCTGAGACTAAGGACGCACAATCATTTCTTTGGAGGATGCTTAACGAAGTTATGGCACGTCATGGTGTCGTCAACATCAATTTCAAGGGTTTCATGGCTGACAGCGCTTAAGCCAACTAGAACGTTGTTCGAGAGATTTACGAGACGGGAGACAAGAGTGAGCCCATGAAAGAGAAGGAGAGATCGTGTTTACTCCACTCGACAAAATGCATGCACAGAGTAACAAACTTATACGTAACCCCGGTGCTCCGCGATGAGCATAAGCTAATTTGTACACAATAGAAGGATGCAATCAATATGGACGAGGCCGAGACACGCTACCTTGCAATTCGGTCGTGGTAGGTGTCAAGTGAAGCTGTTACAGATTCAAATTTGCCAACCATGGAGTCCTGGCTGGCGCGGTGGCATTTTTATTACAAGCAATGGGGAGGCTTCATGGATCTTGTAAGTTTGCTTTAACTTTTGTTTCTGTGATATGCTTAAATATTTCTCTCAACGTACCATCCACCACCGCACTTTCCATTCTTCTCATACCTCTACTCTATAGACATGCCTCCCTTGTGCCGCCACTCCCATAATTCATTTTCCTACACGATCCACATATTCTTGTACTCACATTTGTTTAGATTTACGTAACAGTTGGTTTTCCATTTCCAACAATCCAAATGACCTAATTTGACTTTGTGCAGGACCTTACTGATGAAGAGAAAGCTGAAATGCCAATGTGCAATTTGGCTGAAACCATCCACGCTACGTGGTCAAAACAGTCCGGTAAAGACGTTGAGGATATTTTAAAAGCATCGATGGACGATTATGTCAGGGCATTCATGCAATGCACACATTACAACACTTTTCTACACGGTAACCGCGGTGGAACTGGACCGGACAATGAGATGCTGCTCTTCAGGCTTGCACATCGAAGTAGGAATCTGAACACAATGTACAAAGCCATGAAAGCCATCCTCGGTGCTAAGGACTTCTTGGTTGCGGACCCTAATTATGCAAGCGAGGAAGTTTTTGGATCTAGTAAAAGGCGTTTGGAAACGCAACCTCGTGCTGATGACGATTCCCATCGGTTCGACAAGGTTAACTTCTCTCAGCCAAAGCACTTCCAAAGGAGAAGACGCTCTCAGGGATCTCCTTCTACTCCTATTCAATTAGATGACGAAGACGTGGACGATATTCCAACGGCTGCGCCAGTTCCAACTGCACCCATTGTGCATGTCACTGAAGTCCAAGAAGATGATTGTGAGAAAGGAAAATGGCATATCCGTCGTATTCCTGCAAATAGCAATCCGACTTGTATTGGAAACCGGAGCACGTCAAAGCAATGCCAGCAAAAGATGGGTCGGCCAACAGGCCCAGCACCTACATTCCATGGGATTCGTCACGATCGCCCGAAGAACCTCGACGTCAAGCAATTTTTTACTTCTGTACAGATGATCTGAACAGGTGTGTTAAAGGCCTCCGCAGAGATTGGATTACGGATCTAATTCTTGATGTCCCAACGGTTTGGCTTGTTCAGAAAAGAACAAATCTAACTATGTGTGAGGTCTTGGCACTTCAACAAGCGGGATTCCAGCTACATCACAAACGACCAATGTCGATGGAGCATCAGTTTGGATATAACGTTGCCATTGCAGATCAAATTGAAAGCATCCCAATCCCAATACAACCAGATAAGTACATGAGGGTGCGCAACGACAAATCCTGCAAGCGTTTGGTCACTCGTAAGAACTCGGAGAAGCAGCTTGCAAGGTGGGAGTCGGCAACGCTTCTACACGCAGAGATGGCCCGGATCACCCTTATTCCTAGCTCGGGTATTGGAGCAGTCATTGATTTGAAATCAACTAGCGGGTCAAAGGCAGCGGAGTACAAGCTTACAATAGGATCATTCCCTAGCTGCACTTGTATTGATTTCACAGATATGGCATTGCACCACAAAGGGCGTGGAGGATGGTATAATTGCAAGCACCTATGCTACATTTTCCGCATGGTTTGTGGATTCCGACTCCAAGACGACCACCTCGTGACCGCCCCCACCTTAGGCTTCAACGAGATAAAGCGCGTACTGCTTGCAGGGATTTTGGATAGGATCTTGGTACAAAATTAGTAGTTCTTGTTCACGAAGGTCCACATCACAGCCTTCGGTGTCTAGACTCTAGACTACCAAAGTGGTTTAACCAACATCCCACTTTTAGAAAAAAAATGTTGTAACTTTAGATTTCCTTAATCATGAACATAGCTCACAAACATTTTGGATGCACCACTTTATCTTGAATTCTGTTTCGTTGTTCAACTTCAACTCTAGCTCATTGTCACTCTGTTCACCCTTGTTCACTCTCACTCTGTTCACCTTCTCTCACTCTCACTTTGTTCACCCTCGCTCACTCTCACAGTCTCACTCTGTTCACCCTTTCTCACTCTCACTCTGTTCACCCTTGCTGACTCTCACCCTCACTCTGTTCAACTTCTACCCTCGCTCTAACGACTAATGTCACCGTCAAAAGCATAACCCCGTCACGGGTAGCTTATCCCTTGCACACCCTCCTTGCATGCCACGGCGCACCATGTCTAGCATGGCGGGCGCGCCCGTGTGTGGATAGCGCCCCCGCATGCATAGTGCACTCGCCCCCGCGTGAAGTGAGGACGAGCCATACCATTCCAGTTCATCGGCAACCACCTCTACGGCCACAAACGATAACTTATTCACACGGTCACGGGTTTATGCAATGAACCCCCGACCCTATGGTCGTCGCCTTCTAGATTGATGATTTCGATGTACTTTGCTTAATTTCCACTCAAAAATCTAATCATTGCTCTTAAAAATCAGCCCTTTGCTCGTGAAAATCTGCTCACCGCTCACCACTCACTGCTCACCGCACACACCGACACCACCTTGACTGCCAAGCTGGTACAAGTAACAAAGAACACCAAACGAGGATGTGGCAATTGAGAATTTCTTGAAGTTGATCAACAAATTTACAATTCAAAGCTATTACCAATGAAGCTTCTATAGTTCGGAGAAGCGAAAAACATCCTTTTCTAATACATACTTGCGGATGGCGATTGTAATCGATAGTGCTTAAACACGCATGCATAAAAATCTTGAGGATACATAAGTGGCCTTGCTATACAACTTGCACTATTCGGTTCCTTTATCTCATATATCGAAATTACACTACATGTCTCTTCAATATCACATGCATTTTGAGTACCCAAAGTGTGATGATAAAGGGTGCATAGTGATTCTATATCATGTCCGTCATCTAATTTAAAATCAAAAGGCCCCATAAATTTCAAGATCATAATATATTGGTACCTAAGTATAGATTGTGAAATCCATCGTTTTCACTTCAAAGTGGCAATGCCACCAACAACTAAGTTGTTCGCTTCTATCTCAAAAATTCTCTTGCACAAAAACAAATCGCTAAGAGATTTTCTTCGCTCAAATTATAGCCTAGCAATGGTTAGAATAGCCTGAAATCTTATTAAGGAAACATAGTTCACAACAAAACCATTTGCACAATGATGCATGCCATGTGTTTGAAAGACCTTGGATTTTATTGAGCTTTCTACCACAAAAAGTACACTTAAATTCAAATCCAATTTCTAAAACTAAGTTGAGATCCAAGGGTGGATAAAGGAGATACAAGTCCTAAAGGCCCATGCATTTGTTGAGTCTCTAAAATGGAAGAACATAATTGGAAATGTGATAACAAAATAATCTCAACCAAAAATTCTGTAACTAAAAAGAAGTTGGCCTTCATCCCAAGATCACTCATATATGAATAACAAATCATAAAAAGGTAAATATGACCCAAATAATTGGTTTGCAATTATCAAGCATAATGCACCCTATGTCTTAAATCCCCATAATATAGTATGTTTTCACTCTGATGCGTACATAAATTCATACAATCTTGAATGGATTTGTAATTTTCACTACTAAAACCAAGACATGAATTAACCCCTAAACGCCCAAGGGGGGGTAAAGCTCCTAACAATTGGTAATAATGCTGATTTTTTCAAAACTGCGTAAAAACAAATAAAAGATGAAAATGGAAAATCCAACCATAGGATCTTCTTTGGAGCATGGCAATTAGTATGACCTCCAAGTTGCATGCCACTTGGAGGTATGGATTTCAAGATCCATGCAAAAAAGGGGTGAAGATCACACCACCAAAACTTTCATGAAAAATCTCTTTCGCCCACTCTCACAAATTGAGGATCAAGGTTTTTACTATTTATCCAAGGAGGGAGTAGAGTAAACCCACCGAGGAGTTGAGCAAAAAAAATGGCGGATGAAAAATCGATGGGATGAAAGCGGGGTTGTGCACCAAAGACGGAGCCTCACATCCAGAATGTCGAAAAACGACACTGTGGGCGCTTAAGGGTTAAGCTCCAACCCTATAAATTCTTCAGTAACAAACATCAAGTGAACGAATAATGGCTCTTCAAAGATTCAGCCATTCCTCCAACATGTCAAAATTTTAGGACATCTTGGGATAACATATATGCACGTGTGTAAATTGGCAAGCTTATCATAGCATAGAAGAAGAATGCACACGTGGCTCTTTACATTTTCAATGTACTCATAGTGAACATTCTATTTCATAAGCACCTACAAGTCCATCTTCAAAATTTCACAACAAATTGTACAGAGTCCAGAATCAATGATCTCAACTAATTCAACCTTCTACTCAATTGCCCTAACTTGTATACAAATTGCTCACACAGATAACTTCACCCTCGTAGGATCTGTGGAACCTACAGTAAGCTAATTTTTTCACATGGGGATATAATGAAGGCATGTGGAAAATTGTTGAATGAAAATCCAAACAAGTAAACACGTGCGTGAGTGCCTATTTCTAATGATATTTTACTTTTCTGCAATTTATTCGGTATTGGGCAGATTTTGGCACTTTAATTGGTATTGGGCAGATTTTCATAATAAATGAGAAATGCCATTACTTAGAGCAAATTAAAACTCCCTCGACCACAGTTTTGGGTTTCGAGGGTTTGAATATGGGCATTATTGTAGCATGAATGGTCATACAATGTACAGTACAATGTACAGTAAAATACAATGGGTATCAAAATTGAGTACATGGAAACCCATGCAAAGACCGGAGGAAAACGACCTGTTTTGCGCCTCACTTGACTCGAGGGATTAACCCTTAAACGCCCAAGCAAGCCCGAGGGGCCTGATTCCAACAGAATCTTCCCTATAGCTCTCACTGTAATCAACTTCTCACTTATATTTTGATGTCAAACTGGTCACCGTCTTATGATGCATTCAAAAAGTGAAATTTTACAATTCAAATCACAATTTGTATGTATGATTTTATGGTTTGAAAGGATTGTGGTAGGTAGGTTGGGGTGGTACATAACCTTGTAGGAGGTTGCAAGCTCATCATTGATTGGTTCATTCATGGTGCCCAAGTTCGAAAAGTGCACTATTCATGATGCCCAAGTCCAAAAGATGCTGTGATCCAATTTTGGGCTGCCCGTTTTAGACCCCAAGGGCGTTTAAGGGTTAAAGATGGGGATTAAGATGAGGTATAGTTGAGGAACAGGATATGCAGCTCCCAGAGGCCCCCAGACGTTTACTGGAAGCCACCTTCCAGAATGTGACATTGACAACCCTCATTTTTCTTTCACGACATCCATACTTGTAGAGATCGTCATTTGAGATAACCGGTTCTGTAAAAGTGTCGGAGCGGAGGGGTTCAGTCTTAGGGAATTGAAATACAATCTCTGATGATATGCGAGAGAGCTTTCCAAACCCAGAAAAAAGTTGCAGCAGTTCTGCACTCCACTAACACCTGTTCACCAAAACTGGGATTCTCTTTTATTACATACAAGGGCAGCCCACGAAAGCACCTATACATGTTAAGTGAGACCACGAGGTGAGTGTCGTATGGCCATATCATTGCTATTCCCTGCATGCGACCCAAAGCGACGAAGAGCCTGCAGAGTCTGCTCTCCTTTGGCCAACTTCGAAGAGAACAGGTGGATTCTGGCAGTCCAACCGAACTTCTAGAAACTGCAGCTAGCTGTTACCGAGGTGTGATCTGACTACTACAATGTTCAGAGCGGGCATATTGTCTTCAAGAAATAAGCTTTAACGTCGTCATGCTTTCAACACACTTGTTTGAAGTTCGAGCTTCATGACGATCGTTCATCACTCTTCTTAAGAAAGTATGCAGCGGAGGAAGAGTCATCACGTCGTAGCAACTAGCTCCTCCCACTACACAAGCAGCAAAATCTTCCGCGTGCAAATTTTCGTGAGGCCCCTTGCGCGGGATGGCGAAGTCACGCCTAGCATTCCTCGTCAGACCAGCCATCATAAATCTTCAAGTCTGCGTCGACCAACTCGGATTGCACGTCAAGCATACAATCGTCTGATACCGCTGACTGCCTGATACCATCGTGCTCCCTCGTAGAGACGAACATCTGGTCAGGGTCCTCATCATCGTCCTCCTTGGGAGGATCGTATTCGTGTAACAAACGGCGCCATTTCCGAATCTGGCCATCCCAGCTTCGTTTACTGCACACCTGTCTTATGTCAGGTGTTCGAGGGTGCGCTTTGGTTCGTTGGTACCTACAATATTTTCAAAAAAAAATGTTATTTGAGATTGTTAACTCATGGTGAAACCAACACCAGTCAAGTCCAGGAGCTTAAGTCCAACAATTATCATTCATGGAAATGGAACAGCTGCTCTCACCGAAGAATTTCTCACACACTGAGTGAAGATTGTCATTACCTTGGAACCATCTCAGTGTATCTTTCGTAACCCAGCGTATTCTTTCCATAATCAATTTGTTTCTGCCGTTGGCAGAGTCGATGAGGATCCGACTCAACAGGTTTCACAGGTACACCTGCGAACAAGAGGACCGTCGCGCACAACCCTGGTTTGTTATTCTGAACATTCTGATTCCCCGGTAATCCTAATACTGACCAACAAATCAAAGAGATCACGCATTGTATCAGGGATGCCCCAAGTAAGTATGATCTTTCTTTTGAGGTGTAAGCTTCAGGAGAACAACTAAAGATCCTCCCTCTCGAGTTATCAGATAAGGCTCCCAAGATTAGATGCTGGGTGCAATCCTTGGCGAGGGAACGGTCATGCTGAACCCAGAGCTCACGCAGAAGGTATTGAGGGCTTTTCGATTCAAAGTCCCAAAACTGACATGCAAAATGCCTCATGCTATCCTCTACATTGACACGCCTTCCATTGCAAACAAACGCATGATTCCCCACCGACATTCGGATCGAAGCTCCAAAACAAAACCAAAACTAGGTCTTGGGTTCCATCGGCATGTAAACACACCAGCGTGTAGAACCCAATACCGGGTCTTTAGGCTGCTGCAAATTGGAACAGAAGGCTCTCAAACTGAGCATGTGAAATACTAAATCTGGGTCTTGCGAGGCAGGCCACAGACGACGTCTGCAGATTGCCCACATTGACGACGGCGAAAGGATGCCGTAAATAGTGCCACCAAACCCTCATCACCACAATGAATCGTGTCTGTGCAACACCACGCCATTCTACGATGGTGGAGAAGAAACAAAATGAGGTGAAAGAAGAAAAAAGCAAATTACTTACCGAGCGGAGCTTTTGCAACAGTGAATTTATGGCTGTAATCCAGAACCGGCACGGACTTGGGTTTGGTGGCCATAGTCTGTTGTTGCTGTTGTTGTTGTTGTTGTTGTTTCAGCAATTCTTGCTTCTGCATCTCCTCTTGCAAATCACGCTCAAAATCTCGCTCTTTCTCCGCCCAGCGCTCTCGCCGCCTCTCTGCCTCGCTGTCTCGCTCACTCATACCCTTGCTGTTTCCTCCAACCGAGGCGGCGCTTGCAATCCTCGGAAACCTATCGGCAGCAGAAGGACGTAGGGGAAGTATCTTCTTCCTACTCTCGGGAGGAGGAGCAGCAGCAGTTGCAGCGCCCTTGAAACTCAGATCAAAGTCCACTCTGCGAAGGCGCACTTTCACATCGACTTTCGAGTTTGAAGCAAACCCTTCCTCATCGTTGTCGATATTCTCCCTGCTACTCACACCGCCACGAGTTCTACGATTCAAAGCCTCCCGCAAGTCCACAGTGATCTTCGGCCTGGACAGGTGGGGATCTTCTAAGAAAAGGCTAGTGTCGCCGTCGTCATAATACTCTCCTTCTTCTCTAACCCTAACCTCGTACCCGGCTCGCTCCACAGGCATGTGCCTTCTTGCCATGGTCCTACCGCTCTCGTACATATCGATGTTCATGGAGATCATGCCATGGTCGGACTCGAATTTGCGCTTGCTCGCTTGCCCCGCAGCATCAATGTCCTTGTTGGTCCCACCATGGGCCACATCATGGCCTCCCTCATGCAGTCGGCTCTTCAACACTATCATTCTGTGCCCTGGAGGATTATTGCTCCCCACACTCTTCTTTGGTGAGGGGATTCGGCCCCGCAGCGCCTGCAGCGGCCTCCTCACCGGAGACGCCTCCTGATGGTCTCGCGGGTCCGTCCACTTGATGAGGCTACGGCCACTGCTGTTGGTATGGTTGTCATCCGAGCGCGTCTTGATGCGCTTCCAATGTGATTGCCTGTCTCTGCTGTCATCTTCTTCATCGGACGAGTATACCGGGATGTAGGATAGTGAATGGTGTGATTCTGCTGCCCCACCTCTCTTCGGAGACTGGAACGAGGCGGGCTCTGAATCGATCATCGTCGTCTACTGAGCTCGCCCAACACACTTCCTCCACATTGCACTGGCTTCATTCAAGAGAACACTTCACAATGTAGGGGAAAATCATGCTAAATCACAGATCCTAGACCCTCAAAACCTCGTGGCGAGACGATCTTCATTCGCGCAAAACCCAGAGCTATCAAGCCAGCACAGAGATTTGATCACTTCCTTCCTGGAATTATAAAAACGCGACCTTCCCTCCCTTTCCAAAGCTGTCAAACGCTCATTTACGCACTGACGAGCTTTTAACTATCACCGATGATTCACAATAATGGCACCTGCGAGAACTCAATCGCTGCACTACAACTACAGATCTACAAAAGAAGCAATCACTAATCCCTATAAATCTTCGGAGGCTCAATTGACAAAAGGGGGCGCCACAAGCTCGCAAGCACGGTGGATTTTCAAGAACGCAGACACACATACATGCACCACACAAGCCCTCTCACGATAGGATCCACGACCAGAAACCTCGAAACCATTAAAACCAAAAACCTCAGCGAGGGCAGGACGCCAGAAACAGAGGGGAGGGAGGGGGGGACGTATGGATAAACAACGCAAATGTCGAGAATTCAATATCTAGCCCGGGTGTGATTCGGCAAAGGGGATCCAAACAGGGCAACCATGATGCAGGGCCCAGGAGGTGGCGACGATTCCACACCCGGACTGGCTGGCTCCATTTGAAAACAATGGAGCTGCAAACAGTCGAAAAACTCGTCGCCCAATTCCAGCCGACAACGCGGAGACTGCCACATGGGGGCGCTCCGAAACCGATTGGAACCGCGTTGGTCAAGTGCCGATGCACGATTTGCGAGATGAGTTCGATGAGCGCGCGGATTGGCAAGCCCTTTCCCGGCAGTGCTCCGGCTCTGGCCGGAAGGGTTCGAGCAACGCACAAAACACATTCATCCAGAGGCGGGAGGACGAACGCTGTAGATGCGACGCAGCCGGGGTAAGAAAATCCGACGGCCGTCTCAGGCGGAAACACATGGCATCGACGGTGTCACTGGGTGGGTCGGAAAACTCAAAATTCGTCGGATGAGCACGGAGCGCGGGAACTTCTGGTACGAGAGAGTTCGTCGCGAAGGATGAAGTTCGAGAGCATCTACGATGGTTGTAGATGTATCTTGGCTCTTCTCATCCGAGCTGTTCGTAAGCGATACTTTCCCGCCACTGTATGTGACACGTTGTGAGGGATCTCTGTATTTTGGTGTCACGAGCGTTTTTCGGCAGCCAGGGAGGGGATGGGTAAATTGCCTTCTAATGTAGGCTTTAAATTCCAAGGAGAAGGCTCTCCAAGATAATTTGGGGTTGCAGACCTCAAATTTGAATTCAAAATTATCAAGAACGGGCATGGGGGATCCAAATAGAAAATTCCAGGGATTTTGAAGCAAAAATCCCATTGGCTGATGGCGGCTCCTAGAAACGCTCGTAGCACTAAAATACAAAGATTCCGTTGTGAGGTGGAGTTCAGTAACTGCCGACTGCCGGCCAATCTGGGATCACCTTCACATCCACCGTATCAGGGTTCCTTTACACTGTGGACAAAAGAGCTATGACCAAGAAAATTAAAATCATTTTCATGGTCATGGCTTTTGGCCAAAAGCCGTGGACATGATAAATCAAAAATGGATTTTTGAGTGGCTTGGTCACTCTTGTAGTGTAAAGTGGACTTGGACCTAGAGGAGTTCAAGCTTAATTTTCTAATATAATCCTCATTTTTCTCTCTCTTACCCTCCCCTTTTTCTTCCTTTCTTTTCAAATAATTGAACACTAGCCAGTCATGATTTTTGAGCTCATGGTCTCCTTGATTGTAGTTGAGTCGAGGTATTTGCTTCGACTCAACTATAATCAAGGAGGTTATGAAAACAATATCTACTATGCAAAATTTAGCATTCTTTGGGGACCTTGAAGTTAGTGGTCATTCTCCTTTTTTCAGGGTAGTGTAAAGTCAAATGAGACCAAGAGCACTTTACTCTCCAATCAAAAGGCTTATAAGGCCATGGTCAATCTTCATAGTCCATAGTGTAAATGGACCCTCAGTTTACTCCGTATTATTTTGCAACAAGGGACGAGCACCTCAAACCATCGACATTTCTAGTTGGCAATGACCTCAACACCTATATCTCCTTGTGTGTTTTTGAACCTTGAAATCTCAAAAGTGTGCTTTTCTACCTCTCTGCACTCCCTGGAGTGTCAACCAAAGTACTATATTTAGACTTCCAACTCTAAGATCTCATAATCAATCCTATTCATAGTCATTGTTCCAAAAATTGACTGTCGGATGTTTATCATTTGCAAGATTGTAACATTCAAAGTTTCTACAAAAGTTTCTATTGAAAATTTTAAAAAATCTAAAGCTTGCTCTCATAAGTCGTAAAGGTTACTCTTGTAAAATTGGTAAATTTAGTGACTTAGGGCCCTTAAGGCTCCCGGCCTTCCTACCTTGCCTTTGTTAAAAGCATACATTAAAACTTAACACCTCCACAAAAGTTGGGAATCTCTTCTTCTTTGAGGAAAGGTGACATCAATGAGGCTTGGAAAAGTGGCATTGTTAGCCGGGCAAAGTATAGAAGTGTTGTATGAGCCTACTCAAGTCGACCAATGTATCTTGTCTTTAAGGCAACATGGAACTTCTAAGAAAGGAGAGGTTTTAGATAGGTAACACTAGTCCCGCATGTCTGCGGACATGGGAGGAAACTCATTGATGGCGGACGGGGTGTGGTCAGCCAGTGTAGGCCTAAGGTAACATTGGGCATTGAGTACACGACTGTTAGAGACGACGTTGGCGCCTTAGCGTACTTCTTTGGGATTTCAAACAGACAGATGAGTGAGATTGTGAAGAAGTTAAGTGGTCGCAGCAAAGAACAGCCCTGCAGCTGATCACTTAGGATAACTCGACGACATTACCGGTTGCTCAACAATAGCAACACCAAAGGCTGACGACAAACACTGAAGATTTGCACAAGGCCGGGCAACAAGGAGGTAGCGTAGAAAAGAATAGAGCAGTAGAATGAATGTGAACAGTGAATACGCACATTAGGTAGACAGAAGAACTGGCTTTCAGCCTTTGTATTGATAATATAGAATAAGAGTGCAAATGCTGTAACTTTGTTCCTATGAATACAATCAGACGACTAAGAGAAGAAGTGCATGCTCTCTGTTTTCTATGCCTCTAAATACTGTTGATGTTGCCGTAGTCGCCTGATGCCGATCCGTGACCCTATCCTCCTGACTTGATCGCGCCATCTATTGACAACATTGGCTTCGGGTAACATCTATGCTAGTGTTGGTATTTAAATTTCTGCAAGCCTAACACCACAACTCTTCATCCTTTTCTCTATCCGTGTCGTGGTTCCAAGACATATCTCAACGGCACAAGGAACTTGAGCATCCGTGGCTCCTTGACGTTGATGCAATACTCTATCCGGAAGTTGTCCTGCTCGTACGCCAGATGCACAAATCTTGCTGCAAGCGTCTAGTCCTTCTGAACTTTGATGTACACCGTCTCCAATGTCATTCTCCTACAGCCCTCGTTCCGGAACTCCGCCTTCTCTCGAACAAGGTTGTTGACGAACTATCAAGATATCTTCCCTATGAAGATGTGAACCCTCGATACTTGGATGATAATGTCTTCGCATGGCTTTTAGGCATGCTTTTTCGCATTGCATTAGCCTAATTCTAGCCTGTTTGAATATTTATAAAAATATTGGTTAGAAGTCATCTTCATTGGTAGGATTTTAGTGGTTGTGCGAGTTTCCCATTACTATTTAATATTTAGCGTACTTTGAGGTTCAATGGTGTGAGTTAGGAGTATTTAGGAGTGTGTAATGATTCTAGACTAGGGTTGGTACCCAAATTGCCATAGTATTTCGCATTTTAACCCCCTAGTAGTTCTAAGTGCTTGGGTAGAGTTTTTGACCCTCTGGATGAAACTTGGATGGATGAGAATCCGTCCAAGCTAGCTGGATGTAGTTTTTTTCCAAGCAATCTCCATGGATTGCAGCTAGGGAGTTTGGCTTTTCTCCGCGTGTTTTTTGGAGAGCCGTTAAGTTTTTTTTTGCAAATTTTGGAGATCTAAGTTTTTGGGTGTGTAGTGGGAGTTATGGCGGTTTTGGAAGCATGTGTGTGTAGCTAGGAGGTGAGAGACGTACCAAAGGGGGAAGCGTGGCTGCGGCGGCACAACTAGAAGGTCAACTTTGAAGCGCGATTGCTGGCGGAGCATAGTGAGTTTGCCCACGAGGTTTTCACGCCTAGTTAGATCGTGAAGCAAGCTTTACAAAACCTCCAAGCGCGCTAAATTCCAAGCAAGGACGAGGGAGCTACGGCAGGTTTCATGTCAAGAGGTATGTTGTCGAGTTTCCAAGCACGCTCAGATCCAATCAAAGACGGAGGAGCAACCTCCTTCCTCTAAACTCTCATTTTTTCTATTTTGATTAGTAGTAAGCAGAGATAGATTAAAATTCTCAAATTGGTAAGTTATTCACCACTGAAAAGAACCATTCGTTTGTTGGATTCGGATTTGCTTGTTAAGGTCTTGCATGAATGCATTTGCTACTTAGTGTTTAAATGACTAGGTTTTGCATGTATGTATGAGGGTGGTGTGTTCATGGAGATGCGTGTTGATCTTTTGGTTGAATGCATTAGATTGGTATGTTTGCATGTGTAAGATCGGGAATTCCATTGCTTGGAAGATTTTAGGTTGTACCACAGCCACCACTCCGGCCCAACATTCAATTTCTAATCTAGGCAACCGAATTTTGGAGTCACAGAAGATCTCCTCAATAATCTCTACGTCCTCAATTTTTCAAGGGACGTAAAAGACCTTCATACAACTTATACGCTTGAGCTTCTCCAGCAGCTCTCTTTTGTCGCAGCGTCCGCCGGTATATTTGGCTCGACAATTTTCTAGTAAATCTTCATCCTCGTTGTGTACTCCATTGTCTCTAGCGCGACCGAAAGCGACCTAACGTCTGACCTTGGCAGCGCACTCCTCACCACTTCTTCTATTGTAATATGTGCTTCGCGTATGGTGCAAGGATGCATGTTGGTAACCGCGGATTAGATAATAGCGAAGTACTTATGTAAGTGACGCGCTCCTCGAGGTTGGAAGGCGGGTAAGGAAAAACAACACTTCTTGGATAATGGCAATGACTCATTAAAGCTGCGCGTGTTCGGCTGGTTCAGCGCCTTGACCGCTAGCGGCCCAACTTGCGCCCGGGCTTTGTCCGTACTCCGGTTGGATTTCTACCCAGACAGACTCGTCCACCGCGCAGTGCCTCGGTTACCGGTGGCATACAACCCAATAAAAATGAAAAACTTAACGAAAACAAAATTCTAAGTTTAAGAATCTGCTCTGAATGTAGCCCCTCCTACCACTCAACCCTAATCCTAATACTTAACAACAAAGGCTCGTAATTGCCTCCTATTTATTCGTTCTCCTAATCCTAAGAACTGGTAAGACTAGAATTATCTAATTTGTAGGAAAGTAAGGTTGGACTATAAGAGTGGCTAGGTCCTAGAAAGCATGGTGAATCATATGCAAATCAAGGATGGTGCATAAAATTCAGCGGTTTGTAAGGGTGCATTGAAGGCAAGCTTTCTAAGAATCTATTTTGAAGTGAGGGAGGTTAGCGTGCAAGCAAGCCACAAGAATTAGTATTTTTCAATGTTTGTGGTGTATTTGGAACTATTTCAATGAGTCGTTGCTTGTTCTTTATAACTTTCATTGATAATTTGTTTAGGTAGGTATAGGTCTACATATTGAAGTCCTAGGGAGAGGTGTTTTTCAAGTTTGTGGAGTTTAAGGCCCTTTTGGAGAAGTAATCGGAGCACAAGATTAAGGAGTTCCAATCCGACAATGAAGGGGAGTTCACTTCCAAGGCCTGTGAGCGCATCTTGCAAGCACATGGTATTGAAAGACAACTATCAACACCATACACACCACAAAAATGGACCAACCGAGAGAGAAAATCGCACCATTGTAGAGATAGCAAGGAGCATGCTACACCACCAAAACCTCAACAGAGAACCTTTGGGTGGAAGCGGTGGTTACAGCGGTGTACACACGCAATAGGTGTCCAACTACTTCACTTGTTGGTAGGACACCCGAAGAGACATGGAGTGGTAAGAAGCCTTTTGTGAGACACATGCGTGTGTTTGGGTGTATTGCTTATGCAAAGGTGCTGGATGAGAAGAGGACTAAACTTGATGCAAAGGATACAAAGTAAGTTTTTCTTGCTTATTGTCAAGAAACCAAGGCTTACAAGTTGATGCGTGTTGTAACCTATTTTTTTCGATTGAGTATAGCATAAGTTATATTGCGCAGTAAAAGTACGTATAGTTTGTAAATTTTGACCTAAGTGTGAAGTAGACCGTGTACTATAAGGCAAAATAAAGTTTGGATAATGTTTCAGATTATTAAAATTAGTTCTGAATAAAGAGGACAACTTATGGAACCGTACTTCTCCTTTAAAATAGAAGAGAGGACTGTCAGAGTCCGGACAACGGTTTAAAGTACGATGGCAGAAGGACGGAGTGGCCGGAGTAGAGTAATGACGGAAATGGCAAATGACGGCTCCGTACTAGGCTGGTTATGATGGCGTACGGCCAAGGTATGATGGCTTGATTGAAAGCCCTCCACGCCTACATAACCAGTTGCGCCCCTCGTTCTTTCCACCTGCCTTCTTGCTTTCATGTCTTCTCGCTTTCTTCCGCTCATGCCTTGTTTACTTCCTGCTTTGCGCTCGGGCTTTCTATGTTCTTTCCAATAGCAGGTGTGCAAGCTCAGCCTCAGGAAACCCTGAAGGTGTTGATCAAGTTGGTTATCTCTAGCATTCCGGCCGAGGAGAAAGAGAAGAATTTCTTATCCAAAATCTGGACCGGATGGGATGTGGAGGAATGTTGAACACACCTTGGTGTTTGCGCGACGCTCACATGGTGCGCAAGATCAAGAAGAAGGTGTTGAACAAGTTCGAAAGGACAATCCGGGGCCGGCTAGAAAGGTGTACGATTGAAGTATGGAGACGTGTTTACGCCTTCGAGGCCAACGGGAAGGGTCTGTGCACCGAGAAAGACAAGTACGTGAAGCGTGTATTCAACGAGAACTTGCACAAGCATAACGGATACCACGTGGCGGAGTGCATCGATCCCAAAGAGCGCACATTTCTAGCATTTCTGGCGCCTATTTTGTACTCGGAGAAGCTGCATCGAATCACTATGCGGCTTGCCAACACCGTCCTGGAAGCATTCTGCGGTTAGCGCGAGGTGGAGTGGAATGTCCTCGTACGGAACCTCGTCCGGAAACTTGTGAACAACATTGGTAAGAGCCGGCCGAACCTCTTAACGTCTTTCCTTTATCATTTGTATAAGAAGGAAGAAGTATCACAGTCAAGGAGGAGGCGGATTATGAGACGGTCGTGGAGCAGCAAGTCCAAGAAATTGAATATTCTGAGGAAAAAGAAGTCGGTCAAGGAGCTTACTCGGATACGGAGAAAGAGGATCAAGGGGATGGATCCAATGACGAAGCAGAGGCAAGAGTTCGCGCTGCAGCAGCGAAAGCAGCTACAATACCCCAACAGGCCGTCCTCAAAGCTCTAGTCGGACCGTCTTGTTCGCCCAGTCTTCCTGATTCTGACTCCATAATGTGTGCTCCAACAACTTTTGGAGATGCCCGGATAAAGTATGTTGCCATGTAGAACGCCATCAAGGGAATCCTCAAGGGATGCGGTGTCAAGGGAATCCTCAAGGGATGCGGTGTCACGGACCTGAATGAAGTCAAGAAAGTTGTAGATGCAAGGCCGTCCGTGGAGGACGTATGCGCCCTAGAGAAGAAGATAATCCAGATGAGCTTCGGGATGAATTGCCTCAATGAGCAAGTTAGACTTAAGGACGACGCGCTCACCCTTTATAAACAGGCACTAGAGACCGCAAATTATCGAGCTGGCGCAAATATGTGAAGTCCCCGCTTAGGTATACCAAAATGCCAACCTGTACGAGGCCGGAATGACAAAGTCGGAAGTGTTCAAGGTCGAGACCTTCCGGAAATTTCTGAAAACAACCATGACTTACACTTAGAGGATCGGGATCAGCAACAAAACGGTTATCACCGTACTCGAGTCACTGCGGGACCAAATCAAGGAAGTCAGATCCATTCCGGCCCTAACAGTGACACCAGCCCAGACTGCGGTAAACCATCCTCCCACTGCCAGTCGATGTCCCTAGGAGAGATGCAAGATCTTCAAACCCTGCCACTCCCAAGAACAAAGGCAAGAGGGAGTTTGATTCGACCGTCCTAATAAACTCTCCGGCCAAGAATACCCGTTTTGTTACTTTTGTAACCCGGAAACTTCCAACGGAAGATTGGCAGAAGTCACCGGCCGCCCAAAAGCTTCACGACTAAGTCGGAATCACCATCTCAGATGGGGAAGAGTTGCGGAGGGAGCTGGACACAAACCTATTGAAAGCGACGAAGATTACGAAGTCGTGGACAGAAAGCGGATCAGGGGAGGCCGGATTTCAACGACCCCCGTGAAACGGCCAAAGAGCGACCCTAATGGACCTGGAAGGAGGTAGTGGTACAGATCAAGAATCTGGATTGAGAAACCGATCTAGGCTTAGGAGTCCGGATACAGACTGTAGATAGGATCTTTTTGGAAAAGCGTGCCGCTTTCCAAAATGTAGGCCTAGTATAGACGGCCGTTGGTAGGGTTTTAGACCTCAGAGTTTTTGGCTCTCAGTACTTATAGGTGGAAGTTATACCACCTAATCATTCCTTACTTGTTAATCAAACAACTTCTTATGCGCATATTTAGGGCGATCCTTGTTTTATCTCTCTTTTTGAGGTTGAGTGATACAGTCTTGAGTTAGGAATTTGGATCTCTTGTTGGATCGGATTTGTGGAGTTGGAGTCGTGTTAGGTGTATTGGCGAGTGCCTTGTGTTTTAAGTTACTCTTGGTTTGCTGAGATGTAAAAACGCATGTTGGAACCACTTTACGGCTTGGGAAGTCTAGGAAGAAAGTGGGTGAATCCAGATTGCTATCCGTGGTCACACTCCAGCAGAGTTGGGTTCCTCTGTAGTGCTAGAGGACGGGTTAGGAGCAGTTAGTGACCGGAATACGTATATCTCTATCCTAGCCGGATTCGGATCCTTTGGAGTTTGTCGTTCTAATAGGGTGGTACGGTAATCAGGACCTTCTGCATGACCTAATAATCCGTCTTGTACGGATCAGTTGTGTGGAGGTAATGAATGCCCAGTGTGTGTCTATTGAGTAGAAGTTAGACGTGCGGGTTTCCGCCACATAAAACATAAGGGAAAGAGTCTTTGTTTATCCCCTCTTGCAAAGAGATACCCTTGGTAGTCAAGGTTTAACCCTTAAACGCCCACGATGTCGAAAAATGACATTTTGGATGTACATCAGAAACTTTAAAGAGCCATATCTTCTTCATCCAAGGTCCGTTTTGGATGAAATCACTTGGATTAGGTTCCAAATCGAGTCTAGTTTGTGTTGTAAAATATTTTCAAGCCTATACAATAAAGTATGAATTAATGGAATGCACTTTCGTGAAGACAACTCTTGTTTTTGGGTTTCCAAGCATGGGCATGTATTACCATTGCAAGCCAATTATGTGAAATTCAAAATAGTTTTTCATGTTTTTTTTTTCATGGTCATGATCTTAAGGTGATTCTTAACAACTTTGTAGTGAGAAGTTTTTTGATCCAAATGATTTTGCTATTGGATTTGCAATGATGTTTTGTCAACAGAACAAGTGAGAAAATGGATGATATTTGAGGAGCTATATCTCCCTCATCCACCGTTGGATTTCAACTTAATTTTTTGGGATGGCCTCCAATTAGAGTATAGTCTAAGTGGTAGAAACCTTAACAAGATCGAAGATGTTTCGAAGATAAGGCATGACATTGAATGCAAAGGGTCTAGTTTTGGACTATTTTTCCTCTGTAAAATGTTCGGTAGTTTTTAACATTGCATGGCTTTTATTTGAGCCAAATTTTTTTTTGATGAATTTTTGTTAGGTAAAGGACTTATTTAGGTGAAGGTGAACGTCTTTTTAGTTGGTGATTTTTTCATTGCGATAGGTATATTGGTAGCATTTCCACCTCAAAGTGAAAATGATGAAATTTTGCAGTTTGTTTTTGATATTAATATGTTATGATCTCCCGATCTATAAGGCCTCATGACTCAAGTTTTGGTCCACATGATCTTTGATAAGTCTATTACAAGTTTGTACGGTTGAGATCTTAATAGCTTCTCTTGATTTTCATCTATGTCGATTTCTATGGGAATGTGCTTTTCTGCGAAAAATAGGCTCGGGCGTTTAGGGGTTAAATATAGATTTGAAGGTAGGACGGATACTGAAATAGGAGGGAAAGGTTGGAAAATAGTTGACACAGTTCTTGGCTATTTCACAGAATCCCAGAAAGATACATGAGTCACCCCTCCACATTTATTACAGGTATAAGAGAAGATAAATGCAAAAAATGTGTTCCGACAATGTGTTTGGAGACCAAGAAGATCCTCAAGTGTCGGGATGTGGTATTTGCGGAGGACAGCACTTGAAGAAATGCATCCAAGTGGGAGTTTGCAGCCACCTACGGTGATTGTAGTGGATGCAGATTGAATTTCATCGCTTGTTGTACAAGAGGCACAAGTTGGAGAGGAGAGTCAAAGAGTACATGCAATAACCGAAAGAGATACAAGAGGAGGAGGTGGTGCAAAAGATGCAACCACCACATGAGGAGATTGGAGACGAGCAACGTCAATATTTAAGAAGGGAGAAGAAGCCGCTTGGAGATTGGTGGTTGAATCACATTTTTCCACCACCTAGTGAGGTAGGAGATGCAAATGTGGCTTGTTTTGATGATCGTTTGAGCTTCGGTGATGCTTAGCAAAGTGTGGATGCAAGCAAAGGAGAGTTGGCCATGCAAAAGGAGTATGCTTCTCTAATCGCTAATGGCGGATGGGAGTTCGCTCCATTGTTAAAGGGTTGCAAAAGTTTCGGCCGCAATTTCAAACCCAAGTGAATGCGGTATTCTACGTGGAGGGATGAGGTTTGGGAAAACTAAATAGGGCATGTAAGAGGATGGTGACGGCTTAGAGACCTTCAATTGAGTCAAAGATTTTTTAGTGACACCGATTGAAAGGTAATGTGTGGTTTGAAGTCACCCTTAACACAACAAGGTCATGTTTTTCACAAATTGTGTCTTAAATTATTCAAAAGAATAACATTGGTCATTTCTTTTTACAATAATTGTCCTCTTGCAACCTTCGTATGTTACTTTCATGTATTTTAAAATCATTATTCAATATTGAAATAAAATCATCCAACAAATAGGCATGCCCGAGCTCTCTTGGATCCTTAACTTTGAGCTTAGTAAATACATGTTGATTTTAACATACTTTGGTAGTCGAAATTTGGAATGGTTTCAAACTCACATTATCACAATTGTAACCTAACGATCTTGAATTTATCTAAGTATAAAATCTTCTCAAACGTTTTGAACCGAAGATGATTTGTAGTTTAAGCGATCTAGCTTATAGAAGTTGAAGGTTTTTTGATTTTTATTTGTTTATCAATCATTTCTTGATTATATTCCACAAGGCTTCGCAATGCATGCAAGATCCATACTTCTATACTTCTACTCAAAATGTTGTGTGGAACTTTCTCGAATATGAATGGACATGTCTTGACTTTTGGGCCGAATGAACAAATATGTAGGAGAAACAATCATTGAAGATTAGGTTGCAATCATGAAGAGTGTTAAACCCCTAAGGTCAGAAAAAGCCCCAAATGCCCTTTTGGGTTTGCTCAGCCTCTGATTCTCTAAATATAGATAGTACATGCTCAAACTTTTGCGGGTTGTAGGGCTTTTTTAGATACCTATCCAAAAAAACTCTTCACGCCCCAAACTTGCGGTTTGGGAGATATGCAAAAACAAAGTCTGAGAGCACTAGTAGGGTAGAGAATAATTTTCCCAATACACCAAATTTGATAATTAGTGTTAGATTATTATAAGATTTGAAAATGCTATAAGTTTTTACTTTTGTTTTAAAAAATTTACCAAGAGCATTGATTCTGATACTATATAAGGACCCCCATCTTGGGCAATATAGTGGGTAAAATTATTGAACAACAGTAAAAACTTATAATCTGTTTATGTAAATTAGTGTATCTAACACTAATTATCAAATTTAGTGTAGTGGAGTAAATGCTCATATATTCTCAAAATGGGCACACTGTAATTTTTCCAAAAGTGCAATATATGCTCATTTATTCTCAAAATCTACCCAACATCGATTACATTGCAAAAACTTCAAAAAATTTACCAACCATTAAGATATTATATTTTTTCAAATCTTGTTTTTTGTATATGTAGATGTTTTATTTGCCTTTTCTATTGAAAATCAACCTTTGTATTTGAATATTGACATACTATACCTTCATGTAAGAAATCAAGCATTATTTTGTACCTTCATGTAAGAAGTAAGAAATCAAGCATTATTTTGAACTTTGCAGGTCACATGAGGGTAAAAGTTGCATGGACATATTCACAAGGTACCTAGGTGCCAGAATGTGCCTCCTATTAAATTATGGAATTTCGGGCCCTCAAAATACTACTTGCCCCTTTATTTGACAAGCAAGAAAAACTTAATTTTCAACCTTGTGCATTTAGGTCTCCCGATTGATCCAGACTTTGAATTTGAGATTTGACATACATACCCACATACAAGTTAGCTACAAGATCTTGTGGTTACATACTCAAGACTATCTGAAATTAAACATGTGCACCTTCGATTGAGAGACCTTCCAAGGCCTTTTCGACTTTGAAATTAATGTCCATACTTTATTAAATATTGTTGCATCTCACCCACCTACTTGAGTAGCTGTTACCATACCCGAAAATAGAACATCCAAAGAACTCGAGCAAGATGCCACCGTAGTCTAGGCCATTTGGACACTGTATTTTTCAGGTCTACTTCAGGATTCAAGGAGTGGAAACAGTTCTAGAAGTAAAGAAACAAATCACCACAGATAAAGAAGGAAAGGAATAAGCGGTAGTTGAACCCTCAAAAATGTTTCGATTGCTCACATAAATAGATAGGAATCCAAAATTGGAAGGGAGTATACTTCACCCCTGCTCTTACATCGGCGAAGTGCTTCTGCATGAGAGAATAAAGTAAAACAGAGCTGCAATACCTGATCACATGAACGGGGGCTTGGCCAACCAAAAGTCATCTACAACCTTCTCTGGCGTTTCCCACTGCAGAGGGTTGAAAGAGAAAATTTTTGCTGGCTCGATGAAGTTATTAATTATCTGCCTACACCTCCAACGGTAGACAAAGAGACAGAACCTCGTTAGATGGCGCATGCCAGAACCCCAAAGCAGATCCACGACAAGTAGAGTCTCGAGGCCTCGTAGCTGTCTTCAATTTGGGCGGCATCCTTGTCCTAGCTGTTGCTTTTAGTTTTGATACAGTATGCCTGCTTAACCCCTTCACACAGACTTTTTGCGACGGACTAAACTGCGCCGACTCAAATCTTGGCTGCAATGGTTGCACGGGAGAATTGCATACTGGAATGGCGGCTGATCTTGGAGGAAATAAACTTTCCAGCCATGAACGCCTGGAATCCTTCACTGCCAGGTCAAGCACATGCTTCATCGCCGTCTGCGCGAACAAGTTCATGACACAGACCAGCCAAGGCTGACATAAGCTACCATATCCAATTCGACAACTCTTCATGTGAGAACCCGAAGACAAGAGATCGCTAATTTCACACACGAAGCTTGCACACAAGAAAAACAGGAAAGAAAGTGCAGACAGCTAACGCTACTCACATCATGACGTGGACTTCACTATAACCGACCTCGGTATACACGTTGGCACAGTATCCATACGTTCTAATGTAGATCATAGATCACTCTTACACACTAGTGGCCACAAATGTACCTGCGAAACAAGACTGATTGACGCGAATACAGTTGGAAATGGTGGGTATCCCGGGCTTCCTCCATGTGAAGGAGCCATCGCAACTTTGCCGAAGCTTCGTGGTTTGGGATCTTCCTCGTCTTCCTCATCCTCATCCTCGTCCTCAACATCCTCCTCATCCTTGACCCCAACTTCAGACGAGTTGGGTTCTTCTACAGGCCTGTCTTTCTCTTCGCGCGCTTCAATAACTTCTCTACGTTCATCCACTCCGCCCTCTGTCGGTCCATAAAGTTCCTCAAGCTTAAGCTGAAACAACATTTATCAATATCGTCAATCGTAGGCACATCTGCAAATGAACATATTGCAAAGAATATGATAAATAACTCCTGTAACGCTGCAATGCTCAAGTACCTGCAATTCCGCCTCGTCAACTGCCTCTTCAAGCTCTCCGTCAAGTTCTTTCAGCTCCAACTCCAGCTCCAGTTCCTTCTCTTTTTCTGCCCATTCAATTTCCCTCTCCGCATCCTCCTCTGCCCAACGCCTCTTTCTCTCCTTCTCACGTTCCTCCCATTCTTTCTCCAGCCTCTCGTCTTCTGTCAGAGGTTTACCACCCTCAGCATCATCATCGTCATCGTCTTCACCGTCGTCATCCTCGGGAGTGGCCTTCTCTCCGAGAAATTGCTTCATGCCTGTAGGAAGAGGTATAGCCAGCTCGGGCTCGACCGAACCATCTTCGACTATAGGTTGAATGAAAAAACGCAGCTTTCCTTCACCGTCCTCAGCCCAGTTGATTAGCTGTCCGGAAGGTACGTGTAGTAAGATCTCTCCTCCAGCTCCCTCAGAATTTTGGCCGTCTTCTTCTCCAGTAAGCACCACGAACTCATCATCTGCAACTCTAAAGATGTGTTACAAACTCCAACGGCAATCCCAGATTCGCTACATGTAATTTACTCAAAAAGTGAAAATCAGGTGCCCCAAAATAGTGCAACAGACGCTGATTCGAAGAAAACCCCAATTAAACATAAGCATAAAATCTTTCACACAAACAGAGGAAACCGGAGAAGGATCCTATCAACCACCATGAAAATGTGAGTGACTTAGACATTTAAGGTAAAAAAATTTAAGGTATCTAGACATTTAAGGTATTTAGACATTTAAGTAAAAAATTTAAGGTATTTAGACATTTAAGGTGAAGCTACAAAATAGCATCAGTCCTCCAGGTACTACGATATCAGCATAACGGTGTTCAGACACCAAAACCCACCTTTTTCCCACAAGTACTCCAGTTCGGGAGGCATCGGGATTCGAAGTGGGGCTTTTGTGAATGAATTTAGCCACATTTCTTGTTCAGCATCGACTTCCTTGACGTACCTCTCCCATAGTTCCGGAACCTGCACTCAGATGCAGAATGATATCATTCGCACCAGAGTCATGCCCTCATGTGCAATGGGGCTCCATGCTCAGTATAGAGAAGCATTGCATCCCCATTGCCAACCACACAACCCGGACATTATCAACCAAAGCCTCCACTACGTCGCAACCACAAAAGAAACTTTATAACGAGATGCTAAGAGAAGTCGATTAGAACTGACCGGATAGAACTGATTAATAAAACCTGGTGCCATCCACATGTCGTCTTCCTCGTACATGTATGGATGCTGCGGATCAGTAAAAGGGCCCTTCATTTCACGGACCACTGTTCAACAAGCAATGGAACCATCAGTGTACTTACACGAGAATACAAACTTGCGATGCGCATGTGGCGTTACAAATGCGTCACAAGATTGAAACGTTTGTAGAGACAATCCACTCTCGGCTCACACGGGGACCAGAATTTTCAAGTGGACACTTCAGAAGATCTATTGGTGCTTCACCAGAATTTCCTGTCAACAATCTACTCTACTTCAGAAGAATTTGACCTACTGCTTTCTTGACTCTACTAATCAACACCACGCATCGCCGTGGTATTGAAATCAGGAAGACTTACTTCCGTCGGGCTTGTTCACAAACATCCTAGCTTTTGCAGCAGCTACTTCTGCTAGTGAAGCATGCATCTGCAAACCATCATCGAGGTCTATAAGCAGATCATTAAATAAATCGATGGCGAACCAACAAACGCTTCAAAGTTCTCAAAAGTGCACCTCTATATATTGATGACTCTGGCTTAAGTGAGTAAAGGACATACACCAGTCACTATGACAGTCGAGCAAGATGGAGCCAAAATCCGAAGCATTCGACGATAACAGCTACGATTATACCACTTAATGAATAAATGCAACTTAGTTTAGAACTTACAGCTGATAAATTCTCATCACACTCCTCCATATCTGGTAGCATCTCTCCAAAATAAAATTTTCCCTGCAAGAAGATGGAAACGGCTAAATATATTCGTTCTAAAATGAGCCTTGAACATGCTCAAATACTGTGCGAGAATTGGACGATCCAACTAATTCGACTTTCCTGAAAAGAGCCAGAAAATTCATTTCCGCCGACACATTACGGCCCGTACGTGCCAAAATGGCCAGGTATGGCAGCTTATAGAAGTCGATATGATTAGCTATATAGGTATACAATGTAGAAAAAAAAGTATAGATTGCATAAGGCTATGAGCTCCCATAGTGGCTTTGAATGATATTCAACGTGGCAGTTAGAGATACAAAAGATATGGACAAATTCAAAGAAACTCGTGCCCCCGCAGTGTTGAATGGTTAAAACGCGAATTATGAATGCGTGAAATGAAGTGCTTCTTGTCGCGAATTCAAAATGAATACCCATGTTTGACGACCATTGAGCTCGTAAACTCCACAACCATGCATACGACTGTGTTTCCATTGCCCAGCATACTTATAGTGACCTTTTTCCCTGCAGGTTCAGCTAGGTCAGGTTCAGCCAGGTTGAGAGAGAAAACCCTGAATATAGAAGTTGTAAGCCAAACATTCTGTAGCTGAAACTAGAGCGATCACAAACTGAAGACAAAGCGCCGCTTCTCTACATATGCATGAACTTACGGCTTCTCTCCGAAGTACTTCACCCAGAGCTCATCGTCTTCAAACGGAGAAGGGTCAATTGCCTCCGGATTATCGGCAAGAGTATCTTCGAGGTCCATGCGTAGCCATTCCTTGTCCTCTGGATCTAAAAAATCAGTTTTCAAGATTTTTCCTTCCGCTTTCATTTTACGTTCTAGCCTGCGTTTCATCACAATTGAAACCAACGAACCAAGAACCAAGTCAATAACCAGTACCCAAGCGAAATTGGACTAAGATTGATGGTCTACCTAACATTGACTTCTAGATTAACTGCACGGAAGTAGAACGTACACTAAAGCAAATGAAAAGAGAATGATGCACCAGACGCTCATACATTCAAAATTGCTCTCTAGAAATACAGATGTTCAGTGGCGAAAAATTGTAACCCTCCAACACTAAATCTTAAAACTTGTGAATCTTGAACTGAAGATCGTAACATAAGGGCGAATATTGGGTTAAAATTACTTCTTTCAAAATATGATCATTACGACCCAAAAAGAAAGATGTACATGAGGAATATTCTGGTGAACCTAGAACAACTACAGACCACTAGACGGAATCAAATGCCAAAAACTAGCAAGTTACTCGACATCTGTATCGACATAGACTAGTGCTTCGGAAAACGTGCAGGAACGTACTCAGAGCCTGGGGGTGGGTCGGCTACTGGAATGTCTACTTCAATAACTCCATGTCCCTGCATCAAGTTCTGGAACCATTCGCCTTCGTACCTGCAAACCGTCAAAGGTTCCCAGCCAACACGTCTTGATCACACCCAAGGATTTCTCTCCATCTTGATTGAATGGGAGAGCTGATAAATGCGCAGACCCGTCATGGATTCGAGAAAAGTGTGTCAAAAAATTGCAACACATGGTAGATTGAGTGAGCCAGTCACCTGCAAAGCTCCATGGGTGTCGTGTAAACACCCTTCCCGTGCGCAAGGTCATCCCAAACTGTTCCTTCGTAACTGATAAGCGAAACACACACATGACAGTCATCACGCAAACAGATCAGATACCTCGAGCTGCCTTGGGAAACCTACATGCCTTAGGAATCAGAAGTTGGAATTCCATGAACTGGACAACCCAAAACATGATATCCAATCAGTCCTCCACGGGAAGATCACCCAGAAATACCAGTGACTCCAGCTGCGGGGAGCTGCCCAGATTACACGACTCGCACACGTTACAAAGAGGGGTCAACAGATGCCACTGTACCGCTTAAGAGTAGAAGATTACTCTCGATCAACAACCAACTCTTCAACCCTCACTTTGACAGCGATAGAAGTGCATTCAAATGTGAGCTGATACACTCAAGTTGGTACTATAACGTCCCACCGGATCGAGGGCTTGGATGGTCACAAGTCCCACGAACAAAGGCGAACAAATCAGACAATCCCTTCCAGACTGACATAAGTTCGAGACCTCTGCAAGTCCACGAATGAAAAACACAAATACAGTGCAGAGATTATTCAGAAACAGTTAAACAGGACGATTAATGCTTACGATGATCCATCTTCAAAAATATAACTTGCCCACACTAGGAATTCCTCCATGCGCTCCAGCTCCTCCACAACTGCTTCCGGGCTGTCAATGTCAGGATGGTCTTCGGGAATTGAAGGATACCACTTCCTGTACGGCACATAATATGGTCTCTGCGGAGGGGCCCTTCCGTCCTTCTCAAGCTTCGCAATGAGTTCCTCATCATCTTCTGCTAGCTCAGGATCCCTGCCCACTGTATCATCCGCGGGCGTAGGATCTGCCCACTCTTCCTCTAAATCCTCTTCTGTCCAATTTTCCCTGTCGATAGGAAAATTCCATTCGTCCTCCTCTTCCAGAACCTCTTCGTCTTCCTCCTCCGCCTCCCGTCTCTTCTTTGTGCGTCGCTTGACAACCGCAGACGGCTCCGAGCCATCAACCCCTTCCTCTGTAGGATTTGTTTCCCCCCCATCATCTTCCTCGTCATCCTCGGACTCACCTTCATCGTCGTCGTCGTCCTCAGACTCATCATCATCGGACGCCCATTCCACCTGCAGCAGCCACCTCAAATATAAAATTCTCCGGAAAAGGTCAAGAAACAGCTCATTGGACGGACCTCTGGCGAACGTGCAAGACCGCGCATAAAACCTAGCCAGATGAAACCACCAGTAGTGCAATTGACATTGTCAATAAACGGAGGGAGATTTAGGAGGAATAGTAAGTCATGATAACGTGAGGCACGAGATCCTGGACAATGCAGGTAAGGAGAGGCGAGAAGAAGAAAACCGAAGAGAGAGAATCCACACAGGGCAATAAATATATAATCAAAGGGGGCAGATAAATGCTAGGGTTTAACGAGGGTTTAGGAGGAAGCGCGTAAGAGCATGGAGCAATGCAAGAGGGGACGAGAAGCGAACCTTGATGGGACCCTTGGATTCGGGCGCTTCAGGTTCCGGCACCTTGCCGCGAAAATTGGGAATCACAGCAGGAGAAACTGGACGGGGGGTATCAGACGATGGCTCCTCGTCGTCATCAGGGACAAGAAACTCGTCATCGAGATTGTCGGAGGCCATGGCAAGCAGGCAAGCGACGGGCTAGTAGGCGACCAAGCGGGGGCAGCGATGATTGACGACTTGGGCCACAAAAATACACCACGAACCCACCGATTGAGCGAGGGAGCGTGGGAGCAAGCAAGCTCACTCCTCCAGCAACACACCAACAACAAGCATTCCGGCCGGCATGGCACTCGAAGATAAGACGGATAAGGCCCCGCCATCCTACCCGCCTCCGTTACCCCGTCTTACGGCCGGTTCACACTACGGTGGCCACCGCCCGGTCAAAAAAGCCAAAGACATATGAGGCAAATGGTTAATGTGTTGGAAAAAAATTAAAGGAATAGAATATTTCTTAACAAGTCTTGAAATATTGTAGTCTAAACATCTAAAGGAGAAGTCTACAAAGGAGTGTAACGAGAAGTTTGTTAAGTGGTGAATTTTATCCATTATAAAATAATCATATTTCCATATACACTGTTTGAAAAGACCTCAACAAAAATTATGTCCATGGAGAATTGAAATATAGATCAATGACAACTATTTCAAATTCCAAATTAATTTGCTTATAAAATTATGTGGTAGAATGATAAACTATCTAGTTCTTTTTTACTTTAATTACCAAAATAAATATATCATGGTTAAATAATGTTCAATATTATGTAAGTAAAATTAAAAAACGACACAAAATAATTTCCAATATATTCAACAATGAAAATAGAGAGCCTTAAACCAACATTACTAATTAAATCAACCCTTTTTTGAGTTTAATTAAATCATTACAACACTTTTATTTGAATAATTAACCCAAATACACTCCCTTTCCATAATAACTAATAAGCTAAGCACCAAAATCTATGAAATAAAGCAATAACCTAATAAATTAGTTAAATTAACAACCAATATTCGAGTCAGGGCGTTGGATGTACCCCTATTCTGATGAAAATTTTAAATGTAAGTGAATCTAGTTTTCCATATACTATGTTCAACTTAACCACAACGTCATTCTGTGGAATTTGAGAAGAAAACATTACATCCAACACTTGAATCACTATGATTTAGGAACTCAAAATCTAACCCTAGAAAGGTGGGCATGCCGTTTTAATAGGACTATTCAACACCACATTTGATTTTAATAATGTATTGTCATTTCTAAATGTATGCGTGTAATATGGGAAAGATGCAATACAAACTAGCTACCTTACACTTACCATTCCATGGTCATTTGACTCAGATTAAAATGGATATACCTCACAAATCCTTGATGCAATTTGTCGAACCTTGTTCTCCAAGAATTTGAGATTTTGTTGTGTGTTTAGTGTTTAGAATAGTATTATAATGATTAAGAATAAAGACCGGATGGCTAAAACCGGTCAGTTAGTCGTTATTTAGTATGGCAGCCAACTCGGTTGACTTTAGTGGATTGTTAGGGTTACCGGAAATCTAGTAATCCGGTTTCCCTGGGACTGTCAGTAGTACGGTCCAAATAGGCTCCTACATCCGGAGTAGTAGCCGGTGTACGTCAGGGTAGTCGGAATGGCGGCGCAACCGGAAATGTCCGGATTGCTGCTTTTAAGTTCTGTTGCCATCAATTACTCCTACTCCGCGAGTGATTTGTACGCCCGGAGTGCTCCTTCACTCCCGCGCGCCCAAATTTCACCTCCCATTTTGAATTCCGAGCGTCCAGTTAGTGTTTTGGAGAGTAAAGTTTGCGCGGAAGAGAGTTTGAAGAGAGAGAGAGAGAGGACTTCTGAGGGAGAGCAGGGAGTTCGGAAGAAGTGCAAGTACTGCCGCACGATGCCGAGGAAGGGCGCTGATTCGCCATGGCAGTTGCGGAAACCAATCCCGATCAAGACGATGAAACCGGATTTCCGGCTAAATCGGAAGTTAAAGAGCAGCTGCGGGAGGACCTCGTCCGGATGGGCTGCGAGGGTTTTCTCAAAGTCCCCTGGGATTTTGTCGACCAGAAGATCGTCGAGGAAGTGATCAGCAAGCAATGGCCGGAGGAGCACCGGGATCACAAGTTGCGTGACAAACCGGGAAGCTGGACGCCGAAGCAATGGCAGGCGACCTACCGGTTTCCCGACTCGGTGGTGGGCTACATTTCCAAGAAGGGCGATGAGGGGCTGAAAAGTCAATTCAACTGGCCACCCAACAACAAGGATGGCTTCAAGATTGATCAGTGCAAGAATGCGCGGGAGCAGCGACTGCTCCGGTTTCTACTGCCTATTCTCAGTCCGGATAAGCCGAACTCCTACACGATCAAGCTAATGAAGTCCATCCTGTGGAGCTACGACGGGAAAAGGGTGATCGGATGGCACCACATCATCAACGAGGTGGTGCAGAAAAAGGTGGTCAAGATCGGTAACACGAAGGGCTGTCCGTTGACGCCCTATCTCTACCACCTGTCCGCTCGGTATGGTATTCTTACTCAACCGGAAGCGGCACGATGAGAGAGGCTACAACCCTGGAGGTCGCTCCTCCCCATGTCGATCTTACTTCCGAATCAGAGGAGGAAGAGTCGGATAGGACAGTCATCGACTTGGAGAGATCCCCCAAGTATGTCAACCGGACTCCGCAGAAGAAGAGGGCCAATCCGGGTGGAGCTGGACCTAGCAGCGCACCTCGCAGGACTACTCCACAAAAGCAGACCGGACAAAGGCCAGTGACCCGATCAACGCATGCGATTCCATCCATTTTCACGCCTTACGGAGACGATGAGAAGAAATCTGAGGAGGAATCAGAGGAGGAATCAGAAGAGGACAAAGAAGAAGAGGAAGAGGCGACTCTTCTAATCCGGAGAAGGACTTGTGCACAAGAACAAGCGGTAGAAGCCGTAGCCAAGGCCGGAGGAGGATGATGATTGGGAAGAGGACGATCCGGAAGGAGAGAATTTGGACGAGGATGGAGAAGGAGGAGCCGGATGGGAGACCTGTGTCCAACCGGGAACGAGTGCTGGAAGGACGAACAAAAGGAAGTTCACACCCCGGTTGGCGAGGTGCGGACTCCAAAATCGACACCTACGAAGACACGGGAGACTTCCAAAGTAGCTGCCACACCGGGTTCAGTTGATCCGCCCGGAGTAGCGTTACCAATTCCAGCCTCTGAGCCCGCAACTACAAGAGGGCGAGTGCAAAACTTGAAGCTGAAGACGAGCAAGAAGAAGAAGACGATTGAAGCAGAGCCGGTGGAGCCGGAAGGCGGAGAAGAGAGGAGGAAGCCCCGGATCCCGATGTCATACAGGATCTGGAAGCCATCCTGATTATCAATCAACGAGGTGATGTTAAACCCGATCCGTTCTCCTGCAAACGACCTTTGGACACCGGTGAGGATATCCTGCAGGAGGCAATGGAGTCGAGGCGTCGCAAGAAACTGGAGGAGCCAGCACCACCGAAGCCATCCAAACCGGTGGTACGAGTACAAGCGGAAGTGGTCATCCGGGTTGCACCCAACCCAACTGTTGAGGCAGTCATGCTTGCACTACCCCGACCCTATTACCGAATTCCTAGCGAGGGCATCCTACATCCGATTCGACTCGCCATCGAGGAGGTGGACCAGGACAATCGCCGGTTGTTCTCATCCATAGAACAACTTGGTCGTATCTTCCGGACACCCAATGTTGAGCGCTACCCGAAGCTCGCAAGGAAGTGAACAAGGAGGTAGCAGAATTGAGAGCCGGAAAAGCAGAAGCCAAGCGGAGGACCACAGCAGGAGATGGAGGCGTCGAAGAAAGCGCAGCAAGAAATGGAGGCCTTGAGGAAGACGGTGCAGGAGCAAGAAGAGGTGATCCGGGGATTGTAGGGCATCGACCGGACGGTGCTGCAGACATTGCAGAAGTTGCTCCAACCGGATGAGTCAACTCAATCGGAGGAATTACTCCGGAGGCACGCCGTGGGAGTGAATCAAGCGCTGAAGGAATTCCGAGTACTCTTGGGTAAGTTGATAGCTATCACCCCGTTTACAGGATCAAGATTACTCTCCCGGCGAGTTTCGTACCCAAACATGGTCCTAAGGACGTTAAGACAGCACGTGCAAATCCGGTAGACGCACTGATGACTGCATCAATCAGCCTAGCGGAATTGGTAGGTGTGCAGGAGGATACCGGAGTAGTCGCCCCTGCCCAAGGAGAGGTGGAACCAGCTCAGCCGGCAGGAGTCGGCATTGTCATACCTCGGGAAGATAAGGGAGAGCGGGCCATCAATGGATACGCTACGGCGAAGTTGTAGAGGGAGGAGGAGAAGACACTAGGTGAAGGATCGATGGCGGCACCAGAAGTGCAACCGGAATTGGAACCGGTAGTGCAACTGGTTGTGGAACCAGCAGTTCCACCAGTATTCAACCGGCAGTCGAGGCAGTGGAAGAACCGGTTAGAGAACCGCT
This sequence comes from Bryum argenteum, assembly GCA_037043015.1. NCBI lineage: Eukaryota > Viridiplantae > Streptophyta > Bryopsida > Bryales > Bryaceae > Bryum > Bryum argenteum. Next base: position 1,575,142 of record CM073326.1, on the reverse strand, counting down.
TGTGGAGGAGACGGAGGACCCATACGAGCTTCCCCCCAATCAAGGAGCAGACCGAAGCGATGATACCGGAGGAGAGTGCTGAGGAGGCTACCGCAATATTACCTGAAGAGATGCAGGTAGAAGAGGGCAAACCGGAGGACAAGGTGACGTCTCCCGAGCTGGTGGCCCGCGTAAGTACTCCAATTCCTATGCGTACCAGACTATTTCTACCTTTTGTGGAGATTCAGTAGCCAGCTGACCTATGCATGATCACCATTCGGACACCCAAGACCATTGAGTCAATGGAGAGGAGTGTAGATCCGAATGCTATTTCCCACCCCGGTGAGGATCGTCGATACCAATCCAGAGAGCACGCCGGTGCTGGAGAGTCTACACCCACGGCGGAAGACCTTGCGGCCCGCAGTAACTTCGAGGGAACCGCCGTTAGCAAGCTCGGGGATCCAGGGATCCAGGTCAGCAAAGAAGGCTGCGCCGCCTTCTACTCCGGCTAGACCAGTGATAGACGAGTGCATAATTTAGTAGGTAGTAGAATTAGATATTTAGATTGAGGACAAAAATGCAGATGCTTAGCTAAGTCCACTCACTCCGGAAATCTCGGATTCCGGATATTTTAGATCTGATGAGGGTTTCCGGTTAAGTCGGAAGCCTTGGATACTTATCGGAAATTTTACGGAGTCGCCCGGGTCTATTCTATATTTCGCCACACTCCTGAATAAAGGTTTAGCTTGCATCTCAACCCCGTGTGTATTTAGTTGCTCTTGTGTAATTTCCGGGTTGTCTTGTATAAGTGCGGTCTCAATCCGGTTGTAGTGACAGGAAGTCCCTTGCAAATTCAGTGGCTGCTACTCTAGTAACCGGTTTGGAATTGTTAGAGTGGTTGCGGTGTCAGTAAAGGTTCCGAGTGGGAGAGTCCGAGCGTTTGTGTGGGTTTACATGTCAAGAGGTTCGCCGCTATACTCCGGATTGGACAAAGCTACCGAGTTGGTGAGTAGAGCTAATCTAGTGGCCAACCTCCCGGACGGGATATCCGGTAGAGGGAGTCTTCACTTGAATTAGTGTGCAAATACGGAAAGCGGTTTAGTTCTACGTGACGTTAGTCGAAATCTCGCGGATTGAAAAGCCAGATATTGTTCACTGCAATCCAGATCGCAAGTTAGCATTGGACTAAGGAGGAGAGAACCGGATAATTGCTTGAGTGACCTATTATCTGGAAGGTAAAACCGGGTGTTAGAAGTAGTTGTAAGGGAAGAACTCAGGGAGAGAGAGAGAGACGAAGTACCAAGTAACAAACCGGTAAAACTACGTTCACCTAAATCAACCGGTAAAGAGTGACATTATTCTGCACCCTTCAAATTAATAGGAAGGATCCCTTCGAAGATTTACGGAGGTAAAACTAAATCAACATTTGTTAATTAAAACGCTATCCAGACGCTAGTGTACCCGTTGGGGAAGGAAACCGGATCAGTAAGACAGTACCTGTTGAGAAACATATACCTATTGGAGTAGATAGTGTACATGGACTTATAGGAGTAGAATTACACACTTAGTTAGTTCATAGCCTCAATTAGGTGTTGCTTCTAGTCAAAGGCAGCCCATAGTGGTTAGTTATCCCACATGGTTAGTATTGAAGCTCAATAGAAGGTGAGAGAGAATACAAACATCAAAGCTTACACACAAGGTAGAGCAATGAATGCTTCAATGAGATACATACTCATTCCAAGCCCTTGCTCATGTATCCATAGGTAGGCACATGGTGCTACAAACCATATGGGATAACCGAGAGGCTAAGTCCTCTCTTCTCTCTCTGAGGCTTTTGGGACCAGCCCTCTTCACACACTTTAGAGGACTAAGACCTAGCCTCTAGTACTTACTCTAACATACTCTAATAACTATTAGTTGCTCTTATAAACTACGAGCAACCTAATCTCTAACAACCTCAACCTCAATAGATGGTGGAAGAATATGGTTTAACCACCACTCACCAAGTGACCTCCTCTCCCTTATTGGATACCATGGGCCTTGTGCACGCTTCCCCTCTTCACAATCTTCCTCATGTGATCCAACCTCCACATCCTCTTCTTCTGTCTCTTTCGGCTCTTGCACTCTTTTAGGCTCTTCTCCAACTTAAGCCTCTTGTACAACGCACGCTCAAATTGGAGTTGCATCCACCCCAATCACCATAGTGGCTCCAAACTCCCACTTGGATGCATCTCCACATCCGCATCTCGACAAGTGGCCTCCTCCGCAATCACCACATCACGAGCCGCTGAATTTGATGTACTATTCTTGATTTGCATGCCATTTACCATCCTTTCAAGGACCTTCAAATTCTTCACATTCAAATGCCCAAGGCGCCTATGGCGTAGCTCCAAAGGCGCTGATTGTGGCATTTGGTGTGCCACATTGGCCATATCATACATGAAGAAGGGCATTTAATACAAACTCCCTTCTCTTGGCAATCTAGCAATCACCTTCCTATTTGCAGCCCTTACAATGCATGTATTATCATCAAACTCCACCTTTAAGCCATTAAGAGCAAGCTTTACTATAGATAAAAAATTTCTCTTTAACTTTGGGATGTGGAGAACCTCCTTAATGTTGATTTTGTGCTATACTCCCACCACCTTCACCTCCTCAACAATGGTGCCAACTCCAACCGCATGCACAATACTACCATCTCCCAAGTGCACATTTCGTGGTGGTGATATTACCTCATATGTTTGAAATGCTGCCCTATGAGGCGACATGTGCTTTGTGGCTCCCGAATCCATGATCCACTTGGCCATGGTGTTGTCATCTCCATCTCCATTTGCAAAGGCATGCTCTTCCCACACCTCCTCTTTGCTTGCAACAACGGCGCTTACAAAGGCATACTCCTCCTCATTGTCTTTGTTTCTTGCAGCATTGGCACTCTCCTTCTCCTTCTTGTCTTGGAAGCAATACCTAGCAATGTGGCCCGGTTTGCCACAATTGAAGCACGTCCTTGGCCCATTTTGCATCCTCCCTTTATTTTGAGCCGCCACCAATGCTTCCTCACCACTTTGAGCACCCCTCTCCTTTCTCTTGGACACTTCATGCATCAACCTTGACACTACAATCTCCATCTTAAGTTTATTGAGATTCAATAGAGGAAGAGAGAAAATACAACACACTCAAAGCTTACAAACAAGTAGAGCAATGAATGCTTGAAAATGAGATATTGCCTTCTAGCAAAGGCCTTTACTTATACTTCCTTATTGGCACCTTCCTAGTGCCTTCTTGTACATTTTCCAAGTGCCTTTGGCCCACATGGTTCACATGTGTGCCCCTTTAGTCTTTGCCACCACCTACTTGTCTCCTTGCCTCCTTAAAGTCAACAAAGTGGGCTGGTCTTCTCTCCCCTCACTATTGCTATTAGAAACAGCCCCTTTCCACACTCTAGAATACTAAGTATAAGCTTCCATATATATATACTCTAACAAGTACTAATTGCTCTTATAAACTACGAGCAATCTATTCTTCAACACTCCCACTTTGCGAGTAGTTACCACCTCGCAATCCCACCGCCTTCGTAAGCTTCTCGTGCCTCACCTTAGCAAGCGCCTTGGTCAACACATCAGCCACCATATCCTCTGCTGAGCAATACCACAAGCTCACCTCTCCATCCTCCAAATTCTCTCGAATGAAATGGTGTTGCACATCAATGTGCTTCGTGCGAGAGTGGTGCTTCGGATCCTTTGCAAGAGCAATACACCCTTGGTTGTCACACATGATGCTCGTGGCTCCTCCGCACAAACCCAACATCCTCCAATAGTTTGCCGCAGCCACAATGCCTCCTTTAAGCAATGGCTCGTTGCCATGTATTCCGCTTCCGTAGTAGACACCGCTATTGTGGGTTGCCTCTTGCAATTCCACGAGATTGCGCCATCTCCTACAAAGAACACATACCTGGGGTCGTGGATCGGCGCTCATTCACATCACCCGCCCAATCCGCATCACAATACCCCTTCAACTCAAGGTCTTTACCTCCAAGGCACAGCTTGTAATCAATAGTGCCTTTCAAGTACCTCAAGATGCGTTTTACCGCCATCCAATGTTGAGGACCAGCCTTTGCCATGAATTGGCTCACCATGCTCACCGGGAATGCAAGGTCAGCCCTTGTGGCCACCATTGCATACATCAACGACCCCACCGCTGCCTTGTATGGAATGGCCTTCATCTCTTCTTCAACCTCCTTGAACTCCTCATCCGAAAGCTTCAACAATGACCCCTTCACATCAAGAGGGGTGCCAATGGGCTTGCATTCCTCCATGTTGAACCGCTTGAGCACCTCCTCGATGTACTTGCTTTGGCTCATGGTGATGGTGCGTGCGCTGCGATTGCGCTCAAATGCAACACCAAGGCAAAACTCCAAAGGCCCAAGATCACTCATCTCAAACTCCTTCTCAAGCTTGGCCTTCAACCACTGCAACACCGCATCATCACTAGCCAAGATAATCAAATCATCAACATAGATGATCACAATTAACAAGAACTCCCTTGTTTGCTTCACATACAAGGAGTGATCCGCATGGCTTCTAGAAAAGCCTTCTTTGATGAAAAACAAGTCAATCCTTTGGTACCACGCCCTTGGAGATTGCTTGAGCCCGTACAACGACTTCTTGAGCCTGCAAACAAGGTGTTGGGTGCCCTCCTCCACAAAGCCAAGGGGCTGGTCCATGTAGATGTCCTCCTCCAACTCACCATTCAAGAACGCCGTCTTGACATCCATTTGGTGAATCCCCAAGTCCATGGCTGCCCCAATCGCCAACATGCATCGTATGGTCGTAAACTTGGCGACGGGTGCAAAGGCCTCCTGTAGATGTCCTCCTCCAACTTGTTGAAGATTAGATTGCTCGTAGTTATAAGAGCATCTAATAGTTATTAGAGTGTATTTATGTGAGGTATAGAGGCTAGGTCTTAGTCCTCTAGAGTTCGTGAAGAGGGCTGGTCCTAAGAGCCTTAGAGAGTAGAGAGAGGCCTTAGCCTCTCGGATATCCCATATTGATTGTAGCACCATGTGCCTACCTATGGATATATAAGCAAGGGCTTGGAATGAGTATGCATCTCATTCAAGCATTCATTGCTCTACTTGTTTGTAAGCTTTGATTGTTTGTATTCCTTCTCTCTCTCTATTGAGCTTCAATAGGTTATGCCCACCCACTCTCTCTTGTAGTGAGGTTGAGTTGGAATACATTTGGAGGTTTGGGGAGGTCTTGGAGGTGTTGCAAGCACATGTTGGGCTGATTTGCACTACTTGGAGGTCCTTGGAGCTTTGGTGGTGCACTTGGAGCCATTTGGAGGTGGTTGCAACCATTTGGAGGCGTTTTGTGGGGATTTGGAGTATTTGGAGGCAATTGGAGCGCTTTGAAGGTGTTTGGAGGTCTCTTGAAGGCATTGGAGGATTGTAAGCTTCCTTTTGTCTTACTTTGAGTGTCTCTAACACAAGGAGGTGCTGATTTGCATTTTTTGGCTACCAAATCCCTTGTTTGGAGTAGTTTTGAGCTTTGGAGTGCTAATTGTGAGTTACTTGAGTGCACTTGAAGTTTTGAGGGCTGATTCTAACACTTGGGGTGCATGTGTGCACACAAGGGGCTGATTTGTGCATTTGTGGTGCTAAAGTGGTGCTTTGAGACTCCTTAGCTTAGATTTGAGTGTTTTGAAGGTCTAGAAGCTTTGTTGACATTGATTGATGTTAGAGATAGGTTGCTCGTAGTTAAGAAGAGCAACTAATAGTTATAAGAGTATGTTCTAGTAAGGAATAGAAGCGAGGTGATAGTCCTTTAGAGTGTGTGAAGAGGGCTGGTCCTAAGAGCCTTAGGGAGAGAAGAGAGGGCTTGGCCTCTCGGTTATCCCATATTGATTGTAGCACCATGTGCCTACCTATGGATATATAAGCAAGGGCTTGGAATGAGTATGTATCTCATTCAAGCATTCATTGCTCTACCTTGTGTGTAAGCTTTGATGTTTGTATTCTCTCTCACCCTCTATTGAGCTTCAATAGGTTATGGGCCCACTACTCTTGTAGTGAGGTTGAGTTAGAATACATTTGGAGGCTTGGAGAGGTCAAGGAGGTGTTGCACACACTTGGAGGGCTGATTTGCACTCCTTGGAGCTTTGGAGGTGCACTTGGAGCCATTTGGAGGTGTTTGCAACCATTTGGATGTGTTTGGAGGTAATTTGGAGGCATTTAACGTTGTTTTGCAACCATTTGGAGTTTTGGAGGTACACTTGGAGGTGTGCAACCACTTAGAGGTGCTTGCAACCATTTGGAGCTTTGGAGGTGCACTTGGAGCCATTTGGAGGTGTTTGCAACCATTTAGAGGTGTTTGGAGGTGTTTGGAGGTGATTTGGAGCATTTGGAGGCAATTGAAGCACTTTGGAGGTGTTTGGAGGACTCTTGAAGGCATTGGAGTATTGTATGCTTCCCTTGTCTTAGGTAGAGTGATACTATCACAAGGAGGTGCTGATTTGCATTGTTGGCTACCAAATCCTTTGTTTGGAGTGGTTTTGAGCTTTTGGAGTGCTAATTGTGATCAACTTGAAGTGCACTTGAAGTATTGAGGGCTGAATCTAGCATTTGGGGTGCATGTGTGCACACAAAGGGCTGATTTGATCCATTGTGGTGCTAAAGTGGTGATTTGAGACTCCTAAGCTTAGTTTTGAGTGATTTGAAGGTCTACAAGCTTTCTTGACATATATTGGGAGCTGATCTAGTGAAGGGAGTGCACAAGTACTCATTTCTGTGCATTGAGGGCTGATTTGAGCACTTTGAGGAGCAAAAGCGGTGGCTTGAGGCTTCAAAGCATAGATTTGAGTGATTTGTTGATCTAAAAGCTTCTTTGACATAGATTGAGGGCTGACCTAGTGTCGAGAGTGCACAAGTGCTCATTTGGAGGCATAGAGGGCTGATTTGAGTGCTTAGAGGTGCAAATGCACCTTGTGTGTGTATTAGACATCTAGATCTAGCATTTGGTGGTCAAATAGCTTGAATGAGATCTGATGTGAGTGGGAGCAAGTGAAACTTGCTTGTTTGAGTGTTGGGGAGGCTTATTGAGCATTGTTTTTGTGCTCAAGTGTGTTTGCACACTTGTAGGGGCTGATTTGAGTGCTTTGAGGTGCATTTACACCTTTAGAGTGTTGGAGAGATTTAGATCTAGTATTTGGAGGTCAAATAGCTTGAGTGTGATCTGATTTGAGTGGGAGCAAGTGGATCTTGCTCGTTTGAATATTGGAGGGACTTATTGTGCATTGTTTTGTGCACAAGTGTGTTTGCACACTCCAAGAGGGCTGATTTGAGTCTTTGAAGCTAGATTTGAGTGGTTGGTGTGGTTAGGGCAGCGTTTGTGCTTTGCCATGGCTTCCTTGGAGGGTATTAGGGTGCTTGAGAAGTTCAATGGCACCAACTTCAACTTGTGGAAGTTCAAGATGAACTTGGCACTCGATTCCATGGACTTGTGGGAGATTGTTGAAGGCACGGAGGAGGCCCCACCATCTGATGCAAGTGACAAGGACAAGAAGGAGTACCAAAGAAGGGTGAGGAAGGCCATGTCCATGATTGGGCTCAACTTGGTGGATGCGCAACTTGCTCACATCAAGAGTTGCAAAGGACCAGCGGAAGCATGGAAGGTGCTTTGCAACATCCATGAAACAAGAAGTTTGGCCAACATCCTCTTCTTGAGGCGCAAGTTCTTCACAATCAAGATGGAGGAAGGGGCTGACTTGTTGGAGCACATCAACAACATCAAGGCACTTGCGGATCAGCTTGCATGCTTGGATGTGCCCATGAAAGAAGAGGATATTGTTATGTCCTTGCTTGATAGTTTGCCACCATCATTTGAGCACTTGATAACGGCTTTAGAGACCTTGACCCTTGCTGATCTTAAAATGGAGTTTGTGGTGTCAAGGTCGATGCATGAAGTGTCCAAGAGAAAGGAGAAGGATGCTCAAAATGGTGAGGCAACGTTGGTGGCGGCCCAAAACAAAGGGTGGATGTCAAATGGGCCAAGGTTGTGTTACAATTGTGGCAAGCCGGGCCACATTGCAAGGTTTTGCTTCCAAGACAAGATGAAAGAGAAGGAGAGTGCCAATGTTGCAAGAAACCAAGACAATGAGGAGGATTATGCGTTATTAAGCGCCGTTGTTGCAAACAAAGACAAGATGTGGGAGGAGCATGCCTTTGCTAATGGAGATGGAGATGACAACTCCATGGCCAAGTGGATCATGGATTCGGGAGCCACCAAGCACATGTCACCTCATAGGGCAGCGTTCCAAACATATGAGGTAATATCACCACCACGAAAATGTGCACTTGGGAGATGATAGCGTTGTGCATGCGGTTGGAGTTGGCACCATTGTTGAAGAGGTGATAGTGATGGGAGT